>CM038233.1:58411198-58855565 GCA_021442155.1 Cymbidium sinense
AGACTTTAAGATGAAGTTATGAGTTGCATTAGGATTTAGTTATGAATTTTTAGTGAGAGTAAAAAAATTAATTTTATCCTAAAGAGTCTATCGCATCCACACACATCAAACCATCATACTTTAAGAAACTTAGAAAAATAATCAAACAAAATACTCAAACATATAAATTTCATAAAAGGCTCTCTAAAGATGGCTAAGAGAGCAGGAAAGGCTTTTATGTGGTTCAAGAGAATATACTAGGGTTTAAGGCCATCCAATAAAATAGATAATTAAATTTAAAACTCCATCTTTATAAAATTGTAATTATCTCTCTCTCTCTCTCTAGAAGGCTAGATTACTTTAAATAAATACCACATTAAAGAGTAGGAAGTATAGTTTTGATCCAACAATTTTCATTAGCTTTGATTATGTTTTGGAATTTTTTTACAATTTTTTCCCAACCTTGCTCACTGTGAAAATAACTAGGCTAATTCTCTAGTTTTACACTAGTGTAGATAAAACCTTAGAATTCACTGAAATAAATTCCCAAATAATAAATTGAAATGGAAGAAAATTGTATTGGAAATATTTGTGAAATTATTTATAAAATTTGGTATAAATTTAAGACACTAAACATTAACCACAACATCGACTGGTCAGTCTAACCACAAAGTTGATTATTCGCCACAAACTTTTTGAAAATGCACATTTTATGTATAAAAAATAAAAATAATACTTTTAACATAGTAGAGTATCTTAGAAACACCTCTCAGTAGAAATTACACAAAATCACATTGAGGATAAACTGTAGACCACTCACTAAATTAGTCTAGGTAATATCACCAAATTCTTTCTTGCTTGGTCAACCACCTAACCTTCTCCTGGAGGTACTCAATCAAATATTTATTCCAAAATGATATTATTTTAGTAGATTCAAATGAGAGTAACTTGTACTTACAAATTGCCTAGCCTTTGGCCATACAAGGGAACTATTGTTAATTAATTAAAAATTAATCAACTATAAGGACATTAAATATTTATGTCCTTTTCTTTTCAAGATATTAAATGGGAAGAAGATTGAGTATTTATACAACTAATAATATTTGATAATATTTATTAGGGTTTAGTTAGAATATGGTTTTACATTGAAGCAAATCTAAAGGTGAACTTATTAGAAGGAGTTTAAAATATTAAGTAATTAAGGGTTCCTCTTAAGATTTTCTCTTAAAATATTTGTTAAATCCAAGGTTTGATGGCCATTATAAGGTCAAATCCTGTTCATCTAATGCTAAGGTTAAAACAAGATTTCTAGCAAGATTAAGCTAGGATCAAACCTGTATAATGCTTTAAAGATTGGAATGAGGAGTAATGGAGTTAAAGAGGAATGTTTAAAATTTTTATAGTAGTAAGGTAGAGTTTCAAAATAGAGGATAGAAACGTTCAATCAATGAACGAGTGAGAGTAATGGCCACAGGTTTGTCCTCATTTCACCGAAACATTCACTGTGTTTTCTTTTTTAATTCCAATGAGTACATCACCCCATTTCATATTACAAGCTTCAATATGAAATTCTATTTATAAAGTTTATTCAAAGTTTAAAACACTAATACATATATCCTTGATTCAACTTCCAACTTTAGGTTAAATAATAATATATATACATAAACATCATAAGCATATATTTCCATTAACATTTCTTTCAGAGAAACAATCGCAAACATTAATAATGAAAAACTCAAATCAACACTGAAAGCACGCATAGCTAAAATAGATAGAAAGATTGCTTCTCTAAATAAGACGTTGATGAAAAAGCAACACTGAATCATAAATGAATAATACCATTCCTGCTCGTCCTTCCACTCTTCGTAAATCTCTGATCCGATGCCAAGAATTTGGGCAGAACACAAATTCCATCGGAGATGAAGTTGATCCCAGATGAAGTCAACAGCGATCCCACCAATATGAAACTAACCAATTCCTTGATATTTTTTCCTTGTTATCGACACCTCATAGAACATCTGTCCATCAATAACCAACTTCATCGTCCCACCTTGTGCATTCTTTGTCAGCCTTATCCGAACGTTGTGTAGGTTGCCATTGGTCGAAACATGGGGGCTCTGAACATGGCGCCATAGTCTCCTAGACACAAAAAGGGATCAGTTGGTTAGACAAACTAGGTTTGGGCTGAGTTTCCATAGATTGCTTGACAGCAATCCGTGATCATCTTCTTTATTTGAAAAGATTGATGAGCCTATCCATTGTGATTAAGGAGAGGGAAATTTTTTATGTTAGTTTTTTTTTCCTTGTTGTAAAGAAGTGCATAGATATTAATTTATGCTCTAACGTGGATGAAAATTTAGAAATTTTAAAGATACAAGCATGAGACTTTTATGGCGCTTAGAAAAAATGATTTGTAATGATTTGATAAGCATTGTGATCTTATCGCTTTTAAATAAGAAAAACGGTTTTATAATGAGTTAATTTCAAAGGATTTGGAGTGGATGGAATAAGAGGATAAGTTGTTTTAGACCTTAAATGTGGTCGATAGTAATTTTGGATGGAAATTGATGAATACAATTATGAGGAATTAAATCAAGAAATTTTGGGAGAATTGAATCTTGGGTAATTAATAGTTTCTATTTTTCTCTAAATTAAGAAAGTGCTTTCATATTTGGTTTGAATTTTAATGAAGAAAGAAAAGTCTTTAAAGATTTTATTGATAGAACAAAATACACTTAATTATCCTCTTTAAAATGATTCTTTGACCCTCAACTTATAAGACATTTGGGCACTATAAAAAATGCTATATTTTAAACTCATAAAGAATGAATAAGGAGAAATAAATGGATAGTTGTAGACATGTGGATATCATGTTCAAAACAATAATGAATATACATGGTTATCCCCCAAGTCGAGTGATTGGAGGGAGTCACTGACTTGTAATACACAAGGGGACAACAAATAAAGTAGGTGAGCTAACTTTATTAACTTGGTGAGTAGCCCATTAAGTTATAGCATATGATTCTTAGACCTAGGTGAGTGATTCTTTGAGCTAGAAAGTGATCCTTAGGTCCGGAAAGTAATTTATAGGCCTATGTGAGTGATGCTTAAGCTAGGGACCTTTGCAAGTCCCATTGGTATCTCAAGCTTACTTTGGTTCTTAACTCTTTTAAATGTACATTCAATTTTCTTATTATCTTTTTAGAGCCACCTACAAAAGTGTAAAGGATTAAGTTTAATCATTAATACTATAATTGAGTAGTTGTAGAAGAAAGTATTAGATTTTTTTTTATTCAACTATTGCATTAAGAATATTATCGAGTTACTACTTTGATAAAGGCATTAGTTTAACTCTTGTGTATATTAATATTAGGTTATACACATGTCATATTGTATTCTATTCAAAACCTAATCTCCTTATTAACCACTTTTATCATGACTTAGCAATTTCACATATCTTCAAATGACCAAGTCACCTACAAAGAAAGTAGTGGGCATTTTTTATTATCGACTATGTATGTGTTCAACTATCACTTATTTTGTAGGTATAGTTAGATTTACTTTTCTTATTTTTGATATAATTTTGCATTAGGAATTAAGGTTAGTGTTATGGGGGCTTAGGACAAACGTTGGTTCCAAGACCAAGTCTTATGTACCATGTAATCCTATGGAGCTTGCCCAATGAAAGAAGGAAATGAAGGAAAGAAGAAGTTTTAAAGATTTGAATACCCCCATAGCTCTCATTCATTTGTTGTAATTAGATAATAATTATTCATTCATTGTACCGGTATGTATAAGGGTAGAGCTCACTACAATTCTTTTTTTTTTTTGGGTTGTATGGCATACCACCATACTTTATTCTTTCGTTGAGGTTATAAATTGTTTAATAATTCATTTACATTGTATGATAGAAATGGCATGTATTTTTTAGTTTCTTCATATATGATGATTTAATATGTGGCTTGGATCCGTTTAGGCTCTTAAAATAAATAAATTTTCTACCCCAATAACAACTCATAACTAAATTTCAATATGATTTCAAATGACATACAACATTTAACATGATTGGAAAGGAATAAATAACATAAATATATGATTTCATTCAATTAAATTAATTCCTAAGGATAATCATATCAAATAAAATCATTTAAGATAAACCAAAGCTTCTTTAATGTCATTTTAATCTCATGTTTTGATTTGATTTAAAGATGTGAGAAAAAGATTTGCTGATCCTAACCCATTCTTGTATTTGTTAATTAAATTGATTTAATGAAATATGATTTGGTTTAATGAGTTAATTAGGTTATAATATGCATTAAATCTATTAATTAACCCTTTCTTATGTACCTTAACATAATTACTCAAATAATTATGAGCCAATATGAACATACATTGAAAATTAAATTAGCAATGATCAAGAAATAAAAGGGGCTTAATGCAATGGCCACAATTAATGATTAATTAAATTAATGATCTCAATTAAGTACTCTTATATTTCGCCACATGTGGGTTAACTATAATTTCCTTAGGATTTTCATAGGTTGTTGAACACCAAAGGTCACCCAAGACTTTATTAATTGAGATTTTCATGATTAATTTCAATTTGATTACTTGATTAAGCCTTGATTAATTAAATTAATGAAATAAACTTAGAAATAGATTAGAAGGAGGCCCTAATCTTATCCTATGGGTTCATTACTATTAAGCAACACCTAACCACTTAATTAATTAATTTATAATGTTCATGGGATTAATTAATTATTAATTAATTTAAAAGAGTAATGGAACTTAATTAGTTATTTTCCTAATTAATTAAGCAATGAATCCCAATAAAATTATGAGAGATAGAGGTCATCCCATTAAATTAACACACAAAGTTTGGGGTTCATTACTTAGGTAATTAAAGAGTAAATAAGTTAATTAATTTTGTAATTAAACTTTAATTATGCTAATTATTATTCAAAATCAAATAAGAATATTTTTAATAAATTCTCCTATGAAATACCTTCAAAATGAATATTTATTTCAATTTTATGATTTTTCTTATGATTTGTTATAATTTTTCAATGTTTTAGCATTTAACTAAATTTTCATAATTTTATAAAGTCTATTAATTTATTCTACAAAAATAGATTATTTGAGCTTAAAATTCAATATATTTCAATCCAAAACCTCTTTTAGCTTGAAATTGTAATGGTAGGTGTATTTTAACTTCAGTTTTTATAATCATTTTTTATTTCAATTGTATTTGGAATTATATTATTCATTAATATTGAACAGGCTTAAGTAATTTCAATATTAATAAAATTTAATTTAGGTATAAAATTTAGAAGTTGATTAACTTTGATTTTCAATTGAATAATTGATTTATTATAATCTTATTAATTTCATAATTTAAGATTTAGTTAATTTATTATATTCTTAATTATTCCATAAGCCTTAAATGTATAATTAATTGAATTTCTTAACTTCAGAGAGTTAAGAAATTTTCTAAAGTATTATGATGTTAATGAAAATATTTTAAATTGGTTTCATAAATCTATATAATTTCTATAATTTTTTATTTACTACTTCATTTAAATTAACCTAGGGATTGAAAATTTTATTACTCCTTATACATAGATCATTTTGCTTTGAACTTTTTATGACAAGTGGTTCCTTGCCAATTTAATCTCCCTAAAGTTTCATCTTAATCTAATGTAATTTTAATACTAATTAAAGTATTAATTGTTTTAATGTAGCATAGAGCCCTTATTTGCAAATTTTTTTAGTTGAATATTTAATTTTCTATGAATATTTGAAGTACTATATATTTTTCTATAATTTTTAAACTCAAAAAAATATTATTTTTTTCTTTTAAAATAGTCAGCGCCACATGGCATTGACATGACTCTACTTTACACTCGACACTATGTGATTTGACCATGAGGGATCCATGTGGGTGCAACATGTTTGACGCCCGGAACGTGATTTGATCCAAGCCGTCTGATCAAAGATCGAACAACTCTGGATCATCACATGGTTTTCTTTAAAAGGATTAATCAAATAGTTCAACTAAATCTCGATCATTCATTACTAATAGAAGGAATGAGTGGTAGAGATTTTGTCTCTCATCAACAACAAAAGCCAAGCACGAAAGGCAATTTAGTCAATGAGGATGCATGTTTTTGATTACAAAAAGATCATGGATCGATTTACAATCGATCTAAATAATTTGTTCTCACTTTAGATCAAGTTTGCTTCATAAAGTACCAAACTCGCCTAAAGAGGAGGTCGGTTGCCTTGCCGACGCTGATCCTTTATGGTGGAAATGTTTCAAACTCGTTTGTTAAGATGTGGAGACCCTTGAAGGAGTTTTGTTTACTTCAATGTATGCTTAGTTTTATGATTTTTCCCATAGCTTTTCCTTGCATTCTTAATTTTATGTGATCCACATGCATTTGGGGTATTTTCGTGAAGATCACCAAAAATCGAGCCCAAAACCCCTTTGTTCATTCTTGACCTGAGCTTCACCAATTTAGAAGAAGAGCGAACCACTGATTTCCCATTCGAGAAATGGACGTGTGATTTCATGCCATCAGCCCTTGGATCGTGCAAATCAATCTAGACCATCCGATCTGCAATCAGAGAAGAAGGAAATAAGTTGCCTCCTCACTAATCACTATGAACGCCAAGCTCCACTCATTTGCCAATGGGTTTGGCAGAAATCTCACTTGTCGGTGGCATGGCAATTGGGGAAGGGATCGCTCTCATCGTTTCACCTCAAGAATGTGTGTGAATGCTTAGGTTTCCAAGAGAAACTCTATTCTTTCTTTTCCATGCTTGGCCGTAAGCTATATCCACGGAGAATTCGAAATGAATTTTGCCATTGTGATTTCTACCCTTAGAGGCTAGCTTTAAAAGGTGGTTAACTAATTGGGGGTAAGCCCAAATTTTAGATAAGGAGTGGAGAGGATATGGAGGAAGTGTAATGGGATTTACATTATGCAAGTGCTTTAACTTCTTTTCCTTTTCATTGATTCATGTCATCCCTAGCTTTACTCTAACATTATTTGGATTGAAGTTTCATTAGTTTTAATTAGATTAGATATAAGATTTAAGTTAATTTGATTTCATTTAGTTTGATTTAATGATTGCACTTAAATTAATATCATTTGGACTGAAATGGATGTAGGTGGTTTGATTATATTTCCTTTAATTTATTGATCCTTGATTTGAATTTTAATCAATATTAATTGTCCAACAGTTAATTTGGAGTTCAATTGATCTGTCATGTAAGAGTTTGATGTGGTTTAAGCTAGGTTTGACCCTTTTGACCTAAATTAGTCAAATTGAATCTCCTAGCTCAAATGGCCTTTTTAAGATTTAAATTTAAGTTCAAGTTAATTGACTATTTGTATGATAATGATTAATCAATTTCATTTGATTTTGGCCCAATTAACTCAAATTAGGATTAACGGTTCAAAATGGATTCACTTTAAATGAACAAATTATTCAAGTTAAGTTCAATTGATTGAATTATGTTTAATGATGATTTTCAAATGATTTTAGACATTCAATTTAAATTGATTTCAATTTAATTAGATTAGAAGTTTTAGTTTATTCATTATAAATTTTTAAAGTTCAAATCAATTAATTTAATTAATTAATTTAATTAATCCTTAATTAAAGTCATTTGAAGGTTTATTAAGTTTCAAAGTGTTCTAATGGTGTTTTCAGACTCATTAAAGTTCATTATAATAATTTAAGTTAATTTTAAGTTTTTTTCATAATTTTATTGTATTAATACTAATTAATTTCAGTAAATTAAGGTTTATAGGTTAAAAATTTTATATGATTCATTTTAATTGCCAATAAATTCTTATATTTTTATCTATAGTGTATTTCAACCTTAATTTCAATCTCCTAAAATTTTAAAATGATTGGATTAATGGTTTGAGTTTAATTTAAGTTTGATTTTTTTAATCAACTTCAATTAACCCAAAAATACCAAAAAAATTAGGATTTTAGGTTTAATATCTTTCACATTAAGTTAAATCCATAGAGCCCTTATTTGCAAATTTTTTTTGGTTGAGTATTTTATTTTCTATGAATATTTGAAGTTCTATATACTTTTCTATAATGTTTAAACTGAGAAAATCTTATTTTTCTTTTTAAACAGTCAGTGCCACGTGGCGCTAACATGGCTCTACTTTACAGTCGGCACTATGTGATTTGGCCATGAAGGATCCATGTGGGTCCTGCATATTTGACGATCAGGATGTGGTTTGATCCAAGCCGTCCTATCAAAGATCGACTGATCATCACATGATTTTTTAAAAGGATTAATTAAATAGTTCAACTAAATCTGGTCGTTCATTCCTAATAAGAACGGGTGGTGGAGATTTTGTCTCTCCATCAATAATAAAACCAAGCATTGTCGTAAGGCAATTTAGTCAATGAGGATGCATGTTTTCATTGCAAAACATCAAGGATCGATTTACAATTGATCTAAAAAATTTGATCTCACTTTAGATCAAGTTTTCTTCATAAAATACCAAATTGAGCTAAAGAGAGGTCGTTTGAGGCATACCTTCCGATGTTGATCCTTTACGATGGAAATGCTTCAAACTCATTTGTTAAGATGGACCCCTTGAAGGAGCTTTTGTTTGCTCTAATGTGTGCTTGATTTTGGATTTTCCCATAGAGCATTCTTAATTTTAGATTTTCCCATAGAGCAATTTGGAGTTCAATTGATCTATCAAGTGAGAGTTTGATGTGGTTTAAGCTAGTTTGACCCTTTTGACCTAAATTAGTCAAATTGAATCTCCTTGCTCAAATGGGCATTTTAAGATTTAAATTTAAGTTCAATTGTTAATTGACTATTTGTAATGATAATGATTAATCAATTTCATTTGATTTTGGTTTTGATTTTGATTTTGACCCAATTGACTCAAATTAAGATTAACGGATCAAAATAGATTCACTTGGGTTAAATGAACAAATTATTCAAGTTAAACTCAATTGATCGCATGTTTAATGATGATTTTCAAATGATTTTAAACATTCATTTAAATTGATTCAATTTAATTTGGATTAGAAGTTTTAGTTTATTTATTATAATTTTTTAAGTTCAAATCAATTAATTTAATTTATTAATTTGATTAATCCTTAATTTTAGTCATTTGAAGGTTTATTAAGTTTCAGAGAGTTCTAATGGTGTTTTTAGACTCATTAAAGTTCATTATAATAATTAAAGTTGATTTTAAGTTTTTTCATAATTTTATTTATTAATATTAATTTATTTCTGTAAATTAAAGTTTATAGGTTAAAATTTTATATGATTCATTTTAATTGCCAATAAATTCTCAAAATTTTATCTATAGTGTATTTCAACCTTAATTTCAATCTCCTAAAATTTTAAAATGATTGGATTAATGGTTTGAGTTTAATTTAGGTTTGATTATATTTTAATCAAACTCCAATAACCCAAAAATACCTAATAAAAATTAGGGATTTTAGGTTTAATAGATTTCTCTCACTGAGATAAATCCTTAGAGGCCTCATTTGCAATTTTTTTTCAGTTGAGTATTTTGTTATCTATGAATATTTGAAGTTCTGTATATTTTTCTATAATTTTTAAACTCAAAAAATCTTATTTCTCCTTTAAAATAGTCAGCGCCACATGGCGCTGACATGGCTCCACTTTACATTCAACATTATGTGATTTGGACATGAAGGATCCATGCGCGTTCCACATGTTCGACAGCCGGGATGTAATTTGATCCAAGTCGTCCGATCAAAGAACGGACAACTCTGGATCATCACATGGGTTTTGTTAAAAGGATTAATCAAATAGTTCAACTAAATCTCGATCGTCCATTCCTAATAGAAGGAGAGTGGAGATTTTGTCTCTCCATCAATAGCAAAAGCAAAGCATTGGGTAAGGCAATTTAGTCAATGAGGATGCATGTTTTCAATTGTAAAAAGATCACAGATCAATTTACAATCAATTTAATTGATTTGATCTCACTTTAGATCAAGTTTGCTTCATAAATTACCAAACTGAGCTAAAGAGGAGATCAGGTTTGAGGCATACCTTGCCTACGTCGGTCATTTAAGGTGGAAATGTTTCAAACTCTTTTGTTAAGATGCGGCGACCCCTTGAAGGAGCTTTTGTTTGTAGCAATGTGTACTCAATTTTAGGATTTTTCTATAGATTTTCCTTGCATTCTTAATTTTCTGTGATCTACATGCATTTTGGGGTGTTTTTGTGAAGATCGAGAAAGTGGTCCAAAACTCCTTTTTTTCCATGCAATTTGACTATTTTTTGAGCTCTGGTTCGCCAGTTTTGGAGAAGAAGAGCAACAGCCATCCTATTTCCCATTCAGGGAAATGGACGACGGTGATTTCACGCTAGATCCATCCAGTTTCAGTGTCTGGATTGCGCAGATTAGTCTAGACCGTCCGATCTGCGATCAGAGAAGAAGGAAACAAGTTGCCTCCTCACGAATCAGTGTGAAGGCCAAGCTCCACTCATTTGCCAACAAGTTTGCAGAAATCTCGCTTGTCGGTGGTGTGGAAATTGGGGAAGGGATCGACTTTCCTTCGTTTCACCTCAGGAATGTCTGTGAGCACTTAAGTTGCCAAGAGAAACTCTATTCTTTCTTTTCCATGCTTGGCTGTAAGCTATATCCATGAAGAATTCAAAATTAATTTTTCCATGGTGATTTCCCTTGGAGGCTAGCTCCAAAAGGTGGTTAACTAAATGGGGTAAGCCCAAATCAGATAAGGAGTGGAGAGGATATGGAGGAAGTGTATTGGGATATAGCTTATTATGCATGTGCTTTGACTTCTTTTCCTATTCGTTGACTCCTCTCATCCCTAGCTTTACTCTAACTTTATTTGGATTGAAGTTTCATTAGTTTTAATTAGATTAGAGATAAGATTGAACGAAATTTGATTTCATTTAGTTGGATTTAATGATTGCATTTAAATTAATATCATTTGGACTTAAATGGATTTAGGTGGTTTGATTATATTTAATTTATTGATCCTTGATTTGAATTTCAATCAATATTAATTGTTCAACGATAATTTGGAGTTCAATTGATCATCATGTCGAGTTTGATGTGGTTTAAGCTAGGTTTGATTTTGGCCTAAATTAGTCAAATTGAATCTCCTAGCTCAAATGGCCTTTTTAAGATTTAAATTTAAGTTCAATTATTAATTGACTATTTGAAATGATAATGATTAATCAATTTCATTTGATTTTGTTTTTGATTTTGATTTTGACCCAATTGACTCAAATTAGGATTAATGGATTAAAATGGGTTCATTTGGGTTAAATGATTTTAGATATTCAATTTAATTTAGATTTGAGTTCCATAAGGTCCATTTAAGATCATTTAGATAAAATGGCCTAATTAACCTAATTGATGTCTCATTGGATTTAGATTTATTTAGATTCATGTTTAAACATGTTCATTTGATGAATTTGAGCCTTTGGAATGACTTAATTTTGTCAAATTTTTGTGTTGACCTTGACTGGGCGGGAGCCACATATATTAACTCTATGTTAAATAGTTCACCATCTTTGCCTTTTATTTGAATTTAGTTTTAAATCCATTCATGTTCATATAGTGACTTCAAGCTTTTTATTTGATTTAATTTGAATTTCTTTGGATTTAGTTAATTTTGAGCTCAAGTAAGATAATTGGGTTAACCATCTCAATTACCTTGATCTAAACCCAATTGAATTCAGATTTAGAATGTGTTTGATTCAATCGTTTATTTAGATTTGAGTTTAGTTTGGGTCCACCTAATCCTATTAGGTTAGGTCAAACCCTAGAAAGATGCTTTAGGTCATCAAGGATAGTGTCCTAAGTGCTTAATTAGGAGGCTCTTAATCTAGAACTAGATGCCCTAATTACTAATTTAGAGATGATGTTAACTCATTCAAAAAATGTGGTCAACATTCATTAAGTCACGTGCCACCAACTCAATAGGCTCAGATGATTCTTATGACATTGAGGCCAGCAATGGTGCCAACATCCTTGTTTTCCTAGCGCAGAGACTCATTGAAGTAAGCAAAGACAGTAACTACTTCATTTTTCACAGTGAATCCATAATAAGCCTCAGTAATCTCATGCATCTTAATGAAAACAATATATAATATTTCTTCAATTGTAAATTGTTTCTCTTCTCTGTCATACTAGATAATAATCATAGGCATGTCTCTAGGTCTAGCAGTGACTTTGAAGGGCCAAAACTTGAAATAATATTGCACAAAAGAATATGATTCTCCAGCCTTGACAATTAACCATTGGTATCGATGAATATGACATACAACAACATCATTTAGTTGCTTAGTAGTTTGCAATAATTTTGGCCCGATCATGCTGCCACATTCACACGCAAGTGTATGTCGTACTAAGATCAATACCAATTGCTGGGCTCTCTCACTTTTTCAGCTATGTCGAGAGAATTGAGAGTTAAGAATTGATAAAATTTACATGGTTACTATCCTAAATCTTAAATCCCATTTCTTTCAATGGAGAGGCTTGCAACTGAGAACATGGATTAGAGAAATAGGAGAGTGAGCCAGAAGAGCTCAGGGTCATGAGCAGTTTTCGTGCGCAGTGAGAATGAAATAGGGAGAGATGGTGACATGGGTTAATGGAGAGTAACTGGAATGATATATTTGTTGAATTAATAACTTTTGGGTGGCACATATGTAACATTATAGTATTAGGTAAATTAATATGTTTTAGAAGTTATGTAAATCCCTCATAATTTTAACTTTAACACTTCCTTGTATATATACGTAACAGCCTATTTTTATATCGAACACCGCTGCTTCCTTCAAGGTTATCTTTCCAACCCTTATTTCTATAACCAAGCACTGGCCTTAAGTGTGTCCCTGATTCTTTGTTCTCATTTTCTTGGCTAGATTTTAACTTGATGTACTTAAATATTTCCTCCATGATCCCTCTTTCTTCTTCCATAAATCTGGTGCTGCAAGCCCTCAGTTGGATTTTAGTGGCTACGATATCGAAATTACTTACATGCAAATTCCTTTATTGTGTGATATTTCAGGAAATATGATCCGAGAGCTGGAATATTTAAGTGGGCAATCTACCTGGCGATATTTGTGAGAGAGAAATCGAGGATTTGTTTTACAAGGTCTTTCTTCTTCTTATTATTTATGGGCAATCTACCTTTAAAATCTTTAAGTTCTCCATTTAATTAACTTCTTGTTTAGCAGACTTGGGGTGGAGGGGAAAGCTTCTCTAACTTTTGATCAATTTTTTTAGTAATTTTCTATTGTGCAAATCAGTTGTTCTGCCATTAGAAAAGGTTATACGTTTGAAGAGAAGTCCAAACTTGGCCTTTTAGATTTTCATTTTATTAAGGTTTCTAATTTATATCTTTTCCTTTGTGGTTGTGCCACTTTAGAAGGGGTGGGGTTCCTTTAATCGCATCAAAATTAGTTGTTATATTGAGAATTAAGAATTATTGTTCACACTAAAGCGTCTAACTCCATGTTCTTGTTATCATTGGTTGGAGCTTTTATTCTGAGGTTTTATAAAGGGTGAACATAAGGGATGATAGCCTATCTCATAGGAATGGAGTAGGAGATGATAAAGAGGGGAGTGAAAATTAGTATATCTCATAGGAAAGAAGCCAATGCCTTGAGATGTGTGTATTATTTTGACATGTCATGAAGTAGAGAGAGTAGATTCATAGGGGAGAAAATATAGTTAATAGGGGAGAAAATATATTAAAAAATATCTACTCAAGTTTTTTATTATTTAAAGCATTTTGATATACTTTAGAGCAATTAAGTCTTAGGAAAATATTATTTTGCCTAATATGTTGCTGCTTGTGATATGATAGTACTTTAGGTGCAGGTGGTCCTAAATCATATTTATTCATATCTTTCTTTCCAAGTGATTTTTAATTTTATGGCTTTATGAAGTACATCCTTTAGTTTATTCAGTTGGTGAGGTTCTACTTCAATTTTTAATCATAAGCAATTTGTAAATTCAGTTCTCATCATTAAATGTACTTCTTTGACTTCAGATTTTGAATACTTCAAATTAGTTTAATTATTTAGTCATATAAGAGAACCTTCATGTTTATTATAGATATGAGTAAGCAATTGTTGACTGTGATATGAGGGAAAGTATTTTTGTGTCATTTTCTTTTCTCCCTAAGCCTTAACAATAGTTTGTCTATTGCTTTTCATTATCTTCTTGTCCTGGGAATGTTTACTATATTAAGTTAATTTAATATTGGAAAAAATGTTTTCTTATTTTTAGGTATATTTGTCGATGTGGAATAATTTTCTACTTTCTATTGTATGAAAATGTATTTGTGTCATTTTTACCATCAAGTGAGGAACAATCAACTATAATTTGTCTACAAGAATGCAATTATCAGTGGTATGTTGATGAGGAACAATCAACTATAATTTATCTCCTTTCTAGGTCCTTTGAAAAAGATTATGTTGTTTAGGATCACTTATGTTTTTTATTTTTTGTTTCAAGTTTTTATTTTGTTTTTTTTATGTTTTGTTTCAAAATAAAATATATTTGATGGTTATTGTTGTTTTAAAACAAACAGAACATTTAAAAATTATTTTGAGTGTTTTTAATAATAATGTAATTTTATTTTTGAAATATAAAATATAAAAGTTACATCAAACAAATATATTTTTAAAAATAGCATAAAAATAAAAACAAAAATTACATAATAAAATTGATCCCAAATAGCCCCTAAGATAACACCTTGTGGTTTTTTTTCCTCAGTGGTTCAGAGAAGATCCACATTGGGTATGATGAGGGGACTATGGGTGATCATAAAATCCCTTAATATTCTTGTTTAGTTGATTTCATAAGATATTTACATTTTTCTTGGAATTTTCCATTTGAATAATTTACAATTCCAAATCTTTATTGGCATTAAGTAGGTTTCATGCATGATAGTTTTTTTAAGGCAGAATATTCATCACATTGAGCAGTGCTAGTCAAAAGCAATGAAAGTAATGTAAGTGTACTATTAGGATTTTATGCAAATTTGAGTAAGTTACCTTTTA
Source organism: Cymbidium sinense (assembly GCA_021442155.1). Taxonomy (NCBI): domain Eukaryota; kingdom Viridiplantae; phylum Streptophyta; class Magnoliopsida; order Asparagales; family Orchidaceae; genus Cymbidium; species Cymbidium sinense. Next base: position 58,426,257 of record CM038233.1, read on the forward strand.
TAATTAAATATTTTTAGTTCAAACTTTATTGTAGAATATGATTGATATATTAACAAATTTTATTCAAAATTATATAATATGTATTCATTAACAAATTCTAGTTGGGTAGCTTGGAATTGAGATGATCATAAACTGTACTAGGGTTCATCTACTGCATCAAATCTGCTTGTGTTCATTTACATATGAAAGGGCCATTTTTATTGGGAGCTAGTATTGTGAACTACTCAGGAGGGGCAAGGCCATGTGCTAGTTGCATCATTTGAGATTTTTAATTTTTTTATTAATGCACAAAGCAGTGCCCCTGAAATTTTATTGTATAACCTCATTTTCACTCATTTAACTTCTTTATTTTTTTGATATATTCCTTTTGTTTTAGGCATATCATATCCTAGTGCTGTAAGATGAGCTTATATATTAATTTATAGAGTTCAATTTAGAAACAATTATAAAATTCATAGAGCATTAATTATTTTTAAAAGAAATATTAAAGTTATGTGTGATTATTTATGTCAAAGAATAGAAATATTTCTTGTATTAAGTTATGATGAAATTGTGAGAATATTTTTTATTGATTACCAGTCATATAAATCGAAGGTAATTACACGAGATATATTATTTTTCCTTTTATAAATTAACTAAAAACATGGAATCATAAGAACCTATCAACCATATATGATATCTCGCGCATGTATGAATTCCCTAAAATGTTAAACAAAAGCTATATCAAAGCTTTTCTTCTTTCATCGACTAAAGAAAGTAACATAAAAGAAGTTATCTGATCCTTCTTTGGATCACAGTGAGGCAAAGAACAAATGAAAGCACTTCTTATGAAGGGAAGATTATTAATCTCAGAAAACAAGATGGCATATTAAGCACGTCAGTTCAATTCAAAGAGAACGACAATCAACACAATGTTGTGATAAAAGTGCTTGACAATGTTGAAGAGGACTACGCAAAGCTAACATTGAGCATCGATGGAGAAACGTTGCTGGAGGTGGAGACGAAGGGGCGAAGTCAAGGGGATTCTGAGCTAAGTATTGAGGAGATGGTGGTTATATTTACGTGGGATCTGCGTGAAAAATCATTGCAATTTTCGTTTCAAGCAAAGGCCTGATGCAAAGCGATAATAGCGAGCGTGTGCAAGGAATAGCAGCTTTTATTTTACGTGCTTTAGTTTTCATTACAAATGTTTGCCATAGTTTGAAATATTTAATAAAAATATGAATTAATTAATTAGTGGATTTGATTGTTGAAAATGAGAACTATCATATATATATATGAGGATATATATATATATATATATATATATATATATATATATATATATATATATATATATATAATTCTCTTAGGGGACATTATTTTGAATTTTCAAATCTTCTTCATTCAAACTTCAGATCAGCATGAGCAGTTTAAAAATGTTTTTAGTTAAAATATATTTATAAGAAAAAAATAGCATAGATGTGAATGAAAAGCTTGCTATTGATGATGTTTGATATTCTTATTTTAAAAGTATTGAATAATTATATTGTTATTGATTTCATTCAAAATAGCATTCTCAATATAAGTGATTAAAATATCAATTGTCCACTAATCTTCAATTTTATTTTGTTGTCAATTTTTTATAATATTTATAACATAAATGCTCTTTCAATATTTGTTATAACAATTATAAAATCAATGTTAGTTTTAATAATTTGAAATAAAATAATATAAATAATATTCCTTTTTTTATCATTTTCTCTGCATGTATTTATGTCACGATTATATGTAGAAAAAATAATAAAAAAAACTCAATTTATATTATTTTATTTCAAATTATTAAAATTAACATTGATTCTACAATTGAAATAGCAACTATCGAAAGAGCATTTTTTTTATAAATATTAAAAAAAAAAGCTCCAAGAGAAGTCCTTTGGAGAGTTCTAGCAAATATTAACATTTATTTTATTTCAAACTAGTTTGGTTTTGGTTTGGTTTGGTGTTTGATTGAGTTTGGTTGATTTTTTTGGTTGACATCGGATGTAAATTTAAGTTTGTTTGATTTAGTTTGATTGGTTTGATATTGACTCAACTGGGGATGTAACTTTGAGTTTGAATTTGTTTTTATTTTGATTGATTTGTTGTTGGGTTTTGATTGACTTTGATTTTGACCATGTCAATTGTTGACCTCACTTTTGGAGTGTAGGTCTAGGAGTCTTCTAAACACTAAGAGCTCCTTAGTCATAGGATACTTCTAGTGGTTAAATGAACATTTAGCCTAAACTTTGACACTTTAGGAGGGTTTGCCATAGGATTAGGCTAAGCCTTAGGGCCCAAGGTGACTTACCCATCCTATGGCCTAACCAAGCTCATGTCTACCTCTTTAGCCAAAATACAACATCAAATCAATGTACCCAATACCAATTGAATCTCATTTCATATCCCAATATCTAAACTCAACTAAACTCAATTCAACCCAAAACCAATTCATTTGAGCCATTAGGTTCACTTGACCTAAAGTGACCTAAATGACTTAAGCCAACCTTCAACCCAACCCAAATTGGAGTGAACCAATCTATCCAAACTCTTCTATGATGATTGTTGATCATCCTTGATTGATAAATTGGGTCAAACCAAGTCAATTTGGTCATTTGACCAAATTAACTCAATTAATATATATGAGCGAAATGAACCAAATCTTACCCTAAGCTAAATCAATTGAAATCAATGATTCATACCAACCTAAAATCAATCCTTGAACATGACTTGACCATCAATTAAGCCAAACCAAACCCAATTGGCCCTCTTGATCCAAGTTGACCCAATTTGACCTAAAGGGCCAAATTGGGTCAAACAAAACCTAATCCAAATTGATTGCAGCCAAGGGCTCAAATTCAGTCCAAATTGATTATTGAACATGATAAAAGCCTTTATTGAACCCAATTGACCCCCAAATTGACCCAAAGGGTCAAATTCATCTAAATCATTCCTAAATCAAAATTAATTAAAATCAAAGCCTACAATCATCTTTAATTGATCAATCAAACATGAACTAATCACCAAGCCAATTTGGCCAATTTGGCTAAATTGGTCAACTTGACTTATTTGACCCATATGAACTTAAATGGGTCAAATCCAAATCCAAGCCAAATTAAATCAAATAATTGGCCAAAAATATTCCAAATAATTCATAAAATATAATTGAAACATAATCTAAACATAAAATAATAATTGAATCACATAAATCAACTTAACCAATTTTGGTCAAAGTTAGTCAAACTTAGGTCAAATTCAAAATTAGTCCAAACTAAATAAAATTAATCAATCAAAATTATCATAAATGATTAATAAAACATAATTTAAGTCTAATCCAAACCCAACATGACCGATTAGGCCATATGAGCTGAATTAGATCCACTTTGGTCAAAGCGGTTCAAAATGGGCTTAAATCATTTTAGGATCAAATCAAATTAAATTAATTAAACTCATATGAATGAAATGATCAATTGGTTATAATTGAACTATACACCCAAAGCCACTAAGTCAATTTGGGTTACTTAAATCCAATCTAACTTAGTTGGGTCAACACGAGTTGACCCAATTAAAAATATAAGTCCAAATTGGATTTTGGCAACCTAAAACCAGCTAAGCTCCCTAGTATAAGAGTTGAACTTCAACTTTTATGGCTAAATGAAACCAAGTGAAATGAGAGATTAAATGCAAATTGGAGAAATGTAACATGCTTCCAAACTTTTCAATCTCTTATCCTTCCCTCCACCATGCCTTTTGCTTGACTTTAGGATAGTCCACAGTAAATTAACCACCTCCCACTACAACTAGCAAGCTCCAATTCCCTATGGCCGGCCACCTCCAAGCTCCATTAATGAGGAGAGGGTGGCCATTTGTAAAATCTCATCTTTAGCCTATTTTAGCACTTTTGAGCATTCCCTACACACTCACTATAATCTAAGGAGAGAAATTGAGCCTTTCCCCACATTCCCAGGCTAAATTGACCAAAATACGTTAAACTCTAGCAAGAGGCGGTGGTGGTTGATGTTCTCGATGACCAGAGAGGGGGAAAGTGAGTACACTTACCTTAGAGCTTCCTCACATCCAAGAACATTTTTGAATTTCAACCACTCAACAATTGCTCGAGTGAGGTAATTTCATCAATCTTTAGCTGGTCATAGATCTCTTTGTTTGTGATAAATTTCACATGATCTTAGGAATATCCATTAGATAGCCCTTGCACATTATATTTTAATTGATCTTAATGCGAGAGCAGGCATTTTTCCGGCCAGATTCGCCAAAAAATCAAGCCTGAATGAACGAGAAGCGGTGGATTTCCGTTCATCGGTTCTGGTTCGCCATCCATGGGGAGGACGAGCTAGCAACTATCTGATCCCCATTAATTAGGATAAACGGTGGAGATTAAAATGTTAGAAGATTTGATTTCATCCCTTTGATCAATAGATTTAATCTAGACCATCTAATTAGATGGTCAGATCTACACCCATGGTTTTCTCGCTCAATCCATGTGGATTCCACATGGACCAACCCGCAGTTGCCATGTGTAACGGCTTACACCGTCAGCGCCTCATGGTGCTGACTGGGTTAAGTAAGAAAATGAAATTTTTTGAAATTAAACAAATGTTAGAAAAGGCCTGAAACTTTAAAAAATCATAAAAAAAATAAAATTCTCAACGAAAAAATTGCAATTAAGGAATCGTTGGATTTGTCTTTACGAGAGGAATCTAATAAATCCAAAATCCTCAATTTATAATGGGTATGTTGAGCTTAATTTAAGTTTTAGGGAAGTTCAATTTTTATTAATTAATATAAAAATATTAACCAGATTGTTCTAAAACTTTTAGGGATTCAAATTGAGGTTAAAATACACTTACCATAAAAGTTGTAAATCAACATGATGAATGGATTAGGAGGTATTGAATTTCAAAATTTAAATGCCTAATTTCATGAAATAATTAATTTAAAAATCTAGAAAATTAGAAATATCATAAAATGGTTTAAACCACTCTAAATAACATCAAATAACCTTATGAAATTAATATAATCATTTGAAGTTAAAAAAATCATTTAAAATTAGGGTTTCATAAACCATCAAATTAACATTAATTGAATTTATCAAAGCTAAACTATAATGAATTAAAATAACTACGCTAAAATCATAAAAACCACACTCTAAATTAAATCAAGTAAACATGACATAATCTTCAGTTCAAACTAAACTAAACTTAAGGTTAATCAAACATGAATTTGAACTTAATTAAATCACAATTAAATATCATTAAATCAAATTAAACTTATCCTAAAAAACCTAAATCATCAAATCATTAACTATATCAACATGAAATCAAATTAAAAGCTTCAACAAATAAATAACCTAAATCAAATCAAACTTTACTCAATTTGATAAGAAGACTAATCAACCCATGCTTAAACCATAATTAAGGCAATCAAATAAATTAAATTAGTCAAATAAAGTAAATAATAATCAAATTATATTAAATAATTGAATCAAATTAAAATAATCAACATATGAATTAAATACATTCTAAACAAATTAAACATAATTGATCAAATCAAATCATAATTGATTTAGTTATGCAATAAAAAATTAAAATTCATTTAAGGAAAATTAATATAAATAAACTAAGAGAAATCAAATGCTTAATCAAATGAAACCTAAGTTACAATGAATCAATCTAAATGAAGTACTAATAATCGCTTCTATTAGCTAATCAAATCAATTATGAACATCTGATCATATCCAACTAAACCATTAATGAAAGCAAAAAAATTCAATTTAGTTCATCAAAATGACAAAAAATTATAACTAAACTTTAATTTGATTAATCATCTAAATTAAATTTTAACCAAACAAATTACAATAAACAAGCCAACTTTAAACTATGCAATCAGCTTAGTTAGCTATATGAAGCAAAATAGTCTAATTAAATCCTAATTAAGCATTGAATCTTAATCATATAAAATCACTTAAATTCAATAAACAATAAAACTAAATTGAGCCCTAATTAATCATCAAACCCTAAATCAAATATATCACAACTCATAATCAAATCAAATCAAATGAAACTAAAGTAAACCTTAATCAATTCAATATATAATGAAGTTAGGTTCAATTCAATCTATTTGAATTAGATGAATTAATTAATCATTAAACATACAAGTTTAATAATATAATTAAACATGAACTATCATTCAAAGACATTAATCAAATTCTAATTAAACATGAACTATCACATCGACATTAATCAAATTCAATGAAACTCTAAATACAAACAATAAAATTTAATTGAACTCAAAATAAACATTTAATTCACTTAACCTAGGAAAATCCATAAACTAATAAAACTTAACAAAGCAAATCAATTAAGTCAAGTTAAAAGATTAAACTAAATAATCCCCAAACTAAATCCAATATATAAATCAAATCACCAAATTTAGTAAACAAAATGATCAAACTCTTAATTAGAATCCACGTAAGAAGTTGCTTTGAACCTTGATCAAATAAGAAGTTAATTAAACTAAAATATTTTAACTAAATCAAGTCAATCCTAAATGAAAAGATGAAATCATTAAATTTAATAAACATTGAAATAATTTAATCAATATCATATTAATTAAAATCTTGAATCAAAACCCAGGAGAAAAGAATTAGATATTAATTCAAAGGATATCGAATTATCAAAATTTAATTAAATCAAAATAGCTAATTCAAAAATTAATCAATCAAAATACATTAATTTAAATAAACTCAAACTTTAAAATCTAAATTAAATCGAACAAACATTAATCAAATTAAATCAATTTAGTTGAATCATTTACATAAATTCAAATGGGCTAATTAATATACTTAGGTTCTTAGTTTGACCCTTAGAATAAACTTTCATCTCATGATGAAATTTTCATTATATTAGGATTATGATGTTGAATGAAATGAATTTTGTTCAAAGCAAAATTTATCTTATTCTTCATTCTTTAAAATCTAAAATCAACTTAAATATAAAAAAGAACTTAAAGTTGAAACAAAATAAAAAAAATCAATTATTTAAATTGAAACCATCCAATGGTAAAAATAAACAAATCCTGAATTCAAATCAAACTAAAATGAAACAAAGCCTAGAATAGACTTGCCACAAAAGCCTTCTTTCCACATAAGAGAATAATAGGTCACCGACCCTAGAATTAGGTTAAGTCGATGTGTTGATTGTGATGTGATACATTTTTTGTTTCATGGTGTACTATTTTAGACTAAATGGCTAGGATTGTTTGCTCGCTAGTATAGATGTTGGGGCATTCTATTATTAGCTTAATCATATTTTCTAGAGGATTATGCTTAAGGGTTACTTAAAATAAATATCAATGTCTTGCTTGCAGGTTGCTTAAGCCTCCAAGCATAATTCAAGTTAGTACAGGTGGGCTTGGTTACCCATATGCAAAGTGCTAAGTCCAAATTATGAAATAAAATTGCTTGGGATTATATGTATGTTTGGCTAACCTCTATTTTGCACGTGTAGTTAGATTTACTTGTCCTATAAAATTATAATTTTGGAAATAGGAATTAGGATTACTGCTATGAGGATTAGGATGAACACTGGCTAGAAGGCTTAGTCCTGAGGTGCCTTATAAAGCCTTGGAGCAAATCAAATCAAGAGAAAGAAGAAAGAACATATAAAAATATGAAGGAATCAAGACCCCCATAACATGTATTTAATTCTAATTATAATTATTTTTTTATATTCTGGGTTGTATAAAGGTAGAGCTCGGCTACCCATCTTTTCTCTTTTCCAGGTGTTGGCGATACCTGTGACTTGCCTTTTATTCTTTTGTGGTAATCTATAAAATTATTTGATGTTATATTTAGATTATAATAGGATGTCATGATTTTCATAGTTTCTTTATGATTGATATTTGAATGTGGCTTGGATAATAGCTTATTAGAATAAAATTATTTTTCTACCCCAACTCTTGCAATTAAAATTTAAAACAACTCATATCTCATCATAAAGCCTAGGACATAAATAAGATAATAAAAAATTTTAGCAATCTCTTAGCTGTATGGTTGTATGTCTCACATCATGCATGCCATATTCCTACTTTCTTGAATATGGGGGATCTCCATTTTAGCACGATAAGGGAATGCTTGAATTGTGAGAGGACATCCCTTATGGTGGAGGACACCCTCTTCTCGATTTATAATAACTATATATCATCATACATTTAGACATAAAAAATCTTAAAACTTTTGTTCAAAATGATGTGTCAAAAATGAAATAAAAATTGTAAAAATTTGCATTTTAGACTTAGTTATGATAAATCCAAGCTCATTTTAGAGAAACAATCACTTTGTTAATACTTTTAATACCGATGAGTACATCATCTCTCCAAAATTGAAAATTTTAAGAAAATGAAACCATTACAAACATTAATAATGAAAACACTCAACCTCAAAACCATACAAAACTTCATTAGATAGAAAGATAACATCTATAATAAAAATATACCAAATATTTCAACTAAAATCATCATTTCAGACCTAGAATATTAAATGAGTAATACCCTTCCTGCTCCTCCTGCCGCTCTTCAAAAATCTCCGACCCGCTTCCAAGAGTTTCCGTACGAAACAAAAACTCCATTGGAGATTCTTTTAGATCCCAGATAAAGTCAACTGTCGTACCATCAATATGAAACTAAACATTTCCTTGAAATTTTTGCCTAGTTATCGCCACCTCGTGAAACAACTTTTCATCAATAATCAACCTCAATATCCCACCTTCCTGAACATTCTTTATCTGCCATATCTGAACGTTGTGTGGGTTGCCATTGGCTGTGAAACGAGCTTCGGGGGCAGTGAACCAGCCTTCACGATCTCTTAGACACGACTGTGGATCTTCTTGTTATGAAAAACAAAGTTTAGGTATTGGAGCTTCCATAGGATCTCTTTGAGCAAGCTCAACAATGGGATTCAATGGCTGAGAATCTTCATCGTCGCTACCGTAGCAGAAGTTCATGAGCTTATTCATTGCGATTGAAGGAGAGAGCAATTTTTGATAATTTTTCTTTATTTTATTGTATTGTGTTCTTAAAAAGAGCTTAAATATTAATTTATATAGTTCTTACGTGAATGAAAATTTAGGAATTTTAAAGATGCATGCATGAGATTTTTTATTTATTTATTTTTTTGCAGGTAATAAAAATAAAATTTAATGATTCCTAAAATAGAAGGGTTATTGTGACTCTATGTTACCTAGTTTATATAAGAATTATAATGAGTGTATTACAAAGGATTTCTGGTGGATGTAATATGAGGGTTCTTTGTTTAGACCTACTATTAAATGTGGTTGATAGTATAACTTTGGATAGAGATTAATGAAGAAAATTATGGAGGAATTAAATCAAAAAAATTTAGGAGAACTGAATTTTGGGTATTCAATAGTTTTCCCATTTTTTTCCACTTTAATTAAGAAAGTGCAATAAATTTTGGCTTGAGCTTTTTTATGTTGGAATTGTCATTGAAGAGGAAATGATATTCTCATAGTGACATAAAATTTTTGGACTCCTTTTGTTGGATTGATTTATCTATGACAATGTTAAAACCGCTAGTCAAGCATACAAGGCTTCATATGATAGAAAACAAAGGGAATACTAAGGAAGGAGGAGAAAGAGAGAGGGAGAGAGGAAAGGTTTAGATATTTTATTCATAGGCCCAAATACTGTTAAAGATCCTCCTTAAAAAATATATTTTGACCCTTTATTTTTAGGAATTTTGCACACTATAATGAATGTTATATTTTGAACTAATAATGAATAAATAAAGAGAAATATATATCTAGATAGTTACAAATAAGTGGACATCATGGTCAAAATAATAATGAATACGCATGTGTATCGCCCTTGCTAAGTGATTCAAGGGAGTCACCAACATGGAAGATGACACAAGCATGCCAACAAATGAAGAAGGTGATAACATATGTTAACTTGGCCATGTAGCCAATTATGTCAGGGCATATGATCCTTAGGCATAGATGGATTCCTAGGTCTAGGTAAGTGATCCTTAGGCTTGGACAAGTGATAAATAGCTAAGGTTAGTTCTATTTGATGGGGATGGGTTGCTAAGAGAAGATGTCACGTGGATGGTGGAGAAGAGATGCACTAAGGATCTTTCACTCACCAAAGTGAAAGGGATATAAAGAAGTTCTACTCATCAAAGTTGAGCGGTAGTGAGATCACCAAATTTGGACAGGCCATCAAGCTCCAACCATAGCATTTTCACTCAATTTTCAAACATAGAAGCCAAAATCCTTTCATTAGGTTAGAAATAGTATTTAAATAAGTACAATACTACAACGGATGAGACCCTTAGAGAAAGAACTGCTAAAAACTAAAAAAAAAGTTGGAACCTTCATTTCGCAGCACAGAAGTGACGTAGACTAACACCATAATGCCACAATGCAGTACTGAGGTGCCATAGGCTAGTGCTAAGGCACTAGATTCTCTATCCCCAAACATTAAATGCCACGAAGTGCAATGCTAAGGCACCATGAAGACAACGCTTAAGCACTAGACTAACACCTATGCATTTTAACACATGAACTCATATATTTTCAACTACAACACTTAAACATGATTAAATGCATCCACTATAACATAATACATTACATGAAACATAAGTTCAGAACACATAAAATCTAATAAAAGTACTTTTTAAGATCAAGCTTTGGTTTGGGACTTTGTGATAGGCCATTTCCTCCTTTGATGTGCTACATCACTCTTAAGCAAGAGTGAGTGACCATTGCGAGTCCACATGGTCCTATTAAGTAGACCTTGGTCCTTAATTCTTTTAGATATACATTTAACTCCATGATTCCCTTGTACCTTTTAAGAAAAACTTATAAAAAGAGTGAAAGGAATATGTTAAACATTTATCACTATAACTAATTAGTTAGAGATCTAGAAAAAAAAGAATAGAATTTACAATAAGGATTAGTTGTTGCATAAGGAATAGTGCCCAAATTATGCTTCAAAATGTCCTTAATTTAACTTTTGTGTATAACATTATTGATCCGAACACATAACATGGTTTATTTTATTTGAGACTTGATCTTCTCTCTTAATCCTCTCCTTTTATCTTGATTAAGCGGTTCCTCTTATCCTTAATTAGCTTAACTTACAAAGAATGCTAAAGATAATTTAACTATGAGATATTTTGGAGTAGTCTTTACTAACACAAGAATTAATGTTAAGTGGGGAAAAAAAGAAGATATTATCTTGTGGAAATTAAGAAGAGAGGGTTAGTAAAAAGGGTAGAAGGTAAAAACTCAAACAATAGTGAAGAAGCTAGCTCTACTCAAACAATTACCCTGTGATGTGTAGTAGATCTTTATGTGCAAGTGCACATGACACTTAAGTGTAATAAAGTATATGAGTACAATATCGTTCCCATGTGAATTTTAAGTCAATTAATCATATTAGATTAATTCATTATTATTTGGATGGTGAAATTGGGGCGAAACTACAAAATTAAAAGTTACACTTAAAAATTTACCATAGAATTGACTAATTTAATTAACTAAGGTATAAAATTATTAGGAGATCTCAATACATTTATAACATAGGGATTGGAGTTCATTTATATTAATTTGTGTGACTATGATTTCTAATTATTTAGTTTTTATTAATTTTATTAAAGTCTAATCACGACGGTCACTGCCTTTCTCTTGAAAACCAAGTGACCTTATTTTCTCTATATAGCCTACCCACATCTCAATGATAAATTTAATATAGAAAAAAAAAATCCAAAAATGCTTTTAGGATCTTAACATAAGCTATATGGCTTCTTTATAAGTACTATTATATTTTGTTCAAGATGAGTATGTTCTCCACCTCTCAATTTCAAATAGACCCTTAGAACTATAGTCATAGTGTAGTCTATCAAAAAGTATAAAACTTAAAATAAAATATATGATAATAAAGAGAAATAAAACTCTTAGCTTTTATTAAAAAATTAAGACCAACATAAAACAATAATGGCTACATCCTAATTTGTAGAGAAGGGAGTTTAATTTAAGAAGAAATAAAATGAAATCATTCAATAATCAAATTCAAGATTATAACAATAATAGAATATTGTAAAGAATAGAGAAAACTTAAGAAGAATGCTAAGGTACAACTTTTTGGCATTATCTTGTTGGCCCTTTAGATTTCCTTTAAGCGATTCCTCCAATACCTTGAAAGCAACCTCCAAAATTCTAGCCTTAAGTCCTTACATTATTCTAAGAAAGAAAGATAAAAAAATTTCTATAGAAGTCACCTAACTCTTCCTTAAGAAATTTTTAAATAGAGTTGAACATTAATTCCTTTATTTGGACAGAAAATAAGGTTAATTTAGGGTAAATTGGAGCTAGCGCACTATTGATGTCTAGGTGTCAAGGATGGATGCTTAGGAATCAAGCTCTCTATCATGATCACTGCTTGAGTTCAAATCTGGTTTCTAAATGCCAAGGTTTGAAGCTTAGCATCAATTTTTTATCTTCTAGTTTTAGATGAGTGCTTGGGCATTTATTTATTGTACCTAGGCACTAGGTTGTACACCTAAGTGCTAGCTCTAAATTGTATTCAATTTGCACCAATTGTACTTAATTCTACTCCTGATAGCTTTCCATGGTTTTAGCACACTTTCTAGTAAATGGTGCATTAATTATTGCTCTGTTTACAAATAAAATAAAGGTGAGAGAGACGAAAGCTGCTCAATCCACAATACCATGATGCTAGCTCCGCTCCCCCTTAATTTATAGAATTTAGAAGCCTTAACCACTCCCTCCAACACCCCGTCAGTGACAACTATTTGAGAGGAGAGTGGGAGCAGTTAAGAGAGTGAGAGCAGCTGAGAACCGGCTCTTATTAAAAGAGAGGGTTAGCCACTATTTTCTTGCTTCTTATCTTCTCTCCTCTCTTACATTCTCTGCACACTCCCTTCTCTCCATAGCACACACTCTTTGCTACATGGGGAGTCTTCTTATAGCACGAGACAAGATTGAAACCATTCATTTATTGATTTCAAGTGAAATTGAAAATGAAAATTTCTTCTTAATGATTTCTTTTACCACAGGAAAATTCTAAATACTTCCACCATTAATCTTGTATCCGATGTAAAATGACAATGCTCCCCTCACCCTCATTCAATATTGGATCTAGAGTAAGGGAGAAGAATGTACATTAATTATAAAATTTTAGGCATTTTCAAGATAAAGCTTTGCCAAAAATTTAAGCTAACTCAAAATTTAAATCTATAAATAAAGAATCTTGAAATCTAAAAGCCTTCACCATCGAATATAGTTCTGGCATGAGTTGAAAATCGTCCCCTGTTGCTCTTGAATTTAAAACAAAGGAGAGGAGTGCTTGTTGTACTAAAAAATTATAAAACTTAGCATTGCTAAGCTGTTACGTTGCCAAATCTGATGAAAATCATCAAATCTCAAAAGAATTTTACCCTAGAATTGAGTCTCCCAACTCATAGTGCTGAGGCACTGAGCTTTCAAAAATTTGAACCTTGGCTTCACTTCGTAGCACCACGGTGCTCTGTCAACATCATGGCATTGAAACTTGGCACTGTAACATTGGCTTCTCAAGTTGTAAGGTTAAAATAACACTTCGTAGCACCTCCGTGCTATCCAAGTAAGGCCACAACATTGTATGTGCATCATGGTGCTATAACTGGCACCGCAACACTGCCTTCTTGGGTTCTAAGATTGAAATGTTCACTTACAAAATTGTAGTGCAATCCAAACAGCTCCTAGGTGCTCTATCGTCACAATGCCATTTCCTTGGCACCTAAGTAATGCATTATCTGATTTCAAGCTCATATTTTACCATACAGCATCACGACACTAACATTTTAGTGTCAAGGTGAAATCTTCTCAATATTAATAACCTTGAGTTAAAATTTTATTTTAACTTATAATTATGTTATAATTAAATCTTGACAATAACTCATTAACAGTTGAAATGACAAATAGATATTGTAAAATAAAATTTTATTACAAAAGTATAATTTTATTATAAAATTTGTCAAATAAAAAATACATAAAAAAGGAGAAAATACAAAAAAAAAGATAGAAAAGACTATCTTATAAGTCGTAATTCTCTCTCTTCTTCTTTTTCTAGCTCTAGCGGGGTGCTAACATAAGGGTGATAATAAGACACTGTAGAAAAGAAACTCAACTTGAGCTCACATTAAAGTCACAATTTTTTAACATTTAAACAAGAGCTGAGTTCAACTCAGCCATATAAGAAAAATATTGTTGCTGCTTACCCATGTGATTATTATTTTTTTCCAATTCTGCTACCATCGGCTGCTTTCACCAAACCTTTTTCTTTATTTTGAGACTTCGCTTTAAATTTCTTGGAGTTGCTCATTTAAAGTCTTGGAGGATTTGGAACTGGACTAAAGAGAACTGGAGCTTTCTCCTACTTCCATTTTTGATTTGAACCTTTTAATCATTCTTTTAGTCAATGCAGCCCTTGGTATAAGGATTTCTTCTTCTGGCTCCCCCGACGCATTAGTCGCAACACATAAAGAGTGAATAAGAGAAGTATGACTCTATCCTAGTGTAGTACTACTCTTAAGCAAATTACAAATTTAATTATACATAATCTACACTACATTTATAGTGAAGCCCTTCTGAATTTCAAAATTCAAAATGGCTCTATTCTTAGTTACCTTAGTGATGTTACTAATGGGCATCAACTTAAAATAAAATAATACCAAGCTTTAGCCTTGCCGTTAGGCCGATAGTAAAATTGATAATCTTTTCCTCCAACGATTTCGAGCAATCACATTTATAAAATAAGGAAACTAATAATTTTATCAAAATTGTGGAGATTATTATAGTGGAAAGATATTGATCATATTCAAAAATTCATAAATTGTAATATGTATTAATGATAGTACTATCAAAACATACCCAATTTCCCCATATGAAAACTTTATTATCCTAATGCTCCTTCATGTTATCGAAGAACTCTCGCACCATAGAGAAGATGTAAGTTGTGTTGTCGTAAGCGAGATACTCCCAACCACACTTAGTGATGATCCTCTCCACATTCCGACTTGGGTTATGGAAGCTCCTTTCTATAATATGGTGCTTGTGGATAAAAGCGTGGATGATGTCCTCTTCTTGCCCTTCTAGACAAAATTGATCAGCATACTTGTTGTCTTGGAGTTGAGTAATAGCTTAAGAAGAAAAAGGGTTGCAAAAAATCCCAAGAGAACAAAAGCTTCAGAATTAAAATTTTGACAGCATAATGGTCCTATTTATAGACTAGACCCAACATTCTTGCGATTCTTTGACAACGCTAAGGTGTTGGCTTATCGATTTTTAAGATGTGAGGCTAGCATTGTGGTGCTACACATGCTGCACTTAGGTGCTGGTTAGCTGGTCAAAATGATTATTGTGCCAGTCAAAAAGATTATTTATGAATATTTATTATCATTAACTTCATAATCAACAGAATCCATAAAGTGCGTCAGGTATTGATGGAGCACCATGATGCTCTAACGCAACATTACAACTGGTCAAAAGTTTTGTCCTTCTCTTAAAGTCGTATTCGTCTTCCAATTTTTTTGAGCCGCTTTTAGGGCATTGTGGTGCTTTTTTTCACACTAGGTGTTGGTCAACTAGTTAACCTAATTTGTTATATTTTCAAACATTTAAGCAGGCACTTTATAGCATCAAGATGCCCCTCTCTTATTTTGGACCTAAATTTCTACTTTTACAATACTGCGATGATAATATCCTTATGCTAAGATGCTATCCCTTTAGTGCCTAGGCATTACTTATATAATGTCAAGATGCTGACCCTTTAGCACCTAAGCACTTAGTTTTTAGCACCAAGGTACTTCCCACAAGAAGTGAGAATTAAAACTTCACAAATGCAAGCCATCAAGCCCATATGTTCACCATGTGAACATTTAAACCCAAACTGACATTGTAAAGGGATGTAAGTCCAATCTTTTTTATTCACCATGCAGCATCTAAATCTATCTAGCACTTCAAAGGGATGTAAGTACAATCTTTTATTTACATTGTGAATAACCTTGTAATTTTGGCCTTCCAAAGGATATAAGTCCAACCATTTTATTCACCATGTGAACACCATATAATTATGGCATTCCAAAGGGATGTAAGTCCAATTTGTGCTTGCAATACAAGTACAATTTAAACCCACCTACACCATAACATCTACATTATAACTCTGGCCTACTCAAGATATTTGAGAGAAGACAACCCATGGCTGCTAATCATACTCCCTGGATATTATGACAACTAGTCCTCTGATGTTAGTAGACTGGAATAATATAGTTCTGGAATGATGGAACCATGGGATCTTGATCGAGACTACCCTTCTCTTTCTGTTAGATAATCATCCAAAACTCACAACTAGACACCGATTCATATAAGAGATATGCTTATTTCTAAACTTAATTGAAAGTGCTTTCTTACAGCAATAAGAGAGGTAATTAACTAGGAATGCTTGCGTTCATAGGAAGTAAAACCCATATCTAAATAAACCCTAACATAATATTAGGGGAAATCTAATTAAGAATATATCAATCTGTCTTATGAGGAACGAACTCCCTAACATCCTCTAAAGATCGCATTGTTGCAAAGGTGTTTTTCCTGAGTGATCATGCTCATATAAAATATTTAAAATTTAAATTATTACTTCCCCAACATTTATAAATTTATGCAAAAATATGTTATGTGAATAATCAAATGGAATAAAAAATATATATAATTTTCACGCTTGTCAAGCTTTCCCACATTCAAATATTTGTTTATCTTTAAGCAAAATCCAAATATGTGATTAATGATAGCATGCAATATTTTTAATGTGAGATAGAACATTCAATTAATTTTAAAGATCTTATGTATTGAAAAAAAATTTTTATCTATTTGATGGCAATCAATCTCATTCAATTTATGAAAATCATTTAAATTTGTTATTGTTTAAAATAATCTATTGAGCAATACATTAACACATTAACTTGTTCTAAGATATACTATATCAATTCACATTTACTACATACTTATATACATTCTACAAATTCAAGTTAATTGTTCAACAAGAAGCCTTTCAACATGACTAATCTCAAACTCATATGCATACCTTAAAAGATTGTTTTTAGTGTATATACTTAAAAAAATTTTGTGATAAGATAAATTAATATTAAACTTCTTTTATAAAAGGATCCTTTGATCTCTAAGCATTAGGCCATAATTTTGCATTGTGGATGCATTTGCATCCCCTATTTTCAATTTTAAGATCACGATTGTCTATATATATATGCAGAAATATATTTTAACTTATGTAGTGATTAGGCCAGTTTTGCTACTAAACTCCAACTTAGCTTCTTTTTTATATGCATAAAATCATAGAAAAATATGATTAATGATACTAAAAGCTAGAATGGTTAAATAAGCAACTTATAATTCAAGTAAAATATTTTATTCAATAAATTAACTAGGAGTATACAATAGTGATTTTAATTTTATGACTTCCCATTTCTTATAATTAAATAAATAAAATTTTATAACATCGATCTAATCAGGATTAGATTAATTTTTTGATGGTCTTACACACTTATTCCTTAAAAAAAAACCTAATGTAGTACAAAATAAATGGCCATTACTATGGTTCACACACAATTCAAAAACAGACACAAAAGAAATGATAACTTGAAAACAAAAAGTGTGATCTACCAAGGAGTACATAGTAACACATGTAATGATATACAATCTACCAAATGCACTTAGATAATGCATTGTTCTTATTGTGAAAATAAAGTAAAATCTTGTAACAAAACAAAAGTAATAGGATGAAACCATCTCAATGAGTTAGAATTACTCATTATCCTCTTCCTCTTCTCTTTTGTCTACCTGTGGAAACTAGGTGCTAGGTTATATGGTTGTGATGAAAGGATGCCATTTATTGAACCGCATGCGATGTTAGTTAAAAATCATCGGAAAGATGTGATAAATCTTCTTATGTTATCATAATATTTTCCAATACTCCCAAGTCTCGATTTGTATTTAATCTTTGTTGCAATCACCACTGGCTCTTTTCAATCCTATCGATCGTATTACTAAGTCCTTTAAAGTGGTTTGCCTAGTTATTAAATTATTTCAATCCCACTCTAGAATAATATCTTGCCTCATGTGGTGGGGAACCTATGATAGAGAGAAAATTTGTCTTCCTCAAATTCCTAAAATCGATGTCTTGCATGAGGTCTCATCATTGTAATCCTTTTCCTGGTCAGGGAAATAACATTGGATAAACCATCTCTTCTCATGAATTCATAGGTACATCTCAAATTATTTAATATTACAAAAAATTTAATTTTACACAATAATATTAATTGAATAATTTTTTAATCTTATATATATTTAACTTATTTTAATAACTAAAAAAAAGGAAAATGAGTATTTCTAATATTATAAATAAAAATTTATATTAAATTTTTTTAATGAAATGGGTTATATTGCAAACACCTCATTACACCTTTAACAAACACCACATGATTATGGACTCACCATGATAAAATGATAATTTTATAAATATATAATTAGTTATTTAAAAAGTATAAGTAATATGTAAATAATTTAATTAAATTTAAAAAATAAAATATGTTTGCTCATAACTTATTTGGAATTTTAGAAACTATTAAATAACTTAAAAAAACTATAAATTATTTTTTTTTAATCAATTAAATTTATTAAATAATATTTAAAATCCTTATCAAACTTTGAAAGGAACCAAAACATGTCATGAATATCACCATATTTTTAAGATTTTATTTTAGATATTATTATTTTTAAATAACGAATACATTATTTAAACAAAAAGAATAAGTTTTGTATTTAGATTTAAATAAATATAAAATGTTTATAATGTGTTCAAAGGGTCATTTAATCCTCCCATATGACTATGAGATTTTTTTAAATTTATTTGAGATATTAAATCATTAAAATAGTTTTAAGAAAATTTAGAATTACAAAATGTATAAAATATAAAGAAATAAATTTTTTTTGGGTTACGTACACTTGAAGATATATAGTTTATGGACGCATAAGAAAACATTCCAAGTATTCCAATTGTAATATAGCACAAAATATAAACCTTCTATTTTGAAAAAGAAGGGATGATATCAAGTATATGTGTATACTTAGAACCCAAAGGTGTTCAATTATTGGGTGCGGCAACTATAAAAGGGCTTTATTAAAATGATAAAACTCAATTGAGTGAAATTTGATCAATGGGGTTTTTAGCTAAAATAAAATTGAACTTGATCCAAATGGACAATCAAGATCATGAAAGGATATTAGGATAATCACAACAATGCATCTGTTCAATGAATAGACTGAGTAAAAATAGTATGACTAATTTATGAGATTTTTTTGGTCAAGTGGGCAAGACTGAGGAGACATGAGTATTGGTCAAATGGAATAGACCAACATAAGTAAGGGTACTAAGCCAAAAGAATTAACTATGTATTGAAAAATTAAGGTATGAAAATGATTCAAAAAATAATTAAAGGCCTAAGATGTTGGTGATTTAGTTCTAGAGTGTGAGTTCTCACCAAACTAACTTACTTAGTCACCAAGGAGCATATGCATACTAATAAAGAGTAGCTCATAAGATTTTCTTACTCTTGATAAAACTTTTCCTTATTAAATGAAATTTTAAAAATTTAAAGTGCTATAAATTAAAGAATAATTTAATCAATTAGTATTCCTATTTTAAAACTAAAAACAAATACTATTAAATTTATAAGATTCCAAATAATAATAAATTATTTGATTATTTATATTACAATTCATTTATTTTTATATAATTATATATTTTAATAATAAAAAATTTTAAAATAGGTAATTATATTATTATAAATAGCAAATCACATCAAATAAATTTTAATAAATTAGGTTATTTTGAAAACATCATATTATAGCTTTAGGGCAAATTACATGACTATGAGGACACTAGGGTGATGAATAATAATTTTATAAATAAAAAGTTTTTTTATTAATAATTATAAATAATTTAACGAAATTTTGAGAAGATATTAAAAAATATCTTTGATCTTCGAGAACCAATCATAATTTATTTGAAACTTTTGGAAACTATTAAAAAATTTTGAAAAAAAAAACCATAAAATTGTTCATTTCTAATTTATTAAATCTGTCAAATAATTTTCAAGATTCTTATTAAATATTTGAGGGTACTAGATTATGTTGGAAACATCCTCTAAATATTTTATAATTATTAACATTTAAAAAACATTAATATATTATTTACAAAAATCATAAGTTATGTAGTTGGATTCAACTAATGTTGGGATTTTTAAGGTGTTCAAAAGTTCATTTTAAACTCCCCTATGAATATGGGAATTTTTTTAGGTTCATTTGATGAGTTAAATAATCAAAAATAATAAAAAATATATTTAAAATAATAGATGAAATATATAGAACTAGTATTTTTGTAAATTGTTTATTTAAAAGTACTCTACTTAAGTGTAAAAGTTTGTTTAATTTGGTTTAGTTACTTATTTTGAGTAAAAAATCTAAAATAATGTACATATATTTTTGGGATTTGGAAAAATTATGGTTCAAATGATCAACAACCTTAATTTTTTCTTCTTCTTTAAAAACGTTAAGGAAGCCATGCAAACCAGAGCTTATTTCTCCTTCCATAGAAAACCAATAGTTTTATACTTAATTGAAATATAATTATGATGTTTAGTGACACTATCTCATGGGCCAACCATGATTTACATCACCCATCCAGAAAAAAGAGTGAGGGTTGAAATTCTCAAATGTCTAGGGCCATAAAGTTAGATTTCTTGTTTTGAACACCTTCAACAAAGAGAATGAAAGAAAACCATCTATAGCATTATCTTGGATTGGTCTAGCAATGCAAACCAAGCTCCAACCTTCATTTGGGTGGATATCATGTTTGAGCTCACCTTAGGGTTGTAGGAGTCTAAGAAAAGTTAGATTTTCTTTTCACTCTCAAGAATGGCAAAATCATTCTCTATTTTCAATTGAAGCAATTATGGTATTAAGTGGTAATTTGTCCATGAACTACCTTAGCTTAACCAAGTTTAAATCATGGATGAATACTACTCACAATGAGTTAGAGTGCATAGAGAGGCTACAAGTAGCTACTAACTAGAAAATATGTGTTTAGGTAGGATAAAATGGCTTATTTGCATTGATTCTACCTAACCATCTAAGCCTCATTTAATATAATTTATCGATATAACTCTCTAATTTCTTATGCTACATGTTATGGGTTAACTGATTGTCCTAATGAAAAGTTGTTTTAATAACATTTAGATTTTTGTTAAGTGAAATCCTCATATTGCCCCTTTTGACTCAAGTAAAATATGAACCATTTCATCAATTTGGTCCATTTGGAGTGCTCAAAGTGATAGGGATAAACAAAGAAATTATGCTTAAATATTTATAGCTTGATTCACTTTAAGGGTTTCAAGTGATTTAGATGTGTCAAATTCTCACATACATAAGTTCTCATTTGGGTCTAAAAGGACAACGTTGGAACATTTGACTAAATTTATGCTCATGAAGTTATCAAACCGGAAGGGTTGAAGTAAGGAATTATCAATGACATTCTCAACTATAATTATTATTAAGAAATTTATTTAATTTTTTGTTTATACAAGTTTATCCTAATTTAATTATCTGTCAAAAAGGGGAATCAGCCATAACTAATAATTTTTCTAAATTTTGTCAATTGTGCTTTGTCCATGAGGCAAATTGCCTTAATAAGGCTTAGAACATGTTCAAAATAATGAAGTTAGTTTTATGTCCAAATAGCCCAATAAATTTGATAATTATGGCTAAATTGATCAGATTGGCTCAATTATGTCAATTAGGCTAAGTCACTTTCAATAGAACCAATTGATAGAGTTAATATTCATATTAAAATGTTTTAACATATAGTCACATTGCTTGGCCAAATTGAAATGGTTAACATAAAGTCCACATACTTTAACTTTAACTTGGGCCAAAGGTGGACCTTGATTAAGCTTGGTTTGGCTTTTTAGTCTTTCGGTTGACCATGTGTTATCAAAGGATTTAAGTGGCCACTTATTTTATGACCATATTAGGAACATTAAAGGATTGAGTATCTAAAATGATTAATTAATTTAATTATGTGGAGTAGTTACTTAGTTAATAATCTAAATGGGGAAAATGTAGTTTGATACCTTTGACTTAGCCAAAGCAAAATTCCTTAGATGAATTTTCAAGATTGCTAATACTCAAAGTTTCATGATCATTTACATATATAATTTAATCATTGAGATGTATTAATTGAATAAATTTAATACTTTCATTCATTAGGAAATGGTTGAACCCATGCATTGAGGGATATTTACCATACGGTTAGTTAGAGTAAAATCTATAATGTTAGAATTTTCTACGAGTGACCAACTTTTACTAGTTCCTATTAAAATTTTTTTCATTCAACCAAATAGGGTAGGTTAGCTAGAATTTGATCTTATTAACATATTTAAAATAGATAATAATTAGTTTAATAAATTTTAATAAAGTAATAAAAATATATATCTCACCATAATTAATGAGAGCTCATTGATGGTAGTCTTTTACTATTAATCTTGCCTTATATATTTTGAATTTTTTTCTTTGGCATTATTCTCGAATTTGTATGCTCACTTAACACCAATTGCCTTATGTCTTTTTTGAAGTGAAACTGTAATTTTTTATATCTTATTTTGAATATATTCTTGGTAATCCATGAGCTTGCAAATTGTTAAAGAAGCAATATAACGAAATATTATATTGATCCTTACTAACATCATAAAGATTTTAGAAGCTCCAAAAGTTTGGTGCTATGTTAGGTAAGCTTTTTCTTGAAGTTTAAGAGCTTTTGTGAACATTGTAGTTGTTATTATTTATGGGGTAATAGGATCCTTTATTGCTTATACTATTTTTGGTTGTGCCACATCTTCATTTACAAATTGAAAAAAAGTTATTATCATCATTATGTAGTCCCAAATTCTATTTTTATTTATCATCAAATATGACAAATTGATTGATAACTATATTCTCAATATCAAGAGTCTATAACCTATGATCTTTTGAGTTGGTATTGTAATCGATGTGACCATATTTTTCACTTTTATCTAGCTTCTTATCTAATCAGGCACATGCGCATGCTTCTTTCTACTCCATGCTTCATATGGTATCAATCTCCATACATTTGTTGGCGATAGGTTGATCAAGTAGACTACAAATGCAATAATTTTACACATAACTATTTTGACAATATCTTACTTTTTAGTTTGCTTCTCACCATATCAAGAATGATTTTATTATTTATTTTTGACACTCTATTGTGTTGTAAGAATTATGGAACTATTAGAAGTTGATATATTTTATTAGCTTTAATGAAATCTTAAAATATTTAGATGTGGATTATCCTTCTCCATCGACGCTTTTGATCTTGAATCTAGACTTTTCTTTATAGTAGTAGCTTTAAACTTCTTAAACACATTAAAGACCTTTGACTTTGGCTTTAAGGAATTAATGTAACCAATTCTTTATGAAAATTATTTAAAATAGAAGGTAATAGTTACTGTTGTTGTGTGAACTTAGCTTTATTATATCACAAACATCTATGTGTATGAGTTCAAGCTACTTTCGTTCTCATAAACTTAACTCCGTTAGAAAGCTTTTCCTAAAATGCTTTCTAAAACACATGTTTCACTTAGTTGATCAAAGTGTTTGATGCAAGGTAGTTTTCTTACCATCTCTTTATTTGAAAGTAATTTTAATATTCAAAAAATAAGATGCCTAAATCAAAATTTTTATAACCAAGAAACAACTTTGTAATAAACTTTTTGACTTTTGGCAACATCATTTTGAATGCTAAATAAGATCATTCTATTTTTTGACATTGTCACATTAGTAATTAAGTTTCCAATATTATGTTTAAAGAAGTTAGTATTTTCTTTCAATGGCATATCATATCTTGTCTCTAGGAGTTATCCTAAACTCAAGATATTACTTTTTATTTATGGCACAAAGAAAACATTAAAAATTAATTGATACATGTAATTCTTCAAGTGAATGAGAATATTACCTTTTCCTTTTAGTTCAATTTTTGATTCATCTTTAGAAGACATATGACCACTCAATAGCACTTCCAAGTTTTACAAACATACTTTTCACACATGTGGTCGTTTAACAAATGTTAAAAAAATAATGTTCCATATTTGCTGCTTTCATTATTCTTGTAGTAAAATGTCATCAACTTCTCTTCTTTCTTTCATGTAAAAAAAATGTCCAAAAACTAAATTTAGTCCCTTTAATGATAATTATACTACTATCAAATCTAAAATCTAATGATCAACAAATCTTTTATGATAGACACATCTTCTAGCTTCTTACTATTTCTATTTAGTTAATATAAAATGGTATTAGCATTAAAATGGTAATTAGAGATGAACATGCTTTCATATGGTAAGCATAAAATTAACTTATTAATATCTTTCATACAAGATTTGGATCTTCTCCTATCTTTTTTTTGGTCAAAGTAGTATGTGAGATTATTTTTAAAATTCATTACCATCTAAAGCTTGATAGATGACAAAGAGAGCCTTCTTATCTAACTTTTAAGTCTATTAAATCATCTATCTTCATTAAAGATAAATCTTACTCTTCATATGGCTCATCATAGCTTGTCTCGATAACTTCTCAAATGTTATGCTTCAAAATTTTTTTTACCTTGGTACTTAAATTGCCTAAAGATAGACCAAGTATAGATAGATGATGAATGATAATATGATTTTTTTTTCCATCCCCAATGCTCAAACAAATGAGCATTGGGGATGGAAAGAAAATCATATTTTCATTCACTATCTATTTATACTTGGGTCTAATGCCACTTTATTTAAATTGAAAGCTTTTAGAACTAGGTAAAGACTGAGAAAAAAAATGAAATTTGAGGGAAAAGATTATATATTTTATTTCTTACATTTCTTGTTTGATATAAACTCAATAACATCACCAATATTTATTTGAGTGGTTCTTGCAAAGGATTGTGCAAATGTATTTTAATTTAATTCCTATAATTAACTCTCTAAATATCTCTTTTATCTCCACTACAAAAGTCATTAATAGTTATTCTACAATTTTTTAAAGATTTCTCTAGAATATATTTCTAGAGTTCTTTTAGGATCATTGTATAATGGTATTGAAGAGTTCCTAAGAATTACTTCAGAAGATATTCTTAGATTTTTCAGATAGTTATTTTAAATTATGGACTCAACTAAAGCCTAAATTACTAGCAAAACTAGCATTGCCTCATATAACATTAAACAATGAGAAGATTGGGGAGGAGAAAGAGAGAGAGAGAGAGAGAGAGAGAGAGAGAGAGAGAGAGAATGCTTTCAAGATTTTATTGACAAAATAAAATATTCTTAAAGCTCCTCATTCAAATGATACTTTGACCCTTTATTTATTGGCCTTCTAGGTATAATAAAAAAAAGAAAACATAATCTAACAGCTTACAAAACATGGGCATATCATAACATTAATATACTTATATAAGTATCTCCCATGAGTGATTAGAGGTAGCCACCAACTTAGAAGATGACATAAGCATGACAACTCAAAATGTTATTGAGCAACCTACATTAAGTTAGGAAAGCATCCCATTAACTCAAGGCATGTGATCCTTAGGCCTAAAAGAGTGATTCTTAGGCTTGGGCAAGTGATCCCTAGGTTTGGACAAGGCAAGTGATCCCTAGGTTTGGGCAAGTGATTAAGGTCTTCGTGAGTTACTCTTATGCTAGAGTGAGTGACCATTATGAGTTCACTTCATACTTAGTAAGCATACCTTGGTCCTTAACTATTTTAGATGTATATTTATTTCCCTAATTCATTTTGTATACTTTAAGAGTAACTTAAAAAAAGAGTACAATAATTAATCTTACCATTTAGTACTATAAATGATTACATAAAAAAATAATAAGTTTAATAATCTAATTTAGTATGGGGAATTGTATGTAGTTAACTCTTTGATTAGGGCTTTAATTTAATTTTTTGTGTATATTAGTATTGGTCTATACACATAGCATGGTGTATTATATTTAAGTCTTGATCTCCTCTATTAACCCTCCCCTTTTATGAAAACATAGCAATTCCCTTTGTTCTCAAATGGCCAAGTCACATAATAAAAAAGTGATGGACATTTATGACTATAAGCTATGTTGGAGTACTCTTCATCAACACAATCAGTATCATCAAGGGGATGAAGAGTAGATATTGAGTTATCTTCTGAATAAGAAGTGAGGATTAGAAAAAATAGTATAGGCATTGACTTAAACAATGTCAAGAAGCTATTATGGAAGCTCTAGTAAGAAATATCTTAGTGGGTCAAGCAGTTAATTTGACAACTAGTATTTTATAGTTTCAGCTTAGATAATTCTTTCTAATAAAATAAATTCAAAAATTATTTTTTACTTTGATTTGTAACACAAATACTCTTTCATTGTAGGATGATATGCCCCTTGATGATACTGATTGTGTTGATGAAGAGTACTCCAACATAGCATATAGTCATAAATGTCCATCACTTTCTTATTATGTGACTTGGCCATTTGAGAACAAAGGGAATTGAAGAGTAGATATTGAGTTATCTTCTGAATAGCAAAAATAGTATAGGCATTGACTTAAATAATGTCAAGAAGCTATTATGGAATTGTTAGCTCTATTAAGAAATATCATAGTGGGTCAAGCAGTTAATTTGACAACTAGTATTTTATAGTTTCATCTTAGATAATTCTTTCTAATAAAATAAATTCAAAAATTATTTTTTACTTTGATTTGTAACACAAATACTCTTTCTCACCCATCCCGAAGTTAACCTAAAGAGTTGTACATTCATTGTTCCTAGCAAACCAATAGCATATCTATTCATGAACATGGTTTTAGGTTATCAAATAGTCAATTTAGAGGTTATACCTCTTATAAGTTCAACCTCTAAATATCCTTCAATGATAAATGACTTGTGGCATCACCTTATAAAGGCTTATCTTAGTAATTTTTTTATCAAAAATTTTCCTCAGTCTAATTTTTTGATACAACCATTGACATGACTTCAGTGGATATGCTAAGCTCCTAGACAAAAAACTTGTTATTAAAATTATAAAAGAGGTCATGTGGTGTTTTAATTTGGAACCGTAGGGACACCACACAGATCTTAGGGGTACTTATTGAAGTGATCGAGTGCGACATTAAGGTATGATGTACAACCTTGAAAGACTGAGACATCACCCTAGAATGGGCCTAATCATTTAATAAAGACTCCTAAGACAAATGGGACTACGTATATACTAGAGATCTTTCCACTACTTCACATGGAGAAGTAAACCAAGGTTTATTTTTATCAGGTTCTTTAGTTCTTTATTGAAGTAATATTCCATAGTTAATTACATCATAAGAAATGGGTGTCTCCTAATAACACTCGATTAAAGTAGTCAATAAGTATCTCTAAAGATTTTGAAGCTAGACAATCAAAAGATTAGATATTTATGAAAATCAAATGGGAGAGTTCAATTAAAGGTGAATAAGTAGGAAGCACCCATGATATAAGGAAGCTTGGTGAGTGCTTCAGTCTTCCCTATAGTGAGGCTTTATATATTTTAGAGACAGATTTTACTTTTGTTTAAGTTAGAATCTTATTACAATGTTAGGACTTATAGTACAATAACATAAGATTGTGAAAATGTCTAAGAGGTGAGGACTTATACTCGTAGCTCGAAAGAAATAAGAAGCCTTAGAACTTAAATCTAAAAAATGCTTTAGCACAAGCTGAAAGCATGACCTAAGTCTAATCAGGAAAGATGGGATATGATAGTTCACCTCCATAAGAGAGAATGAATGTACCCCGACTCTTGTGGACTTACAATTGCTTAGAGTGGCCGCCAACTAACACCTCCTATGCTTTAAAATTATGTAGTTCGATCTTATGTCGATGCAAGATAGTTAAGCTGTTATTTAATTATGAAAAGAGCTAGCATCCTACACTCACTTCCATAGAGACTAGAATATGACTAGCTTGAAAATATGACTTAGACTAATGCAAAAATTATAACATTTAAACCATTTTTGACATATTCATTTTGGACCAAGGCTTGAGACAATTATGTCTATATGCATGATGAAATTTAGGCTTGGGCTAAATCAATTAGAGGACGTGTTCTCCACTATAGGGGATCACCCTCAAAGGTCAAGCATATCCCCTATCTTGCAAGAATGGAGACCATCCCTATTCAAGAGGGGAACAATAAGACATTCATGGTGTGATAACATACAACATTCAACTAAGGAGTTTATGAATATTTTATTTATCTTGATTAAGATCATAGGCTTTAAGATGAAGTTATGAGTTGCATTAGGATTTAGTTATGAATTTTTAGTGAGGGTAGAAAATTTAATTTTATCCTAAAGAGTCTACCACATCCACGCCACACATCAAACCATCATACATTAAGAAACTTATGAAAAATAATCAAACAAAATAATCAAACATATAAATTTCATAAAGGCTCTATTAACTTAAGATGGCTAAGAGACCGGAAAGAAAGGCTTTGTGGGGTTCAAGAGAATATACTAAGGTTTAGGGCCATCCAATAACAAAATAGATAATTAAATTTAGAACTCCATCTTTATAAAATTATAACTCTCTCTCTCTCTCTCTCTCTCTCTCTCTCTCTAGAAGCCTAGATTACTTTAAATAAATACCACATTAAAGAGTATGAAGTATAGTTTTGATCCAACAATTTTTATTAGCTTTGATGATGTTTTGGAATTTTTTTTACAATTTTCTCCCAACCCTGCTCACTGTGAAAATAACTAGGCTAATTCTCTAATTTTACACTAGGGTAGATAAAACCTTAGAAATCACTGAAATAAATTCTGAAATAATAAATTTAAATGGAAGAAAATTGTATTAGAAATATTTGTGAAATTGTTTATAAAATGTGTATAAATTTAGGACACTAAACATTAACCACATCATCCACTGGTCAGTCTAACCACAAAGTTGACTGATAACCACAAACTTGTTGAAAATGCACATTTTATGTATAAAAATTAAAAAAAATACTTTTTTTACATAGTAGACTATCTTAAAAACACCTCTAAATAGAAATTACACAAAAACATTAAGGATAAATTTTAGACCACTCACCAAATTACTCTAGAATATCACCAAATTCTCATTCTTGCTTGGTCGACCACCTAACCTTCTCCTGTAGGAAGTCATTCAAATATTTATTCCAAAATGATATCAAGTTTCTATTTTAGTGATAAAATAAATTTTATATAGGACATTTATTTTAAATTAATAAATAAATGGAAGGAGGAGGTGGACAGTATGGCAATTCAAATGAGAGTAACTTGCCCTTACAAACTGCCTAGCCTTTGGCCATACAAGGGAACTATTGTTAATTAATTACAAATTAGTCAACTATAAGGACATTAAATATTTATGTCCTTTTGTTTTCAAGATATTAAATGGGAAGCAGATTGAGTATTTATACCACTAATAATATCTGATAATATTTATTAGGGTTTAGTAAGAATATGGTTTTACATTGAAGCGAATTTAAAGGTGAACTGATTAGAAGGATTTTAAAATATTATGTAATTAAGGGTTCCTCTTAAGAGTTTCTCTTAAAATATTTGTTAAATCCAAGGTTTGATGGCCATTATAAGGTCAAATCTTGTTCATCTAATGCTAAGGCTAAAACAAGATTTCTAGCAAGATTAAGCAAGGATCGAACCTGTAGAATGCTTTAAAGATTGGAATGAGGAGTAATGGTGTTAAAGAGGAATGCTTAAAATTTTTATAGTAGCAAGGTAGAGTTTCAAAATAGAGGATAGAAACATTCAATCTATGAACGAGCGTGAGTAATGGCCATGTCTAAGCTCATTTCACGTAAAACATTCATTGTGTTTTCTTTTTTAATGCCAATTAGTACATCACCCCATTTCATATTACAAGCTTAAATTTGAAATTCTATTTATAAAGTTTATTAAAAATTTATAACACTAATACATATATCCTTGATTCATCTTCCAACTTTAGGTTAAATAATAATATATATACATAAACATCATAAGCATATATATTTCCATTCACATTTCTTTCAGAGAAACAAACACAAACATTAATAATGAAAAACTCAAATCAACACTGAAATCACACATAACAAAAATAGATAGAAAGTTTGCTTCTCTAAATGAGACGTTGATGAAAAGGCTAACATTGAATCTTAAATGAATAATAGCCCTCCTGCTCCTCCTTCAACTCTTAGAATCTCCAATCCGACGCCAAGGGTTTTGTGCGGAACACAAATTCCATCGGAGATGAAGTTAGATCTTAGATGAAGTCAACAACGATCCCATCAATATGAAACTCACCAATTCCTTGATATTTTCACCTTGGTATCGACACCTCATAGAACATCTATCCATCAATAACCAACTTCATCATCCCACCTTGTGCATTCTTTGCCAGTCTTATCTGAACATTATGTAGGTTACCATTGGCTGTGAAATGAGCTTCGGGGGCTCTGAACATGGTGCCATAGTCTCCTAGACATGATAGTGGATCAGGCTAGTTAGTCAAATAGCCGTGAGTTTCCATAGGATTGCGTCTATTGGAGAAGAGATTGATGAGCCTATCCATTGTGATTAAGGAGAGGGCATTTTTTTTTTATGTTAGTTTTTTTTCTTGTTGTTAAGAACAGCTTAGATACTAATTTATAGTGCTCTAACGTGGACAAAAATTTAGAAATTTTAAAGATACAAGCATGAGACTTTTTTATGGCATAAAAAATGATTTGTAATGATTTTGAAAAAAAACATTATTGTGATGTTGTGTTACTGCTTACTTTAAATAAGAAAAACTAGTGTTTTATAATGAGTTAATTTCAAAGGATTTGGAGTGGATGGAATAAGAGGATAAGTTGTTTAGACTTTAAATGTGGTCGATAGTACAAATTTGGATGGAAATTAATGAATACAATTATGAGGAATTAAATCAAGAAATTTTGGGATAATTGAATCTTGGGTAATTAATAGTTTCTGTTTTTCTCCTAAATTAAGAAAGTGCTTTCATATTTGGTTTGAATTTTTAATGAGGAAAGAAAAAGCTTTAAAGATTTTATTGATAGAACAAAATACACTTAATGATCCTCCTTAAATGATTCTTTGACCCTCAATTTATAAGACATTTGGGCACTATAAAAAATGCTATATTTTAAACTCATAAAGAATGAATAAGGAGAAATAACTAGATAGTTATGACATGTGGAAATCATGTTCAAAACATTAATGAATATACATGATTATCCCCCAAGTCGAGTGATTGTAGGGAGTCACCGAATTGTAATATTACACAAGCATGACAACAAATATAGTAGGTGAGCAACCTTTATTAACTTGGGTGAGTAGCCCATTAAGTTAGAGCATATGATTCCTAGACCTAGGTGAGTGATTCTTTGAGCTGGGAAAGTGATCCTTAGGTTTAGGAAAGTAATTTATAGGCCAATGTGAGTGACGCTTAAGCTAGGGTGGACCCTTGCAAGTCCCATTAGTATCTTGCAAGCTTACCTTGGTTTTTAACTCTTTTAGATGTATATTCAATTTTCATATTCTCTTTTTTAAGAGCAACTTAGAAAAGTGTAAAAGGATTAATTTTAACCGTTAATACTATAATTGAGTAGTTGTAGAAGAAAGTATTAGATTTTATTACCTTATTCAGCTATTGCATTAAGAATATTATCGAGTTACTGCTTTGATAAAGGCATTAATTTAACTCTTGTGTATATTAATATTAGGCTATACACATGACATATTGTATTCTATTCGAAACTTGATCTCTCTTATTAACCCTCCACTTTTATCATGCAAAGAAATTTCACATATCTTCAAATGACCAAATCACCTACAAAGAAAGTAGTGGGAATTTTTTATTATCAGCTATGTATGGTGTGTTCAACTATCACTTATTTTGTAGGTGTAGTAAGATTTACTTTTCATATTTTTAATATAATTTTGCAATAGGAATTATGATTAGTGTTATGGGGGCTTAGGATAGACGTTGGTTCCAAGACCAAGTCTTATGTTCCATGTGATCCTATGGGGCTTGCCCAACCAATGAAAGAAGGAAATGAAGGAAAGAAGAAGTTTTGAAGATTTGAATACCCCCATAGCTCTCATTCATTTGTTGTAATTAGATTATAATTATTCTTTCATTGTACCGGTATGTATAAGGGTAGAACTCGGCTACTCATTTCTTTTTTCGGGTTGTATGGCGGTACCCGACCGCACCGGCCTGTTATTCTTTCACGTTGAGGTTATAAATTATTTAATAATTCATTTACATTGTATGATAGAAATGGCATGTATTTTTCTAGTTTTTTCATATATGATGATTTAATGTGTGGCTTGGATCCATTTAGGCTTGGATCCGTTAGGCTCTTAGGGGAAAAATAAATTTTCTACCCCAATAACAACTCATAATAAAAGTTAAATGCATGATTTCAAATGACATACAACATTTAACATGATTGGAAAGGAATAAATAACATAAACATATCATTTCATTCAATTAAATTAATTCCTAAGGACAATCTTATCAAATAAAATCATTTAAGATAAACCAAAGCTTCTTTAATGTCATTTTTAATCTCATGTTTTGATTTGATTTAAGGATGTAAGAAGAGATTTGTTGATCCTAACCATTCCCATATTTGTTAATTAAATTGATTTAATGAAATATGATTAGGTTGATTTATGAGTTAATTAGGTTGTAATATGCATTCAATCTATTAATTAACCCTTTCTTATGTACCTTAACATAGTTACTCAAAGAATTATGAGCCAATATGATATGAACATATATTGGAAATTAAATCAGCAATGATCCTAAGAAATACAGGACGGTTAATGCAATTGTCTCATAATTAATGATTAATTAAATTAATAATCTTAATTAAGTACTCTTATAATTCCCCCACACATATGGGTTAACTATAATTTTCTATAGATTTTCTTAGGTTGTTGAACACCTAAAGGTCCACCCAAGACTTCATTAATTGAGATTCCATATGATTATAATTTCAATTTGATTACTTGATTAAGCCTTGATTAATTTAATTAATGAAATAAACTTAGGGAAATAGATTAGGAAGGAGGCCCTAATTTTATCCCATGGGTTCATTCACTATTAAGCAACACTTAACCACTTAATTAATTAATTTATTACTATTCATGGGATTAATTAATTATTAATTAATTTAAAAGAGTAATTCGAGCTTAATTACATAATTTTCCTAATTAATTAAGCAATGAATACCAATAAAATTATGGGAGGCAGAGGTCATCCCATTAAATTAACACACAAAGTTTGGGGTTAATTACTTAAGTAATTAAAGAGTAATTAAGTTAATTAATTTTGTAATTAAACTTTAATTAAGCCCTAATTATTATTCAAAACAAATAAGAATATTTTTAATAAATTCTCCTCTGAAATACCTTTAAAAATGAATATTTATTTTAATTTTATGATTTTTTTATGATTTGCTAAGATTTTTCAATGTTTTAGCCGATTAAAATAAAATTTCATAATTTTTATAAGGTCTATTAATTTATTCTATAAAAAAATAGATTATTTGAGTTTCAAAATTCAATATTTCTCAATCCAAAAACTCTTTTAACTTGAAATATTAAAGGTGGGTGTATTTTAACTTCAATTTCAATCCCTAAAAAATTTTAGATCAATCTAATGTGTATTTTAGCTTAATTAGAAATTGTATTTTCCCTAAAACCTAAATTAAGCTTAAAATAACTAATTGAAATTGCGAAATTTGGGCTTATTAGATTCCTCTCGAAAAGATGAATCCATCGAGGTCTTATTTATAATTGTTTATTGAGGATTTTATTTGCTATAGATTTTTGAAGTTTCATAATTTAAATAATTTTTAAAATCGGAAAAACCTCGATTTTCCTATTTAGCCTTGTCAAGACCCTCATTGCCGACCGACCATGTGGTTCCATGTGTCACTGCAGGATTGGGCCATGTAGTTCCTCGTGGCACAACCCGATTAGGCCGGGTGATTTCACGTGGCCTTTGCGAAAAAATGATGGGTTTCGATCGGACCGTCCGATCGCAGACTAAATTGAATCTTGTGATTTGAGAGTTAAAATCACGTGGATCTGCTTCTAATCTCCATCCATCCTTATTAAAGAGAGATCAGATGGTTGTTATGTCATCTTCCTAGTGCACAAAAAATAATGCAACGCCAAGCGAACGAGAAATTGAATGTCGAGGGTCCATTTCAGGCTCAATTTCAATGTGATTTTCATTTAAAAAAAAACTCTTATTTCGCATTGAGATCATGTGAAATGAAGAATGCAAAGGATACCTAAGGATTTTCCTAAAATTGAGCAAACATCATCAAAAAAATAACAATCTAGATTTGAAAGTTACCTCATCGTGGATGATTTTTGGGGCAAAGATGATTTAAACACATTCACGGATGCGAGATGAAGCTTTGGAATGAATATAAACTCTTGTCTTACCTTGGAACGCCGTGGTCACCAACCTTCACCGAACTGCCAATTTAATGGTTTTCCATCAAAAGGAAATGGGGAATGAGTTATCTCCTTCACTGGAGTTCTTTTAGCTTCTCTAATGTAGAAATTGAATCCCTAGGGTGCCTCTTTTCCTTTGTGCTTAATGGTGGCCGAAAATAATCACTAATGGTAATTTTTGGCTCCTAGTGGGTCTCTTATGGCTGGTGGTGGTTGGGAATGGTAGGGAATCATCCTAAGTGGCTTGGTTTTTGACCAAGGCTTGGGAGGTAGTTTCCAAGAGGGGTTAGTGGGTGTCCTATGGGTTTCAAATGCTCCAATGGGAGAGGTGAGGTGAATTCACCTCTCATGTCATGGCCAACCCAACCACCTCTTGGGTCGATGGGCGTGTCTTAGTGCCTGGTGGACCATTAGGAGGGTGTCAAGTGGGCAAGAAATGGAAATGACCACTTACTTAAGTGATTTATTTCATGTGATACCCTTGACCCAAGGGTAGAATGGTCATTTGGCATTAGATTTGTTTTGGGTAGATTTGAAATGAGTCAAAAGTGAGTTGGGCCAAATTTCAAGTCATTTGGAGTTCATTAGGTTCAATTTGACTCAATTTGACCCATTTAGGTTTGGGTCAAATTAGGTTAGTTGACCAATTGGTCAGATCAAAGCAAGGTTTGGTCAAGTTCATATGATCATTTGGGATGTGTTGGTGTCATTGGATTGATTTAATTTAGTTTAGATTTGATTTTGGTTCATTTGAATTCATTTGGGTCAAATGGGTCTTGACCATTAGACCAAAATGGCCAAATTGGTTTGGGTCATGGCTTGGCTTAGGTTTGGTTGATCATTTGGAATGTGTTACAAGCTTTGGTTGAGTTCAATTTGG
This sequence comes from Cymbidium sinense, assembly GCA_021442155.1. Lineage (NCBI taxonomy): Eukaryota > Viridiplantae > Streptophyta > Magnoliopsida > Asparagales > Orchidaceae > Cymbidium > Cymbidium sinense. The sequence continues at coordinate 58,461,879 of CM038233.1, forward strand.
ATTTGATTGGGTTTTAGGCTAGTTTGACCCTTTAGGTCAAGTTGTGTTCAGGCCATTTGGGTATAATAAGTCAATTGGGCTCAATTGAGGCTTTGGTCAAGTTTAATTGTCAATTTGAAATGAACTTGAGCCAATGGTTGTAATCAATTTGGTTAATATTAAGATTTGACTCATTTTGGCCATTTAGGTCAAATTGGATCAAGAGGGCTAATTGGGTTAAATTTGGCTCAATTGAAGGTCAAGTCATATTCAAGAATTAATTTTGGGTCGGTTTGGATCATTGGTTTCAAGAGATTTGGCTCAGGTTGTAATTTAGCTAGTTTAGGTTCATATGGGTTAAAGGTTTGACTTGGTCAAAGGGCTAGGTTGACTTGGTTTGACCCACTTATGATAATTGATGATCAACCTAAGATGATCAACAATTATGCCATGATATTTGGATTGAATTGGATTTTGGTTCTTATAGATAAAATTAGTCACTTCGAGTCAAGTGAACCTATTGGGTTTAGTTGGCTTGATTTTGGGTTAAGTTTGATTTAGTTTAGTTTATATATGGATTTGGGATTAACATATAAATCCAACTATAATTGTTTGGGTTCAAATGGGTTTTGGCTCATTTGAATATTTTAAGTCAAATGGGCTAAATTGGGTTTGACTTGGGTTGATTTTGATTTGGTTTGGTGATTATAGATTTCATTTATATTTGGAATGGTAATTGATGGATTGATTAATTTGTGAGAAAATCAATTGAATTTGGTTTGAATTTGAATGACATTTAGCTAAGTCCATGAAATTGGCTTAAAGGATTTAGATTTGGATTTTTATTTAGTTCAGTTTTTTTATGATTTAAAAGTATATTTTATTTATACTGGTAAAGATGACTGAAGATATGATTGATCCATGAGAAAATAAATTGAATTGGAAGTTATTTGGGCTTAGATTTGGCTAAGCTCATGAAGGTTGACTCATATGGCTTAGGAAGGGTTTTGATTTAATTTGATTTAGTTTGATTTAGCTTTGATCATTTGAATGTAGATTTGATTTATATTTAGGGAGATATTGAAGATATAAATTGATTATGGAAAAATCATTTAATTTTGATTGATTTGATTTGGATTTTTCTAAGTTCATGATGGTTGATTCACATGGCTTAGATTTGGATTTGATCATGGGCTTCAATCATTTAGCTTAGAATTTGAATTTGGATTTGAAAATGAGTTTGATTGTAGGTTTGATAGTGTGAATCTGGATTGGATTTGGGTTGTAGGGTAGGGTTATCCTAATCCCTAAGGCATAGCTTAATCTTATGATTAACCCTTCTAAGTCTCTATGTTTAGATTAAGTGTTCACCTAAGTGGTAGAAGTATCTTAGTACTAGGGAAGCCTTAGTGTCTAGAAGACTCTTAAGTCTAAGATGAGGAGATTGAGAACTCACTCCAAAAGTGAGATCAATAATGCCTTAAATGCTTACTATGACCGCATGCAACACAAAATAATTAAAATAAAATTTTAATTTAGGCAAGCCATCAACTAAGGGTGCATTTGGGCAGTAGTATTGTGCAAAAATGCATCGTATATGAGGCTTGAGAAATTGCATTTTGGCCACATTTTGGAGAACCTTGGTGAAAAAATTGCATTTTCCAATATGACCTAGTAGAGTGAGATGATTGCTAAAAAGTTATGATCTGAATTTTTAAAATAAAAAAAATTTGTAATACCGGTATAACATTTTGAACTTCTTTTGTAATAGTTTCATCATTGCATTTTAAACTTCTATGGCTACCCCTAATAGACCCTAAATCACATTTAGGGTCTGCTTGATTGGATGTATTTTGGGTGTAAAGTAAATCAAATGTAGGAATTTTAACTTTTGGAGTGTTTGGTATGGTGTAAAGTAAAATTATAAGGTAGTTATAGCGTATTTGAAATACAATGGAAAGGGCATTTGAAATTTACCCAAATTGGATGAATTCCAAATATACCAATTAGTGTAAAATGAAGACGATCAACCACCGTTGTAGTACTTTGCCCCTATCCTACCACCGTCGACGATAACCCTTTGTCGGTTGTAACTACCACCACCCTTAACACTAAAAAATATTTTACATTACATTCATTCTACTATAAAAAAATTATAAAAATTATAAAATAAAAAACAAACAAACAAACTCATGCATTTGAAAAGTTTCTAACCAAAAACTTTAAAGTAATTCAAATACATCACATTTACTTTACATTACATTTTTTTTTTGCACTATTTTTTTTTTAGGCAACCAAACCCTTTAGTAATCTTATTATGTGAATATATGTTTTTGTGCCATAACCAAACATCATCAAAAGTGCTTTTAAAATAAAAAATTTAAATTTTACTTCATGAATTTTCCAAATTAATTATTTAAACTTTTTTTGTATCTATAGCTAATTAACAAAATATTTTCTTTTCTGTAATGATGCAATATGATGTGTGAAATGCAACATTTAATCCTGTTTCATAAAATTGACTAATATAAATTAAATAATATTTTAATCCTTTACAAGAAAATTACTTTATTTAAGGTTATGGAATTCTTACTTATAAATCAAATGCTGTTGATTTTACCTTTCTCCATAAGTTATGAATCCATCTTCACTTGGCTTTTAGTAATTTGTTATTATGAATATTCTTATTCTTTGAACATCTGTTATTTAATCATCACATTTTTTTTTATTTTGTTTTGAAGGCATTCTCTTAAAAATAAATTCATGAGTAAACTTTAATTTGGAATCCAAACTTGTTTGGATCACATTCATTATTGTCATGAATTAGATATGCCATGAATTAATGCAAATTTATTAATGAATTAATTAGGAAATAAATCAAGAACTAATTTGAAAATCAATTACAAATTTAAAATTGAATTTAGAATGTGTCATTTCCAAAACTAGAATTTCACAAAGAAAGAAATAATTCAATTCAATCTAATTTAAGTTTAAATTTGAATCCACTTAAATCAAATCAAATAATATTGATTTGAAGATAATTTTGGAGAGAATAATTTTGGAAATAATTTAATGGTTAATTCAAATCTGAATGTAAAAATATATATAAATGAAAATGATCAAAGCAATAACTCATTAAATTAAATAAAAAATTATTTTGAAATAAATCATGAAATTCAACCGTGCAATGATTTCACAAAGGAGTTTGCTTTGATAACATGACACTTGAAATCCGTATGGCACAAAACACCTTTGCAAAAAGGCATTTTCATGTAGACAATTTTTTTATTTTTTATTTTTAAAATAATGAAATGTTTAGATAATTAAATATATTTTAATGAATGAATTTTAAAATAAATCATCTAATTTATACATATTTTGTAAAAATAAAAATAAAAAGTGTTTTTCTTTTGAAGTAATTCTTCATTTCTAAAAATATTATTTATACATATTCTATTAAATATTTAGTATGTTTTTTCAAAAAATAAGAAGTTAATAAAAGCTATTATTAAGTTTAATTTAAAATTTTAAACAAAAATTACAATTATAACAAAAATTAGTATACAATTTCAATAAAATCTTATTAAAAATATTTAGATGGAAGATATTAATTTATGATATTAAATTACATAATTATTGAAAAAAATAATGTTAACAATAATGTTAAGTATTTATTAACCTTGATATTTTCATTTAGTAATTTAATTTATGCATTTGTGATTGAAGATGAGTTTGTGTCAAGCAGTAATGCAAGTAATGCTCAAAATCTTATTGTATTTTTTTTATCAATCACCTATAGACAAAAGTTTTGCACCTTTTTTTTTTGACCCATTACACTCATCTGGTCATCATATAACTTCAATTAAAAATCTTCTGTCTCACTCCACTAGTGATAAAATCTCACACTTAAAGCAAGTTGGTCATCACGAACATAGTTTTTTGTTGATTTATATTTTAATCTTATGAGCTCATGGTATTGAATTTATAGAAATTCAAACCCAACGATATGATAGTCCTTATCCTTAAAATCTTTTGTTGAATAAATTTGCAACATGTCCAATAATAAATTCTCTTGTAGAACAACTATACACACTCATAGTTTCTCTGTGTAGCCTCCCAAGTAACTCCTTCGGATTGGATGTCCAATGCATGCAGTAGTAATAAGCTTCATGTATGAGTACTTGCTGCTCTAATGAAGGATTTATTGATTCTTTTATTGGATTACACACATTTAGAATGACAATTTTTAATAAGTCCTCTAAGTATCCTTCACAATATTATAAGAACTACTTGTCATTCCTTAAAATTATATAATATATGTTGCATCACTTAGTTGTTGTAAATAGATTTAACTTTTTGTATTATATCTACATTTGAAACATAATAACTATGGCTAAATAATTTTAGCATTATAATTTGTAATATAAATAAGTCAAAATATTTCATTTAACATTATTGATTTTGAGTTCAAGATAAAAATATAATCTTATTTAACATTATATAGTAATCCTTTCTATGATGAATAGCATTCAATTGTGTATCTATTAGGTGCTTGTATCGCGATTTCTAAGTTGATGCTCCTCGTTAGATGTACCCTCTTAAAGCTCTTGTGGTGTCATGTTAAATGATTGATAAGGTTGAGACATTATATATTGTTGTTTATAAGACATTGGTGATGGAATCATATATGGGTTTGAAAGATATAACATTCATGACACCTCAATTGGAGACATCATAAGTGCTCCATAAGGCATAAGCATATATGACATATATTATTATTGCTTAGTTATTATTATTATTGTTATCACTGATACATAAGTGAGAGCTTAAGTAGTCATTGAGAGTGTTATTATATATTGACCAACTTTACATTTCAATTATTGAAAGTTATTATCATTAAGACTATTACTATGATTAGTATTATTATTATTTTATCATTACTAATTTTATTACCAATATTATTAAGATTGTTACCATTATTATTATAGTTCTTATTATCAATATTATTGCTTTAATTAACATCAAGGTTGTAATTATAATTTTTTTACTATTATTCCTAGAATTATTACTATTAATAGTATTATAATCAATACCATTATTACTATGTTATTATTGTTAACACTATCAGTATTAGTTTTATTAGTAATAATAAACTTATTAAGATAAATATTATATTATTACTTTTCTTATTATTACCATTATTAATTATACTACTAGTATTGTTACGACGATTAGTAGTTATACAATTGTTATTATTATAGCTTCTACTATTATTTATATTATTAGAGTTATAATTATCACTATAATGCTTATTATTCTTCTTAATACCATTACCTATTAATTTTATTAGTAATAAAACACTTAATATTGTTATCAACTATGTTATTATTATTTATATCATTTTATTATTTATATTATTATTAATTTTACTTCCACTATTATTATGATTATAACCATTATTATTAATGTTATTATTGCAACCATTGTTATTAATGTTATAATTATAAATTTAATTTCTATTATTACTAAAATTGTTACTACTACTATTTTTATTATAATTAATATCATCATCATCATCATTATTATTATTATATTATTATTATTATTATTATTATTTTATTATTATTATTATTATTATTATAACTTCTACTATTATTAATATTATTTTTTTATAATTGTCACAATAATGCTTATTATTATTATTATTATTATTATTCATAACAATATTACTATCAATATTATTAGTAATAATATACGTAATATTATTATCAACTATGTTATTACTATTCATATCATTATTATTATTATTATTATTATCACTATTACTATTATTATAATTAATAATATTATTATTATTATACATTTTATTACTGTTATAAATATAAATTCAATTACTAGTATTATTATTATATCATTATTATAGTTCATTGTTATACCGTTATTATACCATTATTTATTATAATTATTATAAATTTTATTACTTGTATTATAGAATAATTACTACTATTATTATTACAATACTTTTTATTACAATTATAATTATAATTTTGTTATAAGTATTATTGTAATGCTTATTATTATTATTGTTAATAACATTACTATCAAATTTATTAGTAATAATATACTAAGTATTGTTATTAACTATGTTATTACTATTATGATCATCATCATCATCATCATTATTATTATTATTATTATTATTATTATTATTATTATTATTATTATTATCATTATTGTTATTATAATAATTATTATTATTATTGCCATTATTGTCATTACACTAAGTAATAATAATAATGTATGTTTTTAATTTTATTAATTAAAGTTATTCTTATAATTATGGCATTAATTATTATTAGTGCTAATAATTATTATTTATTATTAATTATAATAATTAAAAACATGCATTAATTTTATTATTATTATTATATTATTATTATTATTAATCTATGTTATAGTTAGTAACATACTTTTAATAATAGTAACTACTAATGTTTTTAGCATAATCATCATTATTGCTTTATTATTATTATTCTCATTATTATTATTATTAAAATGATAACTTCTACTAATAACATATTTTGATTAATTATCATTAACATCCTTATTAATACTATTACTATTATGATTGTTATCACTTATCAATCTTATTGTCATTGCTAGTATTATTATTATTATTATTATTATTATTATTATTATTATTATTATTATTATTATTATTATTATTATTATTATTATTATTATTATTATCACTATAAATGTTACTACTAGTAAGTCATTACTTATGTTATTTTTATTTATATTTGCATATTTTAAAATATTTTATCTAAGTTCAAGAACATAATATTCATCGTTATTTAAAATTTTTAATTAATAATAATAAATTATAAGATATGTTTAAGTACTAAATTGTATATCAATATGCGTAAAATCAATATTCTTCTACTTATATTACATTCGTACATTTTGTCAAAAAAATTATTTATTAGTCAATGAATTCTTACTATTTGTTCAAAGAAATTCATAACTTTAACAATATGTTAAGATTTATGATTTATGAGATGGATTTTTAAATTTTTTACTTATAAAATTTTAATTATTATTGATTTTATATTTGTATTTTCAAGATAAATTTTTTTTTGATATGTGAAGCTAATGAAAGTTTATTATATTTATATATTTTCTATGTTCACTCTACTAAAGTAGTTAATTACTAGTAACAATCAATGTATGAGCTTTTAATCAGCATATAATTTCGGGAGAATCTCCTACTCTTATGATATATGCAGGGTGAGGTTCATAAATAATGAATTGTAATTATGCTTAGTTAGATAAATTTTATTTTATTCATAAAAATACTCTTATGATTTTCTTAACATTTTATTTAAAAAATCACATGAATTGCAATGGTTTTCTCGATCTACAATTATGTTTATTTATGCAAAATTTTTGAAAACCTTTAAAATAGAAAAAAAAAAGAAAAAAAGAAAAACAAACACTTTGTTGCACACTAAGAGTACACTTTGTTGCACATTAAGAAACAAAGTCATCAAGAACCTTGCTGCACGCCAACCACTTTGTTGCACTCTAACATGTATTTAATTTGATAACCTTGCTGTACTCTCCCTTTGTCAATTCAAGCTTCAGATGAGTTCATGGTCAAATTTAGATTTACCTAACCTAACTCAATTAATCATGGGTGTATATTATATGTATATATATACACATAAACTCATTCAACTCTAAAAGCACACTTAAATAATTAACTTCCCTGATCAAAATAAACCATATATTTTAACCAAATTAATTAATAATTGATCAAATGCCGTCCAATTTGAAAAGTGAATAATACCGTTCAACCAAGTTAGTCTAGACTTTATTAATACTCAACCACGCGCCACCATCTATCTTCATGTAGAATAAAAATCTCCATGGAGATTGAATCAAATGCCAAAAAAGTCAACTTCCATTTATTTTGATGAGTTAGCTTTGATTTGATTTGATGATTATAGGTTTTATTTATATTTGGGAAGATAATTGAATGATTGATTGATTCAAGAGAAAATCCATTTATTTTGACTTGATCTGGATAGAATTTGGCTAAGTCCAAAGAATTGGCTAGAAGGGCTTAGATTGGGTTTGGATTTAATTTTGGATATAGTTTTGGTCATTTGAATTTGGTTTTCATTTATATTTATGAATATAAATGAAGTAACAATTGATTTATAAAGAAATCAATTGAAGTCGTATTAATTTAAATGGAGTTTTGGCTAAGCTTATGAAGGTGGTTCATAAGGCTTAGGAAGAATCTTAGGACTTGAATTTGATTTTGAGTTTCAATCATTTGGAGTCAAATTTGGGATATGGATTTTGAATTTGGATTTAAATTTGAGGTTTGGTTTGAGATTTGAATTTGGTTTTGATTTGATAAAGTGTATCTAGATTGGGTTTAGGTTATAGGATAGGTGATTTCCTTATGTTCTACGGCATGACCTAATCCTATGATTAACCCTTCAAAGTCTCTAGGCTTAGGTTAAGTGTTCTCCTAATCACTAGAAGTGTCTTATGACAATGAAACTCTTAGTGTCTAGAACAGTCCTAAGTTTAAGAGGAGGAGGTTGAGAGCTCAATCCAAACGAAAGGTCAGTAAGAGGTTACTTAAAAATAAATATAAATATCTTGCTTGCATGTTGCTTAAGCCCCTAAGCATAATCCAACTTAGGACAGGTGAGCTTGGTTACCCATATGCCAGGTGCTAAGTCCAAATTATGAAATATAATTGCTTGGGATTATATGTATGTTTGGCAAACCTCTGTTTTGCAGGTGTAGTTAGATTTACTTTTCCTATAAAACTATAATTTTGCAAATAGAAATTAGGATTAGTGCTATGAGAATTAGGATGAATAGTGACTAGAAGGCTTAGTCTTGAGGTGCCCTATGAAGGCTTAGAGCAAATCAAATCAAGAGAAAGAAGAAAGAAGATATAAAAATATGAAGGAGTGAAGACCTCCATAGCATGTATTCAATTCTAATTATAATTATTCTTTTATATTTTGGGTTGAATAATGGTAGAGCTCGACTATCCATCTTTTCTCTTTTTCAGGGTGTACAGCGATACCCGGCCTGCCTTTTATTATTTTACAGTAATCTATAAAATTATTTGATGTTATATTTACATTGCGCAATAGGATGGCATGATTTTTATGGTTCCTTTATAATTGATGTTTGGATTTGTGGCCTGGATATGGTAGCCTCAGGATAAATATTGAGCAACTCCTTAGCTGTATCATTGTATGTCTCACATCATGCATGTCATATTCCTATTTTCTTGAATATGTGGGATCTCCATTCTGGCATGATAAGGGAATGCTTGACCTGTGAGAGCATCCCTTGTAGTGGAGAACATCCTCTTCTCATTGATTTAGCCAATAACTATATTTCATCGTGCATTTAGACATAAGAGATCCTAAAGCCTTTGTCCAAAATGATGTGTCAAAAATAAAATAAAAATTTGCATTTTAGACTTAGTTGTGATAAATCCAAGCTCATTTTAGAGAAACAATCACTTTGTTAATACTTTTAATACCGATGAGTGCATCACCTCCTTGCTAAAGTTGAAAATTTTAAGAAAATGAAAGCATTACAAACATTAATAATGAAAAACACTCAACCTCAAAACCATACAAAACTTCATTAGATAGAAAGATAACATCTCTAATAAAAATATACCGAATATTTCAACAAAAATAGTCAATTCGGACCTAGAATCTTAAATGAGTAATACCCTTCCTACTCCTCCTACCACTCTTCAAAAATCTCTAACCCGCTTCCAAGAGTTTCTATATGAAATACAAACTCCACTGGAGATTCATTTAGATCCCAAATAAAGTCAACCGTCATCCCATCAATATGAAACTGTACAATTCCCTAAAATTTTTGCCTTGTTATTGCAACCTCCTGAAACAACTTTTCGTCAATAACCAACCTCAATATCCCACCTTCCTGAACATTCTTAATAAGCAATATCTGAACGTTGTGTGGGTTTCCATTGGCTGTGAAACGAGCTTCGGGGACAGTGAACTAGCCTTCACGATCTATTAGACGTGACAGTGGATCTTCTTGTTCAGAAAAACCAAGTTCAGGTATTGGAGCTTCCATAGGATCTCTTTGAGTAAGCTCAACAATGGCATTCAATGGCTGAGAATCTTCATCGGCGCTACCGCAGCAGAAGTTCATGAGCTCATTCATTGCAATTGAAGGATAGAGCAATTTTTTATAATTTTACTTTATTTTATTGTGTTGTATTCTTAAAAAGAGCTTAAATATTAATTTATAGAGCTCTTACATGAATGAAAATTTAGGAATTTCAAAGATGCATGCATGAGATTTTTTTTTAAAAATTTTGTTTCTGCAGGTAATAAAAATAAATTTTAATGATTCCTAAAATAGAAGGATTATTGTGACTCTATGTTACCTAGTTTATATAAGAATTATAACGAGTGAATTACAAAGGATTTGAGGTGGATGCAACATGACGGTTCTTTGTTCTTGACCTATAGTTAAATATGATTGATAGTATAACTTTGGATGGAGATTTATGAAGAAAATTATGGGGAATTAAATCAAAACTAAATTAGCAGAACTGAATATTGGGTAATCAATAGTTTTCCTTTTTTTTTGACTTTAATTGAGAAAGTGCAATAAATTTTGGCTCGAGTTTTTTTATGTTGGAATTATCATTGAAGAGGAAATAATATTCTCATAGTTACATAAAATTTTTGGATTCCTTCTGTTGGATTCAAATTTATCTATGACAATGCTAAAACCCTGCTAATAAATCTTACAAGGCTTCATATGATAGAAAACAAAGCGAATATTAAGAAAAGAGGAGAAAGAGAGAGGGAGAGAGGAAAGGTTTAGATATTTTATTCATAGACCCAAATACTCTTAAGAATCCTCCTTAAAATAATATATTTTGACCCTTTATTTATAGGATTTTCATTCACTATAATGCAAGTTATATTTTAAACTAATAATGAATAAATAAAGAGAAATATATAACTGGATAGTTACAAATAAGTGGACATCATGGTCAAAAAAAATAATGAATACACATGAGTATCACCCATGCTGAGTGATCAAAGAGAGTAACCAACATGGAAGATGACATAAGCATGCCAACAAATGAAGAAGGTGATAACATATGTTAACTTGGCCATGTAGCCAATTATGTTTGGGCATATGATCCTTATGCCTAGGTGATGGATTCCTAGGTCTAGGTAAGTGATCCTTAAGCTTGGACAAGTGATAAATAGGCTAAGGTGAGTACTCTTTGATGGGGATGGGTTGCGAAGAGAAGATGTCACAGTAGATGGTGGAGAAGAGATGCTCTAAGGATATTCCAAACACCAAAGTGAAAGGGATGCAAAGAAGTTCTACTCATCAAAGTTGAACGGTAGTGAGAGATCATTGAATCCCTTGGACGATTGGCCATCAAGCTCCAACCAAAGAGTTTTCACTCAATTTTCACACATAGAAGCCAAAATACTTTCATTAGGTTAGAAATAGTGCTTAAATAAGTACAATACTACAACGGATGTGACCCTTAGAGAGAGAACTACTAAAACCAAAAAAAAAGTTGGAACTTTCATTTCGCAGCACAGAGGTGACATAGACTAGCACCATAATGCCACACCAGGTCGGTGCCATAGCCGCTAAGGTGCTAGATTCTCATCCCCAAACATTAAATGCAACAAAGTGCAACACCAAGGCACCAGGAAGATAATGCTTAAGCACTAGACTGACACTTATGTATTTTAACACATGAACTCATATATTTTCAACTACAACACTTAAACATGATCAAATACATCCACTATAACATAATACAATACATGAAACATAAGTTCACAACACATAAAATCTAATAAAAGTATTTTTAAGATGATGCTTTGGTTTTGGAATTTGTGATAGGTCATTTCCTCCTTTGATGTGCTACATCACTCTGAAGCAAGAGTGAGTGACCCTTGTGAGTCCACATGGCCTAGTAAGTAGACCTTGGTCTTTAATTATTTTAGATATACATTTAACTCCAATATTCCCTTGTACATTTTAAGATAACCTACAAAAAGAGTAAAAGGAGTAAGTTAAACATTTATTACTATAACTAATTAGTTAGAGATCTAAAAAAAGAATAGAATTTACAATAAACATTATTTGTTCCATAAGGAATAGTGTACAATTTATGCTTTAAAATGGCTCTAATTTAACTTTTGTGTATAATGTTATTGATCGAAACACATAACATGGTGTATTTTATTTGAGACTTGATCTTCTCTCTTAATCCTCTCCTTTTATCTTGATTAAGCAATTCCTCTTATTCTTAATTAGCTAAGTAACTTATGAAGAAAGCTAAAGATATTTTAATTGTGAGTTATTTTGGAGTACTCTTTAATAACACAAGCATTAATGTTAAAGGGTGGTGGGGAAGGTAGATATTATCTTGTGGGAATTAAGAAGAGAGGGTTAGTAAAAAGGGTAGAAGGTAAAAACTCAAACAATAGTGAAGCAGCTACTTTAAATGTTTTAGCTCTACTCAAATAATTGCCCTCTGATGTGCAGTAGATCTATATGTTCAAGTTCACATGACACTTAAGAGTAATAAAGTAAGTCTAATCATGATGGCCATGACCTTTCCCTTGAAAACCTAGTGACCTTATTTTCTCTATATAGCCTACCCACATCTCAATGATAAATTTAATATAGAAAAAAAATCCAAAAATGCTTTTAGGATATTAACATAGGCTATATGGCTTCTTTAGAAGTACTATTATATTTTGTTCAAGATAAGTATGTTCTCCACCTCTCAATTTTAAATATACCCTTAGAACTATAGTCATAGGGTAGTCTATCAAAAAGTATAAAACTTAAAATAAAATATATGATAATAAAAGAGAAATAAAACTCTTAGCTTTTATTAAAAAAATTAAGATCAACATAAAATAATAATGGCTACATCCTAATTTGTAGAAAAGGGAGTTTAATTTATGGTAAAATAAAACAAAATCATATAATAATCACATTCAAGATTATAACAATAATTGAAAATGTAAAGAATAGAGAAAACTTAAGAAGAATGTTAAGGTGCAACTTTTTGGCCTTATGTTGTTGTCCCTGTAGATTTCCTTTAAACGATTCCTCCAATACCGTGAAAGCAACCTCCAAAATTCTTGCCTTAAGTCCTTACATTATTCTAAGAAAGAAATACAAAAAATTGTTACAAAAGTCACCTAACTCTTCCTTAAGAAATTATTAAATAGAGTTGCACATTACTCCCTTTATTTGGACAGAAAATAAGGTTAATTTATGGTAAATTGGAGCTAGCACCCTATCGGTGTCTAGGTGTCAAGGATGAATGCTTAGGAATCAAGCTCTCTATCTTGATCACCTGCTTGAGTTCAGATCCAGTTTCTAAATGCCAAGGTTTGAAGCTTAGCATCAATTTTTTATCTTCTAGTTTTAGATGAGCGTTTGGGCACTTATTTGTAGTGGCTAGGCACTAGGTTGTACACCTACGTTCTAGGTCTTAATTATTTCAATTTGCACCAATTGTACTTAATTCTACTCCTAATAGCTTTCCATGGATTTGGCACATTTTCTAGTAAATGTTGCTTTAATTATTGCTCTGTTTGCAAATAAAATAAAGGTGAGAGAGATGAAAGCAGCTCGGTCCACATCACCATGATCTTAGCTCCACTCCCCCTTAATATATAGAATCTAGAAGTCTTAACCACTCCCTCCAACACCCCGTCAGTGACAACTATCTGAGAGGAGAGTGGGAGTGGTTAAGGGAGTGAGAGCAGTCAAGAACTAGCTCTAATAAAAAGAGAGGGTTTGCCACTATCTTCTTGCTTCTTATCTTCTCTCCTCTCTTACATTCTCTACACACTCCCTTCTCTTCATAGCACACACTCTTTGCTACATGGGGAGTCTTCTTCTAACACGAGACAAGACTGAAACCAATCATTTGTTGATTTCAAGTAAAATTCAAACTAAAAATTTCTTCTTGATGATTTCTTCCACCATAGGAAAATTTTGAAGACTTCCACCATTAATCTTGTATCCAATATAAATGACAATCCTCCCCCCACCCCCATTTGATATTGGATCTAGAGTATGGGAGAACAATGTGATTACATTAATTATAAAGTTTTAGGCATTTCCAAGACAAAGCCCTGCCAAAAATCTAAGCTAACTCAAAATTTAAATCAATAAATCAAGAATCTTGAAATCTGAAAGCCTTCACCATCAAATTTAGTTCTAGCATGAGTTGAAAATCCTCCCCCTATTGCTCTTTAATTCAGAACAAAGGAGAAGAGTGCTTGTTGTACTAAAAAATTATAAAACTTAGCATTGCTAAGTTGTTACGTTGCCAAATATTATGGAAATCATCAAATTTCCCAAGAAATTTACTTTAGAATTGAGTCTCCTAACCCGTAGTGCTGCTACCCAGTGCTGAGGCACTAAGCCCTCAAGAATTTGAACCTTGGTTCTTCACTTTGTAGCACCACTGTGCTATCCAGAGAGCACCACGACACTCTGTCAATGTCATGGCATTGTAACATTGCCTTCTTAAGTTGTAAGGCTAAAATGACCACTTCGTAGCGCCTCTGCGCTATCCAAATAAGGCCATAACATTGTATGAGCATCATGGTGCTATAACCTGGCACCGAAGCACTACCTTCTTGGGTTCTAAGATCAAAATGTTCACTTACAATGTTGTAGTGCCATCCAAATAGCTCCTAGGTGCTCTATCAGTGTCACAATGCCATTTCTCTGGCACCTATGTATTGCATTGTATGATTTCAAGATCAAATTCCACCATACAACATCACGACATTAACATTTTAGTGTGAAGGTGCAGTCTTCTCAATATTGATAACCTTGAGTTAAAATTTTATTTTAACTTTTAATTATGTTACAATTAAATCTTGACGATAACTCATTAATAGTTGAAATGAGAAATATATTGTAAAATAAAATTTTATTTCAAAAGTAGAATTTTATTATAAATTTGTCAAATAAAAAATACATAAAAAGGAGAAAAATTCAAAAAAAGAGAGAAAAGACTATCCTATAATTCGTAATTCTTTTTCTCTTCTTCTTTTTCTAACTCTGATGGGGTGCTAACATAAGGGTGAGAATGAGACGTAGAAAAGAAACTCTACTTGAGCTCACATTAAAGTTACAATTTTTAAACATCTAAACAAGTGCTGAGTTGAACTCAGACATATAAGAAAATAATTATTGCTTCTGACCCATGTGATGATTATTTTTTTCCAATTCGCTACCACCGGCTGCTTTCTCTAAACCTTTTCTTTATTCTAAGACTTCCACTTAAATTTATTGGAGTTGTTCATTTAAAGTCTTGGAGGATTTGGATGTGGACTAAAGAGAACTGGAGCCTTCTCCTACTTCCATTTTCGATTTGAACCGTTCAATCGTTCTTTTAGTCAAGGGAGCCTTTTGTATAAGGACTTCTTCATATGGCTCCCCCAACGCATTAGCCACAACACATAAAGAGTAAATAAGTAAAGTATGACTCTATGCTAGTGTAGTAATACTCTTAAGCATATTACAAATTTAATTATAAATAATCTTCCTTACATTTATAATGAAGCCCTTCTGAATTTCAAAATTCAAAATGGCTCTATTCTTAGTTACCTTACTGATGTTACTAATGGACATCAACTTAGCTAAAATAAATTAACACCAAGCCTTAGCCTCGGTAGTTAGGCTAGTGACAGGAAAATTGATAATCTTTTCCTCCTACTGATTTCACTAAGCAATCACATTTATAACAATAAAGAAACTAAGAATTTTATCAAAATTGGGGTGATTATTATCGTGAAAAGATATTGATCATATTTGAAAATTAATAAATTGTAATACATATTAATGATAGTACTATCAAAACATATCCAATTTCTCCATATGAAAACTTTATTATCTTAGTGCTCCTCAATGTTAGCGAAGAACTCTCGCACCATAGAAAAGATGAAGCTGTGTTGTCGTAAGCAAGATACTCCCAGCCTCACTCAATGATGATCTTCTCCACGCTCCCACTTGGGTTATGGATTCTCCTTTCTATAATATGGTGCTTTTGGATAAAATCATGGATGAAGTCCTCTTCTTGCCCTTCTAGACAAAATTGATCAGCATACTTGTTGTCTTGGAGTTGAGTAATAGCTTGAGAAGAAAAAGGGTTGCAAAAAATCCCAAGAGAGCAAAAGATTTTGAATTAATTTTTTGACAACCTAGTGGCCCTATTTATAGACTGGACCAAACATTCCTGTGATTCTTTGATAGGTGTTGTCATCTCGATTTCTAAGATGTGAGACTAGCATTGCGTCTAGTGCAAAGACTGGTTGGTTAGTTGGTCAAAATGATTATTGTGCAAGTCAAAAAGATTATTTATGAATATTTATTATCATTAACTTCATAATCGATAGAATCAATAAAGTGTGTTAGGTATTGATGGAGCACCATGACGCTCTGACGCAACATTACAATGCTGGTCAAAAGTTTTGTCCTTCTCATTAAAGTGCTTATGTTCATCTTCCAATCTTTTTGAGCTACATTTTAACTAGCATTGTAATGCTACATTTTCAGTACCTAGGTGTTAATCAACTAGTCAACCTAATTTCTTATACTTTGAATAGCATCTAAGCACCGTAGCACTGGCTTTATAGCATCGAAGCACTGCCCCTCTCTGATTTTGGACCTAAATTTCTACTTTTATAATATTGCGATGATGATATCCCTGTGCTGAGATGTTATCCCTCTAGTGCCTAGGCACTACTTATATAATGTCAAGATGCTGACACTTTAGCACCTAAGTGCTTAGTTTTTAGCACCAAGGTACTGCCCACAAGAGGTAAGAATTAAAAATTCACAAATTCAAGCCATTAAACCCATATGTTCACCATGTGAACATTTAATCTCAAACTGACATTCTAAATGGATGTATGTCCAGTATTTTTTATTTACCATGAGAGCATCTAAATGTATCTACCATTTCAAAGGGATGTAAGTACAATCTTGTTATTTACTTTGTGAACAACCTTGTAATTCTGGAATTCCAAAAGGATGTAAGTCTAACCGTTTTATTCACCATGTGAACACCCCTATAATTATGGCATTCCAAAGGGATGTAAGTCCAATTTGTGCTCGCAATACAAGTACAATTTAGACCCACCCACACTATAACATCTACACTATAACTCTAGTCTACTCAAGATATTTGAGACAAGGCAACCCATGACTGCTAATCATACTCCTTGAACATTATGACTACTAGTCCTTGATGTTAGTAGACTGGAATAATATAGTTCTGAGATGATGGAACCATGAGATCTTGATCGGGACTACCCTTCTCTTTCCGTTAGACTGTCATCTAGAACACACAACTAGACACCGATTCATATCAGAGATATGCTTATTTCTAAACTTAATTGAGAGTGCTTTCTTACAGTGATAAGTGGGGTAATTAACTAGGAATGCTTGCGTTCATAGGAAGTAGAATCCATTTGTAAATAAACCCTAACATAATGTTAGGGGAAATCTGATTAAATATATATCAATTTGTCTTATGAAGAATGAACTCCCTAACATCCTATAAAGATCGCAGTGTTGCAAAGGTGTTTTTCCAAGTAATCATGCTCATATAATAAATTTATAATTCAAATTGTTACTTCCCCAACATTTATAAATTTATGCAAAAATATTTCATGTGAATAATCAAATGGAAGAAAAAATATATAATTTTCACTCTTGTCAAACTTTCCCACATTCAAATATTTGTTTATCCTTAAGCAAAATTCAAATATGTGATTAATGATAGCATGTAATATTTTTAATGTGAGCCAGAACATTCAATTAATTTTTAGGATCATATGTATTGAAAAACTATTGTGTACCTATTTGATGGCAATCAATCTCATTCGACTTATGCAAATCATTTAAATTTGTTTTTGTTTAAAATAATCAACTTGTCAATACACTATCACATTAACTTGTTCTAAGATATACTATATCAATTCACATTTACTACAAACTTATATACACTCTACAAATTCAAGTTAATCGTTAAACAAGAAGCCTTTCAACCCAAACTCATATACATACCTTAAAAGGTTTATTTTTAGTATATATACTTAAAAATTTTGTGATCAGCTAAATAAATATTAAACTTCTTTTATAAAAAAAATCTTTTGATCTCTAAGCATTAGGCCATAATTTTACCTTATGGATGAATATTTGCATCCCCTATTTTCAATTTGAAAAACATTGATTATATATATAAATATATATATATATATATATATATATATATATATATATATATATATATATATATATATATATATATATATATATATATATATATATTAAATAAAGATTTTAACTTATGTAGTGATTGGGCCAGTTTTGCTGCTAAATGCCTACTTAGCTTCTTTTTTATATATAGTGCATAAAATCATAGACAAATATGATTAATGATACTAAAAGTTAGAATGGTTAATTATGCAACATATAATTCAAGTAAAATATTTTATTCAATAAATTAATTAGAGAGTATACAATAGTGATTTTAATTTTATGTCTTCCCATTTCTTATAATTAAATAAATAAATTTTTATAACACTGATCTAATCATGATTAAATTAATTTTTTCATGGTCTTACACTCTTACTCCTTAAAAAAAAAACTAATGTAGTACAAAATAAGTGGCCATTACCATCGTTCACACACAATTCAAAAACAAACATAATGGAAATGATAACTTGAAAACAGAAAGTGTGATCTACCAAGGAGTACATAGTAACACATGTAATGATATACGTTTAATTGAATAATTTTTTAATATTATATATATGTAACTTATTTTAATAACTAAAAAAAGAAAATGGGTATTTCTAATATTACAAATAAAATTTTATATAAATTGTTTTAATAAAATGGGTTATATTGCAAACAACTCATTACACCTTTAACAAACACCACATGATTGGGGACTCACCATGATAAAATGATAATTTTATAAATATATAATTAGTTTTCTAAAAAAGTATAAGTAATATGTTAATAATTTAATTAAATTTTTAAAAATAAAATATGTTTGCTCATACCTTATTTCAAATTTTTAGAAACTATTAAATAACTTCAAAAAAAATAATAATAACAAAAAATTCTTATTTTTAATCAATTAAATTTACCAAATAATATTTAAAAATCCTTATTAAAGTTTGAAAGGTACCAAAACATGTCAAGAATATCACCATATTTTTAAGATTTTATTTTAGTTATTATCATTTTTAAATAACAAATACATTATTTAAACAAAAATCATAAGTTATGTATTTTGATTTAAATAAATATGTAATTTTTATAATGTGTTCAAAGGGTCATTTTAAACCTCCCCTATGACCATGAGATTTTTTTTAAAAATTTCATTGAGATATTAAATCATTAAAATAGTTAAAAAGAGAATTTTAGAATTACAAAATGTACAAAATATAAAGAAATAAAGTTTTTTTTCTAAATTTCTCATTTAAAATCCTACTTAAGTCTCATTTCTTTTAATTTGGTTTACTGATTATCTAGAGCAAAAACTCAAAAGATAATACATAAAATTAGGAGAGTTAGAAAAAATTGTGGTTTAATTAAATCATGGTCAATGATCTAAGAATAATGGCCATGATTACATCTTCTTACTTTAGAACCCTAAGAATTTGTATGAACTAGAGCCTAATTTTTTCTACACAGTAAATTGATAAAGATAAACACAATTTAAATATCATTATGTGGTTAAGGTTTACCAACCATGGGATTAACTTTGATGACCTTGTAAAATATTTTACTAGAGGAGATGCAAAGAAAGGTTAATGAAAGATCACCATGTCTCATGTAAACTCAACAAAAATATTTAATTGAAGTTAAATCATCAAGTTAATAAAAATGAAATTCATAGAATGTAAGTAACTAAATCTCTCAATAAGTTTAGACTCTCTTTAGTTAATTATACTAGATGACATCTCTAAGAGAAACTCTTAATAAGTGCAAAGATGCCTTTATTTTGATTTTATTTCATTAGGTTTATTAAGGAAGACTCATAATTTAGTAATTATTAGCATGATAGAATAATCTATGTATTAAGTGTTGTTCCTTAAGCTAAAGGGTGAATCATCATAATTGAGCATGATGATGGTCCAATATACAAAAATTATATATAGTAATTATTATTGAACTACTAAAGACACAATAAAAAGTATGATGGACACAAGGTAGTAAGTGGGTATGGAAAAGAATCAAGGAAAGGATTTAAAGAGCCTTAGTGTAACTTTCATGGATCCATTATTCCATGTTATCAACCATATCTTGAGAAGGTAACCAACCTAATCTAACTATAAGATGATTTATTAGTAATCATGAATTATATCTTTATCAATTTATATTATAACCTCAAAATAAGAATAAAAAACTAAAAATTTGTTAAATAAATGATTTTTATAAAAAAGACTAAAAATAAATAGGATTTACATTATCTACCTAAAAAGACAATTGCCTACATAAAAGAGGGATATGGGATACCCTAGAATACTCAACTAAAGCTAATGATTTTGGAATTACAACCTTATCTAGGTTAAGCTCACACTTGGTAGCATATTAAGGACCCTCCTAAGTGTTGTTAAAACCATGCCAAACCTAGGCTCTACCTTAAGTGATATGATATAATACATGTTATTTATTCACAAATAAGAATGACATCTAATGCATGCTAGGATTGGCCATGTCAAGAAAGTGCACCACCAATGCTAGGGTGTTATTCATTAGTTGGCTCCATCTCATAACTCTATTAGGATATACAAGAGAGAAAAAATAAACTAAAATATTTGGCTAAAAGTCACCTTAATTTTATTTTTTAAGTATTTTTTAGTTCATTTTTGGATTATTTATTATTTTATTGTAGTTATTAGAAAAAATATGTTATCCTATAAGCCTAATGTATAATCGTGCAAACCCTAGACAATCACATTACAATAAGAAGCCTAAGATAATAAAAAATAAAATAAAAATAAAGAATCACTAAGCTATGGCTATAAAAAAATATGTAATAATTATGTGCAACAAAATTGTTTGCTTATACATACCAGCAAACGTAATCAAGAGAAACAAAGTTAAATTTAATAAGCTAAAGTAATTAAAAAACATAAAGTATAAATATTAATTTTCCTCTTTCATGGTCCTTTCTCAATTGAGTGAAATTTGATCAATGGGGGTATTAGCTAAATAAAATTGAACTTGATCCAAATGGACAATCAAGATCATGAAAGGATAATAGGATAATTACAATAATGTATCTATTCAATGAATAGACTAAGTCAAAATAGTATGACTAATATATGAGATTTTTTTGTTTAAGTGGGCATGACTGAGGAGACATGAGTATTGGTCAAATGGAATATACTAGCATAAGTAAGGGTACTAAGCCAAAAGAATTAACTAAGTATTGAAAATGTAATAAATAATGTAATACTAGGGTATAGAATTAACTCAAGAAAGTAGATCAACACATATGATATTGATAAATTAAGATCAAAATGATTCAAAAAATAATTAAAGGCCTAAGATGTTGTGTGCATTAGTTCTAGAATGTGTGATCTCACCAAATGAACTTACTTAGGCAGTCAAGGAGTGCATGCATACTAATAAAGATTAGCTCATAAGATTTTCTTACTCATGATAAATCTTATCCTTATTAAATTAAATTTTAAAAATTTAAAGTGCTATAAATTAAATAATAATTTTATCAATTAGTATTCCTATTTTAAAACTAAAAACAAAGATAATTAAATTTATAAGATTCCAAATAATAATAAATTATTTGATTATATATACTACAATTCATTTATTTTTTATATAATTATATATTTTAATAATAAAAAATATTTAAAATAGGTAATCATATTATTATAAATAGCAATCACATCAAATAAATTATAATAAATTAGTTTATTTTGAAAACATCATATTACATCTTTAAGGCAAATCACATGACTATGAGGACACTAGGGTGTGGAATAATCATTTTATAAATAAAATGATTTTTATTAAAATTATAAATAATTTAATGAAATTTTGAGAAGATATTATGAAATATCTTTGATCTTTGAGAACCAATCATAATTTATTTGAAACTTTTGGAAACTATTAAAAAATTTTAAAAAATAAAAAACCATAAAATTCTTCATTTCTAATTGATTAAATTTGTCAAATAATTTTAAAATTTCTTTTTAATTATTTGAGGGTATTAGAATATGTTGGAAACATCATCTAAATTTTTCATAATTATTAACATTTATAAACCATTAATATATTGTTTACAAAAATGAGAAGTTATGTAGTTGGATTCAAGTGATGTTGGGATTTTTATAAGGTGTTCAAAAGTTCATTTTAAACTCCCCTATGAATATGGGAATT
This sequence comes from Cymbidium sinense, assembly GCA_021442155.1. Taxonomy (NCBI): domain Eukaryota; kingdom Viridiplantae; phylum Streptophyta; class Magnoliopsida; order Asparagales; family Orchidaceae; genus Cymbidium; species Cymbidium sinense. The sequence continues at coordinate 58,484,400 of CM038233.1, forward strand.
TTTTAGGTTCAGTTCATAAATTAAATAATAAAAATAATAATAAAAAATATGTTTAAAAGAATAGATGAAATATATAGAACTAGTACTTTTATAATTTTTTTATTTAAAAGTACTCTACTTAAGTGTAAAATTTTGTTTAATTTGGTTTAGTTACTTATTTTGAGTGAAAAATCTAAAATAATGTACATAAACTTTTGGGGTTTGGAAAAATTGGTTCAAAAGATCAACAACTCTAATTTTGTCTTCTTCCTTAAAAAGGTTAAGGAAGCCATGCAAACTAGAGCTTATTTCTCCTTCCATAGCAAACCAATTGTTGTAAACTCAATTGAAATATAATCATGATGTTTAGTGACAATATACCATGGGGGAAACATGGACCACCATGATTTACATCACCCATCAAGAAAAAAGAGTGAGGGTTGAAATTCTCAACTCTCTAGGGCCATAAAGTTAGATTTCTTGTTTTGTACACCTTCAATAAAGAGAATGAAAGAAAACCATCTATAACATGATCTTGGATTGATCTAGATCAATGCGTTAACCAAGCTCAACCTTCATTTGCGTGGCTATCATCTTTGAGCTTACTTTAGGGTTGTAGGCGTCTAACAAAAGTTAGATTTTCTATTCACAACTCAAGAATGAAAAATCATTCTCTAATTTCAATTGAAGCAATTATGGTATTAAGTAGTAATTTGGCCATGAACTACCTTAGCTTAACCAAGTTTAAATCATGGTTAAATACTACTCAAAACTAGTTGGAGTGCACAGAGAGGCTACAAGTAGCTACTAATTAGAAAATATGTGTTTAGGTAGGATAAAAATGGCTTATTTCCATTGATTCTACCTAACCATCTAAGCCTCATTTAATATAATTTTATCCACTATAACTCTCTAATTTCTTATGCTACATGTTATGGGCTAACTGGTTGTCCTAATGAAAAGTTGTTTTAATAACATTGAGAATTCTATTAAGTGAAATCCTCATATTGCCCCCTTTGAGTCAAATAAAATATTAAACCATTTCATCAATTTGGTCCATTTAGAGTGCTCAAAGTGACAAGGATAAAAAACAAATTATGCTTAAATATTTATAGCTTGATTCACTTTAATGGTTTGAAGTGATTTAGATTTGTCAAATTCTCACATACATAAGTGTTCTCATTCGGGTCTGAAAAGGACAATGTTGGAACATTTGGAAAAATTTATGCTCATGAAGTTATCAAACTAGGAAGGGTTGAAGTAAGGATTTATCAATGACATTATCATGAATAATTATTCTTAATAAATTAATTTAATTTTATGTTTATCCTAGTTTATCCTAATCTAATTATCGGTCAAAAAGGGGAATCAATCATAACTAATAAATTATCTAATTTTTGTCAATTGGGCTTAGTCCATGAGGCAAATTGCCTTGATAAGGCTTAGAACATGTTTAAAATATTGAAGTTAGTTTTTATGTCCAAATAGCCCAATCAATTTGATAATTATAGCTAAATTAATCAGATTGCCTCAATTATGTCAATTAGGCTAAGTCACTTTGGATAGACCCAATTGATAGAGTTAATATTATTATTAAAATATTTTAATCTATAGTCACATTGGTTGGCCAAATTGAGATGGTTAACATAAAGTCCACATACTTTAACTTTAACTTGGGCCAAAGGTGGACCTTGATCACGCTTGGTTTCACTTTCCTAGTCTTGGGGTTGACCATGTGTTATCAAAGGAGTTAAGTGGTCACTTATTTTATGACCATACTAGGAACATTAAAGATTGAGTATCTAAAATAATTAATTAATTTAATTATGTGGAGTAGTCACTTAGTTAATAACCTAAATGTGGCAAAGGTAGTTTGGTACCTTTGACTTTGCCAAAGCAAAATTCCTTAGATGAATTTTGAAGATTGCTATGGTAATCCTCAAAGTTCCATGATCATTTACATATATAATATCAATGAGATGGATTAATTGTATAAATTTAATGCTTGCATTCATTAGGAAATGGTTGAACCCACGCATTGAGGGATATTTACCATAAGGTTACCTAGAGTAAAATCTATAATGTTAGAATTTTCTACGAGTGACCAACTTTTATTGGTTCCTATTAAAATTTTATTATGTTCAACCTAATGGGTTAGGTTAGAGAGTTTGATCTTATTAACATATTGAAAATAGATAATAATTAGTTTAATAAATTTTAATGAAGTAATAAAAATATATATCTCACCACAATTAATGAGAGCTCAACGATGGTAGTCTTTTACTATTAATCTTACCTTATATCTTTTGATTTTTTCTTTGGCATTATTCTCGGATTTGTACGCTCACTTAACACCAATTGCCTTATGTCTTCTTAGAAGTGAAACTGTCATTTTTTATATATTATTTTGAATATATTCTTGGTAATCCATGAGCTTGCAATTTGGTAAAGAAGTAATATAAAGAAATATTATATTGATTCTTACTGACATCATAAAGATTTTGTAAGCTCCAAAAGTTTGGTGCTATTTTAGTTATGCTTTTCCTTGAAGTTTAAGAGTAGTTGCTATTATTTGTGGGGTAATAAGCTCCTTTATTGCTTATACTATTTTTGGTTGTTCCATATCTTTATTTACAAACTGAAAAAAAAAGTTATTGTCATCATTATGCAGTCCCAAATATATTTTTATTTATCATCAAATATGACAACTTGATTGATAACTATCTTCCCAATATCAAGAATCTATAGCTTATGATCTTTTGAGTTGGCATTATAATCGATGTAACCAAATTTTTTCACTTTTATCTAACTTCTTATCTAATCAGGCACATGCACATGCTTCTTTCTACTCCATGCTTCATATGGTATCATTCTCCATAAATTTGTTTGTGATAGGTTGATCAAGTAGACTACAAATGCAATAATTTTACAAAAAACAATTTTGACAATATCTTGCTTTTTAGTATGCTTCTCACCATATCAAGAATGATTTTATTATTTATTTTTGACACTCTATTGTGTTGTAAGAATTATGGAACTATTAGAGGTTGAAATATTTTATTAGCATCAATGAATTCTTAAAATATTTAGAAGTGGATTATCCTTCTCCATCAGATCGCAAGCTTTGATCTTGAATCCAGTCTTTTTCTTTATAGTAGTAGCTTTAAACTTCCTAAACACATTAAAGACATTGACTTTGGCTTTAAGGAATTAATGTAATCAATTATTTTATGAAAACGTATTTGAAAAGAGAAGAAAATAGTTACTCTTGTTGTGTGAACTTAGCTTTATTAGATCACAAACATCTATGTGTATGAGTTCAAGCTACTTTTGTGCTCATAAACATGGCTCCATTAGAAAGCTTTTCCCAAAATGCTTTAAAAACACATGTTTCAATTAGTTGATCAAAGTGTTTGATGCAAGGTAGTTTTCTTACCATCTTTTTATTTGAAAGTAACTTTAATATTCGAAAAATAAGATGTCTAAATCAAAAATTTTATAACCAAGAAACATCTTTGTAATAAACTTTGAGACTTTTGGCAACATCATTTTGAATTCTAAATAAGATCATTCTATTTTTTGACATTGTCACATTAGTAATTAAGTTGCCAATATAATGTTTAAAGAAGATAGTATTTTCTTTCAACTGAATATCATATCTTGTCTCCAAGAGTTATCCTAAACTCAAGATATTACTTTTTATTTATGGCACAAAGAAAACATTAAAAAAATTGATACTTGTAATTCTTCAAGTGAATGAGAATATTACCTTTTCCTTTTACTTCAATTTTTGATTCATCTTTAGAAGACATATGACCATTCATTCGCACTTCCAAGTTTCACATACATCCTTTTTTCACACATGTGGTCGTTTGCACAAATGTTAAAAAAACAATGTTCCATATTTGTTGCTTTCATTATTCTTGTCGTAAAATGTCATCAACTTCTCTTCATTCTTTCATGTAAAAAAACAATGTCCAAAAACAAAATTAAGTCCCTTCGATGATAATTATACTACTATCTAATCTAAAATCTAATGATCAACAAATCTTTTTTAAGATAGACACATCTCCTAGCTTCTTACTATTTCTATTTAGCTAATATGAAATGGTAATAGCATTAAAATGGTAATTAGAGACGAACTTGATTTCATATGCAAAGCATCAAATTAACTTATTAATATAGAGGTCATCCCATTGTAACCTTCAATTGTCTTTCATACAAGATTTGGATCTTCTCCTATCTTTTTTTTTGGTCAAAGTAGTATGTGAGATTGTTTTTCAAATTCATTATCATCTAAAGCTTGATAGATGACAAAGAGAGCCTTCTTATCTCACTTTTTAAGTCTATTAAATCATCTATCTTCATTAAGGATAAATCTTACTCTTCATGTGGCTCATCATAGCTTGTCTCGACAACTTCTCAAATGTTATGCTTCAAATTTTTTGTTTACCTTGGTACTTAAATTGCCCTAGTCACATGTTTGAGCATCGGGGATGGAAAGAAAATCATATTGTCATTCATCATCTATCTATACTTGGGTCTAATGCCACTTTATTGAAATTGAAAGCTTTTAGAACTAGGTAAAGACTAAGAAAAAAGAAATTTGAGGGAAAAGATTATATATTTTATTTCTTACATTTCTTGTTTGATATAAACTCAATAACATGGCAATATTTATTTGAGTGGCTCTTGCAAAGGATTTTGCAAACGTATTTTAATTTAATTCCTATAATTAACTCTCTAAATTTCTCTTTTATCTCCACTACAAAAGTCATTAATAGTTATTCTACAGTTTTTTTAAAGATTGCTCTAGAATATATTTCTAGAGTTCTTTTAGGATCATTGTATAATGGTATTGAAGATTTCCTAAGAATTACTTATGAAGATATTCCTAGATTTTTCAGATAGTTATTCTCAATCATGGACTCAACTAAAGCCTAAATTACTCAATGGACCAACAATCAAATTTAATAACAATGGCATCATGTGATTAGGTTGTATTCATTGTGTAATTGAGCTTAGTAGTAATTTTTGCAGGTTCCTTCGGTTGATAAGAGAGACGTCTCTATTATCTGAGTATGTTCAAAAATGAGGAAGATAAAATGGAGAGCTTGATGGTGAGATGAAAGCGGTCTGATTGAAAAGATTGTTGGATGTTTGAAGGAGATGGGAACTAGTTCTTAGGCATTTCAACTTGAAAGAAAAAGGGTGTACCATCTTGCGTTAAGTCAAATAAGAAAAGACCACTCTTCCCTTTTGTATTGGTCTTAAGGCTAGGAAAATCGAGTAGCTTATAATATAAGCTACAAGTATTAAACTTTATTAATTAAATGAGCTGTTATGACTTGATTAGATTGACAATTGGATAAAACATATTTAATTAGTAAGGAAGAAGTAATCGAAAATATTTTTTGAAAATGATATAATTTTATATATAATTTTTATTCAAAGTTGAAAATAATAATACTTATAACCTTGATTTATCTAACAAATTTAGCCTTAATATTAATATATTTTCATTGCATATTATACATATGCATACATACATATATATATATATATATATATATATATATACATATATATATATATATATATATATATATATATATATATATATATATATATATATATATATATACATATATATATATATATATATACATATATATATATATATATATATATATATATATATATCATATACATATATATATTATATATATATATATATATTCAACTACTATGCTTTTATGATGAAAGATTCACTCAACACTCGAAGCACATATAACTAAAATAGATAGAAATATAACTTCTCTAATTAAAATAAACCTCATCAAAACCTCCGACCCACTTCCAAGAATTTTTGTACGGAACTCAAACTCCAATCGGAGATGGATTTAGATCCCATATAAAGTCAACTGCCATCCCATCAATATGAAACTCAGCACTTTCTTTGAGAAGTTCTCCTCGTTATCATTCCCTGGTGAAACAGCTCTCCATCAATAACAAACCTCATCATCCCACCTTCTCGAGGGTTCTTCATCAGCCGTATCTGAACGTTGTGTAGGTCTCCATTGGCTGTGAAACGAGCTTCGGGGTCTATGAACAAGGCGCCATGCTCTTCTAGATGCGACAGTGGATCTGATTGGTCAGAAAGACTAGGTTCAGGCACAGGAGCTTCCATCGGATCGTAACTAATATTTCCTTCAGACAGCTCTACGCCGGGATTGGGTGGCAGACCATCCTCATCGACTTCTCTGTTGCAGCAGAAATCGATGAGTTTATTCATTGTGATTGAAGGAAAGAACAATTTTTTATAACCTTAGTTTACTTTCTTGCTTGCTGTATTGTTAAGAAGAGCTTAGATATTAATTTATAGAGCTCTAACGTGCAGCATGAGAAGTTAGCAATTTTAAAGATACATGCATGAGATTTTTTTGGCAGTTAATAAAAATAAATGTCCATGTTTCCAAAACAAAAAAAAGTTATTTTGATTCCATGTTACAATTTATAAAAAACTTTGTTTTATAGTTAGTTAATTATAAAAAAATTTTGGGTTGATGGAATATGAGGGTTAATTGTTTTAGAGCTGCTGTTAAATGTGGTTAATAGTATAATTTTTATGGAAATTAATAAATAAAATAATAAGGAATTAATTGAGAAAATTTCAATAGAATTGGCCTTTGGGTAAAAAATAAAATTTTCTATTTCTTTTCCTGAAAATAAGAAAGTTCTTTAATATATGGCTTGATTTTTTCTTAATTGAATTCTCATAGTTACATTGAAGTTCGCTTATCCTATTGTGAGGATGCTAGGATCTATATTACTAGATTCAAATTTATCCATTACAATATTAGAACTCTACTAGTAAAACTAGCATTGCCTCATATAACATTAAACAACGAGAAGATTGGAGGAGGAGAAAGAGAGAGTGAGAGAGGAATGCTATCAAGATTTTAACAAAATATTCTTAAAGCTCCTCATTCAAATGATACTTTGACCCTTTATTTATTGGCCTTCTAGATATAATAAGAAAAAAAAACATAATAGAACAGTTACAAAATATGGGCATATCATAACATTGATAAATTTATATAAGTATCTCCCATGCTAAGTGATTAGAGGTAGCCACCAACTTAGAAGATGAGACAAGCATGATAACTCAAAAAGTTGTTGAGCAACCTACATTAAGTTGGGCAAGCATCCCATTAAGTCAAGGCAAGTGATCCTTAGGCCTAAGAGAGTGATTCTTAGGCTTGGGCAACTGATCCCTAGGTTTGGGCAAGTGATTAAGGTCTTTGTGAGTGACTCCTATGCTAGAGTGAGTGACCATTACGAGTTCACTTCATACTTAGTAAGCATACCTTGGTCCTTAACTATTTTAGATGTATATTTATTTCCCTAATTCATTTTGTAAACTTTAAGAGTAACTTAAAAAAGAGTACAATAATGAATCTTACCATTGAGTACTATAAATGATTAGATAAAAAAAATAAAACAATAAGTTTAATAATCTAATTTAGTTATTGCATGGGGAATTGTATGTAGTTAACTCTTTGATTATGGCTTTAATTTAATTTTTTTGTGTATATTAGTATTGGTCTATACACACAACCTGGTGTATTATATTTGAGACTTTATCTCCTCTATTAACTCTCCCCTTTTATGTAAACATAGCAATTCCCTTTGTTCTCAAATGGCCAAGTAACGTAATAAGAAAGTGATGGACATTTATGACTATAAGCTATGTTGGAGTACTCTTCATCAACACAATCAGTATCATCAAGGGGATGAAGAGTAGAGATTGAGTTATCTTTTGAATAAGAAGTGAGGATTAGCAAAAATAGTATAGGCATTGACTTAAACAATTTCAAGAAGCTATTATAGAATTTCTAGCTCTAGTAACAAATATCGTAGTGGTCAAGCAGTTAATTGGCAACTCGTATTTTATAGTTTCAGCTTAGATAATTCTTTCTTGTAAAATAAACTCAAAAATTATTTTTTGCTTTGATTTGTAGCATAAATACTCTTTCTCATTGTAGGATGATATGATGACCTTAGATCTCTTGAAGAGTCAACCAACCAAAAGTTGCTCTTATAGGCAAGCTTAACCAACCTTTTACAAAGAGTTAACCTAAAGAGTTGTACATTCACTATTCCTAGCAAACCAATGGCATATCTATTCATGAACATGGTTTTAGGTTATTAACTAGTCAATTTAGAGGTTATATCTCTTGTACGTTCAACCTCTAAATCTCTTTCAATGAAAAATGACATGTGGCATCACCTAATAAAGGCTTATCTTAGTAATTTTTTTAATAAAAAGTTTCCTCATTTTAATTTTTGATACAACCATAGACATGACTTTAGTGGATATGCTAAGCTCCTAGATGAAAAAATTTTTATTAAAATTATAAAAGAGGTCGTGTGGTGTTTTAATTTGGAATCGTAGGGACACCACACAGATCTTAGGGGGTACTTATTGAAGTGATTGGGTGCAACATTAGGGTATGATGTGCAACCTTGAAAGATTGAGATATCACCCCAGAATGGACCTAATCATTTAATAAAGACTCCTAAGACAAATGGGTCTACGTATATAACATAGATCTTTCCACTACTTTACATGGAGAAGTAAACTAAGGTTTATTTTTTATCGAGTTCTTTAGATCTTTATGGAAGCAATATTTTATAGTTAATTACATCATAGGAAATAGGAGTCTCCTAAGAACACTCTCGATTAGAGTAGTCAATAAGTATCTCTAAAGATTTCAAATCTAGATAATCAAAAGATTAGATATTTAAGAATATCAAAAGAGCGAGTTTAATTAAAAGAGAATAAGTAGGAAGCACCTATGATATAAGGAAGCCTGGTGAGTGCTCCAGCTTCCCTATCATGAGGCTTTATATATTTTAGATGGACATTTTACTTTTGTTTAAGTTGGAATCTTATTAGAATGTTTGGACTTATAGTCCAATAACATAAGATTGTGAAAATGCCTAAGAGGTGAGGACTTAAACTCATAACCTGAAGAAAATAAGTAGCCTTAGAAGTTAAATCTAAAAACACTTTAGCACAAGCTGAAAGCATGACTTAAGTCTAATCAGGAAAGATGGGATATGATAGTTCACCTCCACAAGGGAGAATGAATGCACCCCGACTCTTGTGAACTTATAATCGCTTAGTGTGGTCGCCAACTAACACCTCCTATGCTTTAAAATCATGTAGACCGATCTTATGACGATGCAAGGTAGCTAAGTTGTTATTTAATTATGAAAAGAGCTAGAATCCTACACTCACTTCCTTAGAGACTAGAATTTGACTAGCTTGAAAATATAACTTAGACTAATGCAAAAATTAACTTTTAAACCATTTTTGACATATTCATTTTGTACCAAGGCTTGGGACAATTATGTTTATATGCATGATGAAATTTAGGCTTGGGCTAAATTAATTAGAGGAGATGTTCTCCACTATAGGGGATCACCCTCAAAGGTCAAGCATATCCCCTATCGTGCAAGAATGGAAACCCACCCTATTCAAGAGGAGAGCAATATGACATGCATGGTGTGATAACAAATAACATTCAACTAAGGAGTTTCTAAATCTTTTATTTATCTTGATTAAGTGTATAGGCTTTAAGATGAAGTTATGAGTTGCATTAGGATTTAGTTATTAATTTTTAGTGAGGGTAGAAAATTTAATTTTATCCTAAAGAGTCTACAGCATCCACGCCACACATCAAACCATCATACTTTAATAAACTTATGAAAAACAATTAAACAAAATAATCAAACAAATAAATTTCATAAAGGCTCTCTTAAGATGGCTAAGAGAGCAGGAATGGATTTTGTGGGGTTCAAGAGATTATACTAGGGTTTAGGGCCATCCAATAACAAAATATATAATTAAATTTACAACTCCATCTTTATAAAATTATAACTCTCTCTCTTTCTCTCTCTAGAAGCCTCGATTACTTTAAATAAATACCACATTAAAGAGTAGGAACTATAGTTTTGATTAAACAATTTTCATTAGCTTTGATGATGTTTTGGAATTTTTTTACAATTTTCTCCCAACCGTGGTCACTATGAAAATAACTAGGCTAATTCTCTAGTTTTACATTAGGGTAGATAAAACCTTAGAATTCACTTAAATAAATTAGCAAATAATAAATTGAAATGGAATAAAATTGTATTCGAAATATTTGTCAAATTATTTATAAAATTTGGTATAAATTTAGGACACTAAACATTAACAACATCCACTAATCAGTCTAACCACAAAGTTGATTGATCGACATGAACTTGTTGAAAATGCACATTTTATGTATAAAAATTAAAAATAATACTTTTTTTACATTGTAGACTATCTTAAAAACACCTCTCAATAGAAATTATGCAAAAACACATTGAGGATAAATTGTAGACCACTCACCAAATTAGTCTAGGTGGAATATCACTAAAATCTCTTTCTTGCTTGGTCAACCACCTAACCTTCTCTTGGAGGAACACATTCAAATATTTATTCCAAAATGATATCAAGTTTCTATTTTAGTGATAAAATAAATTTTATATAGGACATTTATTTTAAATTACTAAATAAACGGAAGGAGGAGGTGGAGCCACAATTCAAATGAGTAACTTGTCCTTACAATCCGCCTAGCCTTTGGCCATACAAAGGAACTATTGCTAATTAATTATAAATTAATAAACTATAAGGAAATTAAATATTTATGTCCTTTTCTTTTCAAGATATTAAATGGGAAGAAGAATGAGAATTTATACCACTAATAATATTTGATAATATTTATTAGGGTTTAGTAAGAATATGGTTTTACATTGAAGCAAATCTAAAGGTGAACTTATTAGAAGGATTTTAAAATATTAAGTAATTAAGGGTTCCTCTTAAGATTTTCTCATAAAACATTTGTTAAATTCAAGGTTTGATGGCCATTATAAGGTCAAATCCTGTTCATCTAATGCTTAGGCTAAAACAAGATTTCTAGCCAGATTAAGCTAGGATCGAACCTGTAGAATGCTTTAAAGATTGGAATGAGGAGTAATGGTGTTAAAGAGGAATGAATAAAATTTTTATAGTAGCAAGGAAGAATTTCAAAATAGAGGATAGAAACATTCAATCTATGAACGAGCGAGAGTAATGGCCACAGGTCTAAGCTCGTTTCACAGAAACATTCACTCTGTTTTCTTTTTTAATGCCAATGAGTACATCACCCCATTTCATATTACAAGCTTCAATTTGAAATTCTATTTATAAAGTTTATTCAATGTTTAAAACACTAATACATATATCCTTGATTCGTCTTCCATCTTTAGGTTAAATAATAATATATTTCCATAAACATCATAAGGATATATATTTCCATTCACATTTCTTTCAGAGAAACAATCGTAAACATTAATAATGAAAAAATGCAAATCAACACTGAAAGCACGCATAACTAAAATAGATAGAAAGATTGCTTCTCTAAATAAGACGTTGACGAAACGGCTGACACTAAAATTTAAATTAATAATACCTCTCTTTCTCCTCCTTCCACTCTTTGTAAATCTCAAATCTGACGCCAAGAGTTTTGTGCGGAACACAAATTCCATCGAGATGAAGTTAGATCGATGAAGTCAGTGATCCCATCAATATGAAACTCACCTTCCTTGATATTTTACCTTGTTATCGACACCTCGTAAAACATCTGTCCATCAATAACCAACTTCATCATCCCACCTTGTGCATTCTTTGTCAGCCTTATCTGAAAGTTGTGTAGGTTGTCATTGGCTGTGAAATGAGCTTCAAGGGCTCTGAACATGGCGCCATAGTCTCCCAGACACGACAGTGGATCAGGTTAGTTAGACAAAATAGGTTCGGGACCAGGAGTTTTCATAGGATTGCTTGACAGTAAATCCGCATCATCTTCTTTATTGGAGAAGAGATTGATGTGCCTATCTATTGTGATTAAGGAGAGAACAATTTTTTTTTATGTTAGTTTTTTAATGAGTTAATTTCAAAGGATTTGGAGTGGATGGAATAAGAGGATAATTTGTTTTAGACCAACTGTTAAATGTGGTTGATAGTACAATTTTGGATGGAAATTAATGAATACAATTATGAGTTATTAAATCAAGAAATTTTGGGTAGAATTGAATCTTGGGTAATTAATAGTTCTATTTTTTTCCTAAATTAGGAAAGTGCTTTCATATTTGGTTTGAATTTTTAATGAGGAAAGAAAAAGCTTTAAAGATTTTATTGATAGAACAAAATACACTTAATGATCCTCCTTAAAATGATTCTTTGACCCTGAATTTATAAGAAATTTGGGCACTATAAAAAATACTATATTTTAAACTCATAAAGAATGAATTAGGAGAAATAAATGGATAGTTATAGACATGTGGACATCATGTTCAAAAAATTAATGAATATACATGGTTATCCCCCAAGTCGAGTGATTGGAGGGAGTCACTAACTTGTAATATTACACAAGCAGGACAACAAATAAAGTAGGTGAGCAACCTTTATTAACTTGGGTGAGTAGCCCATTAAGTTAGAGCATATGATTCTTAGACCTAAGTGAGTAATTCTTTGAGCTGGGCAAGTGATCCTTAGGTTTAGGAAAGTAATTTATAGGCCTATGTGAGTGAAGCTTAAGCTAGGGTGGACCCTTGGAAGTCTCATTGGTATCTTGCAAGCTTACCTTAGTTCTTAACTCTTTTAGATGTACATTCAATTTTCTTATTCTCATTTTTTTAGAGAAACTTACAAAAAGTGTAAAAGGATTAAGTTTAACCACTAATACTATAATTGAGTTGTAGAAGAAAGTATTAGATTTTATTATCTTATTCAGCTATTGCATTAAGAATATTATCGAGTTACTGCTTTGATAAAGGCATTAGTTTAACTCTTGTGTATTTTAATATTAGGCTATACACATGACATATTGTATTCTATTCGAAACCTAATCTCCCTTATTAACCCCCCACTTTTATCATGACTTAGGAATTTCACATATCTTCAAATGACCAAGTAGCCTACAAAGAAAGTAGTGGGTATTTTTTATTAGCAGCTATGTATGGTGTGTTCAACTATCACTTATTTTGTAGGTGTAGTTAGATTTACTTTTCCTATTTTTAATATAATTTTGTATTAGGAATTAAGATTAGTGTTATGGGGGCTTAGGATAAACGTTGGTTCCAAGACCAAGTCTTATGTACCATGTGATCCTATGGAGCTTGCCCAACCAAATGAAAGAAGGAAATGAAGGAAAGAAGAAGTTTTGAAGATTTGAATACCCCCCATAACTCTCATTCATTTGTTGTAATTAGATTATAATTAGTATTTTATTGTACAAGTATGTATAAGGGTAGAGCTCGGCTACTCATTTCTTTTTTTGGGTTGTATGGCGATACCCGACTGCACCGGCCTATTATTCTTTCACGTTGAGGTTATAAATTGTTTAATAATTCATTTATATTGTATGATAGAAATGACATGTTTTTCTAGTTTCCTCATATATGATGATTTAATGTGTGGCTTGGATCCGTTTAGGCTATTAAGGAAAAAATAAATTTTCAACCCCAATAATAACTCATAATTAAAGTTAAATGCATGATTTCAAATGACATACAACATTTAACATGATTGGAAAGGAATAAATAACATAAACATATGATTTCATTTAATTAAATTAATTCCTAAGGACAATCATATCAAATAAAATCATTTAAGATAAACCAATGCTTCTTTAATGTCATTTTTAATCTCATGTTTTGATTTGATTTAAGGATGTGAGAAGAGATTTGTTGATCCTAACCCATTCCCATATTTGTTAATTAAATTGATTTAATGAAATATGATCAAGTCAATTTTATGAGTTAATTAGGTTATAATATGCATTAAATCTATTAATTAACCCTTTCTTATGTACCTTAACATAATTACTCAAATAATTATGAGCCAATATGATATGAACATACATTGGAAATTAAATCAGTAATGATCCAAAGAAATGAAAGGGGCTTAATGCAATCGGCTCATAATTAATGATTAATTAAATTAATGATCTTAATTAAGTACTCTTATAATTCCCCCACACATGTGGGTTAACTATAATTTCCTTAGGATATTCTTAGGTTGTTGAACACCTAAAGGTCTACCCAAGACTTCATTAATTGAGTTTCTATGTGATTATAATTTTAATTTGATTACTTGATTAAGCCTTGATTAATTTAATTAATGAAATTTAGGGAAATAGATTAGGAAGGAGGCCCTAATCTATCCCATGAGTTCGTTCATTATTAAGAAACAGTTAACCACTTAATTAATTAATTTATTACTATTCAAGGGATTAATTAATTATTAATTAATTTAAAAGAGTAATTAGAGCTTAATTAGTTAATTTTTCTAATAAATTAAGCAATGAATCCCAATAAAATTATGGGAGGCAGAGGTCATCCCATTAAATTAATAAACAAAGTTTGGGGTTATTTTCTTAAGTAATTAAAGAGTAATTAAATTAATTAATTATGTAATTAAACTTTAATTAAGCCTTAATTATTTTTCAAAATTAAATAAGAATATTTTTAATAAATTCTCCTATGAAAAACCTTCAAAAATAAATATTTATTTCAATTTTTATGATTTTTCTTATGATTTATTATAATGTTTCAATGTTTTAGCAAATTTAAATAAATTTTCATAATTCTTATAAAGTATATTAATTTATTCTACAAAAATAGATTATTTGAGCTTCAAAATTCAATATCTCTCAATCCAAAAAGTTTTTTAACATGAAATTTCAATGATAGGTTTATCTTAACTTCAATTTCAATTCTAAAAATTTCAGATCAATCTGATGTGTATTTTCTAGCTTAATTAGTGAAATTTGATATTCCCTAAAACCCAAATTAAGCTCAAAATAACAAATAGAAATTGAAGATTTTGGGCTTATTGGATTCCTCTTGAAAGGATGAATCCATCCATGCCTTATTTATAATTTTTTGTTGAGTATTTTATTTGTTATGAATTTTTGAAGTTTTAGGCAATTTAAATAATTTTTAAAATTAGAAAAATGTCTAATTTCCTACTTAACCTTGTCAGCACCGCAGGACGCTGACTGGACCATGTGGTTCCATGGGTCACCGCACGAGATGTACGCCTCGTGGCAACTTCGGCCATGTGGTATGCCTTTACGAAAAATGATGGGTTTTGATCGGACCGTCTGATCGTAGATTGGAAGGTCTAAATTTAATCCTGTGTTATGAGGGATAAAATCAAGTGGATTTCTTCTAATCTCAGCCATATATTCCTATTAAAAATAGATTAGATGGTTGTTATGTAATCCTCTCCTAGTGCACGAAAATAACGCCTGAAATGGGCGAACCGAGCGGACGAATAGGAAATCAAATGCCGAGGGTCCGTGTCAGGCTCAATTTTGTTGTGATTTTCATCAAAAAAACTCCTATTTCACTTTGGGATCATGTAAAATTAAGAATGCAAAGGATATCTAAGGGATTTTCCTAAAATTGAGCAAACATCGTCACAAACAAACAATTCTACGCTATGGATTTGAAAATTACCTCGTCATAGATGATTTTTGGGGGCAAAGATGATTTAAACACGTTCATGAATGTGAGATGAAGCTTTGGAATGAATCTAGACTCTTGTCATACCTTGGAACGTCGTGGTCACCAACCTTCACCAAAATCCGCTCGAATTTAATGGTTTTCCGTCAAAAGGAAGTGGAGAATGGGTTTATCTCACTCACTAGAGTTCTTTGAGCTTCTCTAATGTAGAAATTGAATCCCTAGGGTGCCTCTTTTCCTTTGTGCATAATGGTGGCCGAAAATAATCACTAATGGTGATTTTTGGCTCCCTAGGTTATTTATATTTAGTTAATTTGATTAATCATTTTTATTTTAATTATATTTAGAATTATATTATTCATTAATATTGAACAGGCTTAAGTAATTTCAATATTAATAAAATTTTATTTAGGTATGAAATTTAAAGGTTGATTAACTTTGATTTTCAATTGAATAATTGATTTATTATAATCTTATCAATTTCATAATTTAAGATTTAGTTAATTTATTATATTCTTAATTATTCCTTAAGCCTTAAATGTATAATTAATTGAATTTCTTAACTTCAAAGAGTTAAGAAATTTTCTAAAGTATTATGATGTTAATGAAAATATTTTAATTTGGTTTCATAAATCTTTATAATTTCTATATTTTTTATTTACTACTTCATTTAAACTAACCTAGAGATTGAAAATTTTATAACTCTTATACATAGATCATTTTGCTTTGAACTTTTATGACAAGAGGGGTTCCTTGCCAATTTAATCTCCCTAAAGTTTCATCTTAATCTAATGTAATTTTAAGGCTAATTAAAGTATTAATTATTTTAATATAACATAGATTAAGCCTTAATTAGAAGGAATTAATTAGGCATTTTAATTTTTCTTGATTCCTCTCTAGAAGATGCATCCATAGAGGTTTATTAAGAATTTTAGAAGTTTTAGTTCATTTATTATAATTATTAAAATTTCAAATAAATTAATTAAATTAATTTAATTTAATTAATCCTTAATTAAAGTCATGTGAAGGTTTATTAAGTTACATAAAGTTCTAATGGTGTTTTTAGACTCATTAAAGTTCATCATAATAATTTAAGTTGATTTTAAGTTTTGTCATAATTGTTTTGTATTAATATTAATTAATTTCAATAAATCAAGGTTTATAGGTTAAAAATTTTATATGATTCATTCTAATTGCCAATAAATTCTCATATTTTTATGTATTATGTATTTTAACCTTAATTTCAATCTCCTAAAATTTCAAAATGATCGAATTAATGGTTTGAATTTAATTTAGGTTTGATTATTTTTAATCAAACTCCAATTAACTGAAACGTACCAAATAAAAATTAGGGATTTTAGGTTTAATAGATTTCTCTCATTGAGATAAATCCATAGAGCCCTTATTTGCAAATTTTTTTTGGTTGAATATTTAATTTTCTATAAATATTTGAAGTTCTGTATATTTTTCTATAATTTTTAAACTCAAAAAAATCTTATTTTTCCTTTTAAAATAGTCAGCGCCACATGGCGTCGACATAGCTCCACTTTACACTCAACACTATGTGCTTTGGCCATGAAGGATCCATATGGGTCCATTATTTACGAGATGTGATTTATTCCAAGTCCCAATCAAAGATCGACAACTCGGATCATCACGGTTTTCTTTAAAAGGATTAATCAAATAGTTTAACTAAATCTCGAGTTCATTTCTAATAGAGGAACGTGGTAGAGATTTTGTCTCTCCCATCAACAACAAAAGCCAATTGTAAGGAAATTTAGTCAACGAGGATGCATGTTTTCGATTGCAAAAGATCATGGATCGACAATCGATCTAAAGATTTGTTCTCACTTTAGATCAAGTTTGCTTTATAAAGTACCAAACTCGCCTAAAGAGGAGGTCGTTTGAGGCATACCTTACCGACGTCGATCCTTTATGGTGGAAATGTTTCAAACTCATTTGTTAAGATGTGGCGACCTCTTGAAGGAGCTTTTGTTTGCTTCAATGTGTGCTTGATTTTAGGATTTTCCCATAGATTTTCCTTGCATTCTTAATTTTAAGTGATCCACATGCATTTTTGGGTATTTTTTGATGAAGATCACCAAAACATCGAGCCTCAAACCCCTTTTTCCATTCGTTTGACAATTTTTTGAGCTCGTTAGAAGAAGAAGAGTAGCCATTTGATTTCCCATTTGAGAAATGGACGGTGTGATTTCCAAAAATCACCGCTTTAGCCTGGATCATGCAGATCAATCTAGATTGTTTGATCTGCAATCGAAGAAGAAGGAAATATGTTGCCTCCTAACTAATCAATGTGAAGGCCAAGCTCCACTCATTTGCTAATGGGTTTGGCAGAAATCTCGCTTGTCGGTGGCATGACAATTGGGGAAGGGATCGACTCTCCTTCATTTCACCTCAAGAATGTGTGTGAGCACTTAGGTTGCCAAGAGAAACTCTATTCTTTCTTTTCCATGCTTGGTCATAAGCTATATCCATGGAGAATTCAAAATGAATTTTTCCATGGTGATTTCCACCCTTGGAGGCTAGCTCTAAAAGGTGGTTAACTAATTGGGGGTAAGCCCAAATCAGTTTAGATAAGGAGTGGAGAGGATATGGAGGAAGTGTAATGGGATTTCGCTTATTATGCATGTGCTTTAACATCTTTTCCTTTTCATTGACTCCTGTCATCCCTAGCTTTACTATAACATTATTTGGATTGAAGTTTCATTAGTTTTAATTAGATTAGATATAAGAATTAAGCTAATTTGATTTCATTTAGTTTAATTTAATGATTGCATTTAAATTAATATCATTTGGACTTAAATGGATTTAGGTGGTTTGATTATATTTCCTTTAATTTATTGATCCTTGATTTGAATTTCAATCAATATTAATTGTCCAATAGATAATTTGGAGTTCAATTGATCTGTCATGTGAGAGTATGATGTGTTTTAAGCTAGGTTTGACCCTTTTGACCTAAATTAGTCAAATTGAATCTCCTAGCTCAAATGGCCTTTTTGAGGTTTAAATTTAAGTTCAATTGTTAATTGACTATTTGTAATGATAATGATTAATCAATTTCATTTGATTTTGGTTTTGATTTTGATTTTGACCCAATTGACTCAAATTAGGATTAACGGATCAAAATGGATTCACTTGGGTTAAATGAACAAATTATTCAAGTTAAACTCAATTGATTGAATTATGTTTAATGATGATTTTCAAATGATTTTAGACATTCAATTTAAATTGATTTCAATTAGATTAGAAGTTTTAGTTTATTCATTATAATTTTTTAAAGTTCAACTCAATTAATTTAATTAATTAATTTAATTAATCCTTAATTAAAGTCATTTGAAGGTTTATTAAGTTTCAGAGAGTTATAATGGTGTTTTAGACTCATTAAAGTTAATTATAATAATTTAAGTTGATTTTAAGTTTTTCAGAATTTTATTGTATTAATATTGATTAATTTTAGTAAATTAAGGTTTATAGGTTAAAAATTTTATATGATTAATTTTAATTGCCAATAAATTCTCATATTTTTTATCTATAGTTAGTGTATTTCAACCTTAATTTTAATCTCCTAAAATTTTAAAATGATTGGATTAATGGTTTGAATTTAATTTAAGTTTGATTATTTTTAATCTAACTCTAATTAACCCAAAAATACCTAATAAAAATTAGGGATTTTAGGTTTAATATATTTCTCTCATTGAGATAAATCCATAGAGCCCTTATTTGCAGTTTTTTAGTTGATTATTTTATTTTTTATGAATATTTAAAGTTCTCCATATTTTTCTATAATTTTTAAACTCAGAAAATCTTTTTTTTTTTAAAACAGTCAGCGCCACATGGCGCTAACGTGGTTCCACTTTACAATTGGCACTACGTGATTTGGCCATGACGGATCCATGTGGGTCCCGCATTTTCGATGATCAGGACATGGTTTGAGCCAAGCCGTCCGTTCAAAGATCGAACAACTCTGGATCATCACATGATTTTTTTAAAAGGATTAATCAAATAGTTCAACTAAATCTCGATCATTCATTCCTAAAAGAAGGAATGGGCGGTGGAGATTTTGTCTCTCCCATCAACAGTAAAAGCCAAGCACTGTCACTACAAAAATTTAGTTAATGAGGATGCATGTTTTTGATTTCAAAAAGATCAAGGTTCAATTTACAATCGATCTAAAAGATTTGATTTCACTTTAGATCTAGTTTGCTTCATAAAGTACCAAACTGAGCTAAAGAGGAGGTCAGGTTTGAGGCATACCTTGCCGACGTTGATACTTTACGGTGGAAATGTTTGAAACTCATTTGTTAAGATGTGGTGACCTCTTGAAGGAGCTTTTGTTTGCTCTAATGTGTGCTCGATTTTAGGATTTTCCCATAGAGCATTCTTAATTTTATGTGATCCACATGCATTTACGGGTGTTTTTTGGTGAAGATGACTAGAAAATTGAGCCCAAAACCCCTTTTCTCTTATCTTTGAGCTCACCAATTTTGGAGAAGAAGAGAAGCAGTCATCCGATTTCCCATTCAAGGAAATGGACAGCTGTGATTTCACACCAAATCTACCCAGTTTCAGCCCCTAGATCACGTGGATCAATCTGGACCGTCCGATCTGCAATCGGAGAAGAAGGAAATAAGTTGCCTCCTCACCAATCACTGTGAAGGCCAAGCTCCATTTATTTGCCAATGGGTTTGAAATCTCGCCACGGGTGGCATGGCAATTGGGGAAGGGATCGGTCCTCCTTTGTTTCACCTCAGGAATGTGTGTGAGCACTTAGGTTGCCAAGAGAAACTCTATTCTTTCTTTTCCATGCTTGGTCGTAAGCTATATCCATGGAGAATTCAAAAAGAATTTTTTCCATGGTGATTTCAAACCTTGGAGGCTAGCTCCAAAAAGGTGGTTAACTAATTACCCCAAATCGCTTTAGATAAGGAGTGGAGAGGATATGGAGGAAATGTATTGGGATTTAGCTTATTATGCATGTGCTTTGAATTCTTTTCCTTTTCTTTGACTCCTCATCCCTAGCTTTACTCTAACTTTATTTAGATTGAAGTTTCATTAGTTTTAATTAGATTATATATAATATTTAAGTTAACTTGATTTCATTTAGTAGGATTAAATGATTGCATTTAAATTAATATCATTTGGACTTAAATGGATTTAGGTGGTTTGATTATATTTCCTTTAAATTATTGATCCTTGATTTGAATTTCATTCAATATTAATTGTTCAACAGATAATTTGGAGTTCAATTGATCTATCATGTGAGAGTTTGATGTGGTTTAAGCTAGGTTTGACCCTTTTGACCTAAATTAGTCAAATTGAATCTCCTAGCTCAAATGGCCTTTTTAAGATTTAAATTTAAGTTCAATTGTTAATTGACTCTTTGTAATGAAAATGATTAATCAATTTCATTTGATTTTGGTTTGGATTTTGATTTTGACCCAATTGACTCAAATTAGGATTAACGGATCAAAATGGGTTCACTTGGGTTAAATGAAGAAATTATTCAAGTTAAACTCTATTGATTGAATTATGCTTAATGATGATTTTCAAATGATTTTAGACATTCAATTTAAATTGATTTCAATTTAATTTAGAATTGAGTTCCATAAGGTCCATTTAAGCTCATTTAGATCAAACGACCTAATTAACTTAATTAATGTCTCATTGGATTTAGATTTATTTAGATTCATGTTTAAACATGTTCATTTGATGAATTTGAGCCTTTGGAATGACTTAATTTTGTCAAATTTTTGTGTTGGCCTTTGAGGGTGGGACCCACATATATTAACTCTATGTTAAATAGTTGATCATCTTTGCCTTTTATTTGAGTTTAGTTTTAAATCCATTCATGTTCATATAGTGACTTCATGCTTTTTTATTTGATTTAATTTTAATTTTTATGGATTTAGTTAATTTTGAGCTTAAGTAAGATAATTGGGTTGACCATCTCAATTACCTTGATCTAAACTCAATTGAATTCAAATTTAGAATGTGTTTGATTCAATCATTTATTTAGATTTGAGTTTAGTTTGGGTTCACCTAAACCTATTAGGTTAGGTCAAACCCTAGAAAGATGCATTAGGTCATCAAGTATAGTGTCCTAAGTGCTTAATTAGGAGGCTCTTAATCTAGAACTAGATGTCCTAATTACTAATTTAGAGATGATGTTAACTCATTCAGAAATGTGGTCAACATTCATTAAGTCACGTGTCACCAACTCAGTAGGCTCATAGATTATTCTTATGACATTGAGGTCGGCAATGACGCCAGCGTCCTTGGTTGCCTAGCGTTGAGACTCATTGAAGTAAAGACAGTAACTACTTCATTTTTCACAGTGAATCCATAATAAGCCTCAACAATCTCATGCATCTTAATTAGAACAATAGATAAGATTTCTTCAATTATAAATTGTTTCTCTTCTCCCTTATACTGGACAACAATCATGGGCTTGTCTCCAGGTCTAGCAGTGACTTTGAAAGGCCAAAACTTGATATAACATTGCACAAAAGCATATGATTCTCTGCAGCCTCGACAATCAGCCATTTGGTATCGATGAATATGACATACAATGACATCATTTAGTTGCTTGGTAGTTTGCAATAATTTTGGCTCGATCAAGCTGCCACATTCACACGCAAGAGTACATCGTACTAAGATCAATACCAATTACTGGGTTCTCTCCCCTTTTCAGCTATGTCGAGAGAATTGAGAGTTAAGAATTGAGAAAATTGATGTTTTTACTATCCTAAATCCTAAATCCCATTTCTTTCAACGAGTGGCTTGCAACTAAGAAGATGGATTAGAGAAACATAAGAGTGAAAGAGCTGTGGTCATGAGTAGTTTCCTTGCACAATGAGAACAAAATAAAGAGAGGTGGTGACATGGGTTAACGGAGAGTAACTGGAATGATATATTTGTTGAATTAATAACTTTTGGGTGGCACATATGTAACATTATAGTATTAGGTAAATTAATATGTTTTAGATGTTATGTATGTAAATCCCTCATAATTTTAACTTTAACACCTCCTTGTATTGAACGACCGCTTCCCCTTCAAGATTATCTTGCTAACCCTTAGTTCTATAACCAAGCATCGGCCTTAAGTGTGTCTCTGATCCTTCATTCTCATTTTCTCGGCTAGATTTTAACTTGATGTACTGAAATATTTCCTTCATGATCCCTCTTTCTTCTTCCATAAATTTGGTAATACAAGCCCTCGGTTGGATTTTAGTGGCTACGATATCGAAATTACTTTCATGCAAATTCGTTTCTTGTGTGATATTTTAGGAAATATGAGTGGCCGCGAGAGCTGGATTATTTACGTGGCAATCTACCTGGCAATATTCGTGAGAGAGAAATCGAGGATTTGTTTTACAGGTCTTTCTTTCTTCTTATTATTATTTACGTGGGCAATCTACCTTTAAAAATCTTTTAAGTTCTCCGTTTAATTAACTTCCTGCTTAGCAGACTTGGGCTGGAGGGGAAAGCTTCTCTAACTTTCGATCAGTTCTTTTAGTAAGTTTTTATTGTGCAAATCATTTGTTCTTCCATTAGAAAAGGTTATATGTGTGAAGAGAAGTCCGACTTGGCTTTTAGATTTACGTGGATCTGGAAAAATTGTTGCAATTTTGTTTCAAGAAAGGCCTAAGCAAAGTTTATAATAGCGAAGCGTGCAAGGAATAGTGATTTTTATTTTATGTGCTTTAGTTTTCATTACTAATGTTTGCCATAGTTTGAAATATTTAATAAAAATATGAAATAATTAATTAGTGGATTTGATTGTTGAAAATGAGAACTATCATAATATGACGGATATATATATCACAACTAGATTAAGCCCTAATTAATTATCAAACCCTAAATCAAATATATCACAACTCATAATCAAATCAAATCAAATGAAACTAAAGTAAACCTTAATCAATTCATATATAATCAAGTTAGGTTCAATTCAATCTATTTGAATTAGATGAATTAATTAATCATTAAACATACAAGTTTAATAATGTAATTAAACATGAACTATCATTCAATGACAATAACGAAATTCTAATAAATGAATCAAATTAAATGAAAATCTAAATACAAATAATCAAATTTAATTGAATGGAAAATAAACATTTAATTCACTTAACCTAAGAAAATCCATAAACTTAACAAATCAAATTAATTAAGTCAAATTAAAAGATTAAATTAAATAATCCTCAAACTAAATCCAATATATAAATCAAATCACCAAATTTAGTAAACCAAATGATCAAACTCTTAGAATTAGATAGAAGTTGAAGTTTTGAACCTTGATTAAATAAGAAGTTAATTAAGCTAAAATATATTTCAAATCTTAAAATGATGAAATCATTAAATTTAATTAACATTGAGATAATTTTATCAATATCAAAATTAAAATCGAAACCCAAAGAGAAAAGAATTCAAAGGATATTGAATTATCAAAATTTAATTAAATCAAAACAGCTAATACAAAAATTAATCAATCAAAATAAATTAATTTAAATAAACTCAAACTTTAAAATCTAAATTAAATCAAACAATCATTAATCAAATTAAATCAATTTAGTTGAATCATTTACAGAAATTCAAATGGGCTAATTAATATACTTAGGTTCTTAGTTAATTTAGAATAAACTTTCATCTCATGATGAAAGCTTCATTATATTAGGATTAGGATGTTGAATGAAATGAATTCTGTTCTAAGCAAAATTTATCTTATTCTTCATTCTTTAAAATCTAAAATCAACTTAAATATAAAAATGAACTTAAAGTTGAAACAAAATAAAAAAAATCAATTATTTAAATTGAAATGATCCAATGGTAAAAATAAACAAATTCTGAATTCAAATCAAACTTAAAATGAAACAAAGTCTAGAATAGATTTGCCACAAAAGCCTTCTTTCCACATAATAGAATAATAGGTCACCGACCCTAGAATTAGGTTAGGTTGATGTGTTGATTGTGATGTGATACATTTTCCTATTTCATTGTGTACTATTTTACACTGGATGGCTAGGATTGTTTGCTCGCTAGTTTGGATGTTCTATTCTATTACATTTTTTTGAGAGGATTATGCTTAAGGGGTTACTTAAAAATAAATATAAATTCCTTGCTTGCAGATTGCTTAAGCCTCTAAGCATAATCCAAATTAGGACAGGTGGGCTTGATTACCCATATGCAAAGTGCTAAGTCCAAATTATGAAATATAATTGCTTGGGATTATATGTATGTTTGGCTAACCTTTATTTTGCAAGTGTAGTTAGATTTACTTATTCTAAGGAACTATAATTTTGCAAATAGGAATTATGATTAGTTCTATGAGGACTAGGATGAGGAGAAGGCTTAGTCCTGAGGTGCCTTATGAAGCCTTGGAGCAAATCAAATCAAGAGAAAGAAGAAAGAAGATATAAAAATATGAAGGAATGAAGACCCCCATAGTATGTATTCAATTATATTTATAATTATTCTTTTTATTCTGGGTTGTATAAGAGTAGAGCCCGGCTACCCACCTTTTCTCTTTTCCGGGGTGTACGACAATACCTCGTTGCACTTGTCTTTTATTCTTTTGCAGTAATCTATAAAATTGTTTGATGTTATGTTTAGATTGTGAAATAGGATGTTATGATTTTCATAGTTTCTTTAAGATTGATGTTTGAATGTGTGGCCTGGATATGGTATCCTCTTAGGATAAAACTATTTTTTCTACCCCAACTCTCACAATTAAAAGTTAAAATAACTCATAATCTCATTATAAAGTCTATAACATAAGTAAGATAATTAAAAGATTTAATAACCCCTTAGCTGTATGATTGACCTGTGAGGACATCCCTTGTAGTGGAGAACACTGTCTTCTTGCTGATTTGGCCAATAACTATATTTCATCATACATTTGGACATAAGAAATTTTAAAACTTTTGTTGAAAATGATGTGCCAAATATGAAATAAAAATTGTAAAAATTTGCATTTTAGACTTAGTTGTGATAAATCCAAGCTCATTTTAGAGAAACAATCACTTTGTTAATACTTTTAATACTGATGAGTACATCATCTCCTCACCAAAGTTGAAAATTTTAAGAAAATAAAACCATTACAAACATTAATAATGAAAAACACTCAACCTCAAAACCATACAAAACTTCATTAGATAGAAAGATAACATCTGTGATAAAAATATACCAAATATTTCAACTAAAATTGTCACTTCGGACCTAGAATTTTAAATGAATAATACCCTTCCTGCTCCTCCTGCCACTCTTCAAAATTCTCCGACCCGCTTCCATGAGTTTCTGTAGGAAACGCATTTAGATCTGAGATGAAGTCAACCGTCAAAATTATCAATCTGAAACTGAACATTTCCTTGAAATTTTGCCTTGTTATCGCCACCTCCTGAAACAACTTTTCAAATAACCAACTTCAATATCCCACCTTCTGAACAATCTTTATCAGCCATATCTGAACGTTGTGTGTTATTGTGAAACGAGCTTCAAAGGCAGTGAACCAGCCTTAACGATCTCTTAGATGCGACAGTGGTGGTTAACTAAAAGTTAACGGAGTAAGCTCAAAAAAGTGAATTGGTTAGTTTGAGGATTACGACTAATATTTGTTAACCAGTTAATATTAGTATGAAGTCAGTTGTTTTATGAGTGCTCTAGGTTCCCATAAATCCATTAAAGTTAGAAAAGCAGGTTATTCCGAGTGCCGTTTCACTGTTTGACGTTCTTATGAGTGGGAACAGCAGGATTTATATAACAGTTTAGAATTTTTACATAACAGATTGGTTTTGCTGCTTAAGATTAAGTGAGAGGGTTTATATTTTTGGATTGTTAAACCGATTATTTTTTGTTTATATGATATGATGGAACCCGATGAAATATAAATGATAGTTGTGTATTGATTTGTTGTAGTTTTGTTATTTTTTTCGATACAAATATTTTTGAACTTAAAAGACTAATATATATTCTCAAAAAACATATATTGGATCATTTGTTAGATTTCTTTACCAATGTTGTTGTTAAAATGTAGATATTTAATTCATAACTTGGAAGGCCATAAAAAACAATAAAAGAAAATCAGCAGGATGAAGAATTTTTTTTTTCGAATTTATTTTAATATAATAATCATCAGATATTATTAAGTGCATATTATTGTTCTTAAGATTAAATGGATCCATTAATAGACTTTCATAATATAAAATTTTAATATAATATCTGATGATTATTATATTAAAATAAATTTGAAAAAAAAAATTCTTCTTCACATCCTACTTAGATATTTGTGTAGTTTTTCTACTATCACCTTTCCAAGGTTCGACCAATTCAACCACCTACCTACGCAGTTAACTTAGAACATTGTTTTGGCAACAATGGACATGTTGCTAAGAAGTGTCTATTTTAGAAATAAAAGTAAGTGTCCACTTGATCTCAAATGATTTTGAAGCCATAATTTATATTCAATGTAGCTAATTTGGTTGTTTTGAGATCTGCAATTTATGTCAAAAATTATGTTCATAAAATAGAATTTCTTAAGATGCCAACGAATTCTAAGTTCAAATAAATAGAAACAGTATTTGCAATCAAGGACCAAGGCAACACCTTTGATATCAAGATAGAAAAATATATAAACTACAACAAAATAATCAATACAACCGAAGAAAATACACATTTCATTTTCAACATAGCCTATCAGCCAAAAAGCTTGAACATCAAAGCATTTCAACAAATCATTGTAGTGATATATATACACAGGTTCCATCTATCATATATCAAGACAAAATAGTCAGTTGGCTATTCAACAATAGCAAAGAATCCAAAGAAAATGAGTAGCAAGAACAACTGTGAAACTAATTACCATCTCAATTACTTGAATGCTTATCCTTAAACCAAACGCTTTTACCTGTCTGGGAAATCAATGGATATGGTAGACTTTTATGTATAAAAATTCTAAAAACAACTGTCTGTATAGTACTGCCATTATAAATCTTTCTGTTCAGTCAGTATGGTTTTCCCACACCTTACTTCATTTTTTAAACGTCAGAAAGACAGTGGGCATAGCGGCTGGATCTAACTCCCAGTAACCACCACTGCACATTTTCTTTTGGATGGATGGGATTTGATGGAGCATAAGAGGGAATGAACTTAAGCATGTTGAGGCCCTCACTTTCACTCCTGAAAACACTAACATAACCGTTAACTTTAGTTAACACAAAGGCTTTGATTCCATTAGTGTCACGAGCTAATATTTCCACAACCTCGAATTCACTGTTTTCAAGATCAGAAGCAGACCAGTTATCACTCCAATTCTTGAATACTGCCCAAATTTCACCAGCATTAGGATAGATATTTCTTAAGAGATCTTCTTGTTCAGAAAAATCAAGTTCAGGTATTGGAGCTTCTATAGGATCTCTTTGAGTAAGCTCAACAATGGGATTCAATGGCTGAGAATCTTCATCGTCGCTACCGCAGCAGAAGTTCATGAGCTTATTCATTACGATTGAAGGAGAGAGCAATTTTGATATAAATTTATTTTATTGTGTTGTATTCTTAAAAAGAGCTTAAATATTAATTTATATAGCTCTTACGTGAATGAAAATTTAGGAATTTTAAAGATGCATGCATGAAATTTTTTATTTATTTATTTTTTTTTCCAGGTAATAAAAATAAATTTGAATGATTCCTAAAATAGAAGGGTTATTTTGACTCTATGTTACCTAGTTTATATAAGAATTATAATGAGTAAATTACAAAGGATTTCGGGTTGATGTAGTATGAGGATTCTTTGTTTTAGACCTACTATTAAATGTGGTTGATAATATAACTTTGGATGGTGATTAATGAAGAAAATTATGGGGAATTAAATCAAAAAATTTTAGGAGAACTGTATCTTGGGTAATCAATAGTTTTCCCCTTTTTTTCCACTTTAATTAAGAAAGTGCAATAAATTTTGGTTTTAGTTTTTTTATGTTGGAATTGTCATTGAAAAGGAAATGACATTCTCATAGTTACATAAAATTTTTGGACTCCTTTTGTTGGATTCAAATTTATCTATGACAATGCTAAAACCCTGCTAGTAAAACTTACAAGGCTTCATATGATAGAAAACAAAGAGAATATTAAGGAAGGAGGACGAAAGAGAGAGGGTGAGAGGAAAGGTTTAGATATTTTATTCGTAGATCCAAATACTCTTAAAGATCCTCCTTAAAAAAATATATTTTGACCCTTTATTCATATGAATTTCGCACACTATAATGAATGTTATATTTTGAACTAATAATGAATAAATAAAGAGAAATATATAACTGGATAGTTACAAATAAGTGGACATCATGGTCAAAATAATAATGAATACACATGAGTATCACCCATGCTGAGTGATTCAAGGGAGTCACCAACATGGAGGATGACACAAGAATGCCAACAAATGAAGAAGGTGATAACATAGGTTAACTTGGCCATGTAGCCAATTTGGCTGGGCATATGATCCCTAGGCCTAGGTGATAGATTCCTAGGTCTAGTTAAGTGATCCTTAGGCTTGGACAAGTGATAAATAGGTTAAGGTGAGTACTCTTTGATGGGGATGGGTTGCGAAGAGAAGATGTCATAGTGGATGGTGGAGAAGAGATGCTCTAAGGATCTTCCACTCACCAAAGTGAAAGGGATACAAAGAAATTCTACTCATCAATGTTGATCGGTAGTGAGAGATCACCATATCCTTTGGACGACTGGTCATCAAGCTCCAACCATAGCGTTTTCATACAATTTTCACACATAAAAGCCAAAATCCTTTCATTAGGTTAGAAATAGTGTTTAAATAAGTACAGTACTACAACGGATGTGACCCTTAGAGAGAGAACTACTAAAAATGAAAAAAAATTGGAACCTTCATTTCGCAACACAAAAGTGACATAGACTAGAATCATAATGCCATAGTCCAGTGCTGTGGTGCCATAGGCCAGTGCTAAGGCTCTAGATTCTCTATCCCCAAACATTAAATGCCGCAAATGCCAAGGCACCAAGAAGACAACGGTTAAGCACTAGACTGCACCTATGCATTTTAACACATGAACTCATATATTTTCAACCACAACATTTAAACATGATTAAATAAATGCATTATAACATAATACAATACATGAAACATAAGTTCACAACACATAAAATCTAATAAAAGTATTTTTAAGATCAAGCTTTGGTTTGGGACCTTGTGATAGGTCATTTCCTCCTTTGATGTGCTACATCATTCTTAAGCAAGAGTGAGTGCCTTGTGAGTCCACATGGTCCATTAAGTAGACCTTGGTCCCAATTCTTTTAGAAGATATACATTTAACTCCATGATTCCCTTGTACATTTTAAGAAAAACTTACAAAAGAGTAAAAGGATTAAGTTAAACATTTATTACTAAAACTAATTAGTTAGAGATCTAAAAATAAGAATAGAATTTACAATAAGGATTATTTGTTGCATAAGGAATAGTGCCCAAATTATGCTTGAAAATGTCTCTAATTTAACTTTTGTGTATAACATTATTGATCCAAACACATAACATGGTGTATTTTATTTGAGACTTGATCTTCTCTCTTAATCCTCTCCTTTATCTTGATTAAGCAGTTCCTATTATCCTTAATTAGCTAAGTAACTTACAAAGAATGCTAAAGATATTTTAACTATGAGTTATTTTGGAGTACACTTTACTAACTCAAGCATTAATGTTAAGAGGGGAAAAATATTATCTTTTGGAAAATTAAGAAGAGAGGATTAGTAAAAAGGGTAGAAGGTAACAACTCAAAAAATAGTGAAGAAGCTACTTTAAATGTGTTAGCTTTACTCAAACAGTTGCCCTATAATGTGTAGTACATTTATATGTACAAATGCACATGAAACTTTAGTGTAATAACGTATATGAGTACAATATCTTTCCCATGTGAATTTTAAGTCAATAAATCATACTAGATTAATCCATTATTATTTGGATGGTGAAATTGGGGTGAAACTACAAAATTAAAAGTTACACTTAAAAATTTACCATAGAATTGACTAATTTAATTAACTAAGGTAGAAAATTATTAGGAGATCTCAATACTTTTACAACATAGGGATTGGAGCTCACTCAAATTAATTTGTGTGACTATGATTTCTAATTATTTAGTTTTTATTAATTTTTTATTAAAGTCTAATCGATGTCTCTTGAAAACCTAGTGACCTTATGTTTTCTATATAGCCACCCACATCTCAATGATAAATTTAATATAGAAAAAAAAAATCCAAAAATGCTTTTTGGAGCTTAACATAAGCTATATGGCTTCTTTATAAGTACTATTATATTTTTTTCAAGATGAGTATGTTCTCCACCTCTCGATTTCAAATAGACCCTTAGAACTATAGTCATAGGGTAGTCTATCAAAAAGTATAAAACTTAAAATAAAATATATGATAATAAAAGAGAAATAAAACTCTTAGCTTTTATTAAAAAATTAAGACCAACATAAAACAATAATGCCTACATCCTAATTTGTAGAGAAGGGAGTTTAATTTAGGAAGAAATAAAACAAAATCATACAATAATCACATTTAAGATTATAATAATAATAGAAAATTTAAAGAATAGAGAAAACTTAAGAAGAATGCTAAGGTACAACTTTTTGGCCTTATCTTTTTGGCCTTATCTTTTTGGCCCTTTAGATTTCCTTTAAACGATTCCTCCAATACCTTGGGATGGAAAGAAAATCATATTGTCATTCATCATCTATCTATACTAGGGTCTAAAGCCACTTTATTGAAATTGAAAGCTTTTAGAACTAGGTAAAGACTAAGAAAAAAAAGAAATTTGAGGGAAAAGATTATATATTTTATTTCTTACATTTCTTGTTTGATATAAACTCAATAACATGGCCAATATTTATTTGAGTGGCTCTTGCAAAGGATTTTGCAAACGTATTTTAATTTAATTCCTATAATTAACTCTCTAAATTTCTCTTTTATCTCCACTACAAAAGTCATTAATAGTTATTCTACAATTTTTTAAAGATTGCTCTAGAATATATTTCTAGAGTTCTTTTAGGATCATTGTATAATGGTATTGAAGATTTCCTAAGAATTACTTCTGAAGATATTCCTAGATTTTTCAGATAGTTATTCTCAATCATGGACTCAACTAAAGCCTAAATTACTCAACGGACCAACAATCAAATTTAATAACAATGGCATCATGTGATTAGGTTGTATTCATTGTGTAGTTGAGCTTAGTAGTAATTTTTGCAGGTTCCTTCGGTTGATAAGAGAGACGTCTCTATTATCTGAGCATGTTCAAAAATGAGGAAGATAAAATGGAGAGCTTGATGGTGAGATGAAAGCGGTCTGATTGAAAAGATTGTTGGATGTTTGAAGGAGATGAGAACTAGTTCTTAGGCATTTCAACTTGAAAGAAAAAGGGTGTACCATCTTGCGTTAAGTCAAATAAGAAAAGACCACTCTTCCCTTTTATATTGGTCTTAAGGCTAGGAAAATCGAGTAGCTTATCATATAAGCTACAAGTATTAAGGCTTTTATTAATTAAATGAGCTGTTATGACTTGATTAGATTGACAATTGGATAAAACATATTTAATTAGTAAGGAAGAAGTAATCGAAATTTTTTTTTGAAAATGATATAATTTTATATATAATTTTTATTCAAAGTTGAAAATAATAATACTTATAACCTTGATTTATCTAACAAATTTAGCCTTAATATTAATATATTTGCATTAACATATGCATACATACATACATATATATATATACATACATACATATATATATATATATATATATATATATATATATATATATATATATATATATATATATATATATATATATATATATATATATATATATATATTCATTCACATTTCCTTAAACTATACTTTTATGATGAAAGATTCACTCAACACTCGAAGCACATATAACTAAAATAGATCGAAATATAACTTCTCTAATTAAAATAAACCTCATCAAAAACCTCCGACCCACTTCCAAGAATTTTGTACGGAACTCAAACTCCATCGGAGATGGATTTAGATCCCACATGAAGTCCACCGCCATCCCATCAAAATGAAACTTCCTTGAGAAGTTCTCCTCGTTATCGTCCTCTGGTGAAACAGCTCTCCATCAATAACCAACCTCATCATCCCACCTTCTTGAGGGTTCTTAATCAGCCGTATCTGAACGTTATGTAGGTTGCCATTGGCTGTGAAACGAGCTTCAGGGTCTATGAACAAGGCGCCATGCTCTTCTAGACGCGACAGTGGATCTGATTGGTCAGAAAGACTAGGTTCAGGCACAGGAGCTTCCATCGGATCGTAACTAATATTTCCTTCAGAAAGCTCTACGCCGGGATTGGGTGGCATCCTCATCGACTTCTCTGTTGCAGCAGAAATCGATGAGTTTATTCATTGTGATTGAAGGAAAGAGCAATTTTTTATAACCTTAGTTTACTTTCTTGCTTGCTGTATTGTTAAGAAGAGCTTAGATATTAATTTATAGAGCTCTAACGTGCAGCATGAGAAGTTAGCAATTTTAAAGATACATGCATGAGATTTTTTTTGTTAATAAAAAAAATGTCCATGTTTCCAAAAAAGTTATTTTGATTCCATGTTACAATTTATAAAAAACTTTGTTTTATAGTTAGTTAATTATAAAAAAATTTTGGGTTGATGGAATATGAGGGTTAATTGTTTTAGAGCTGCTGTTAAATGTGGTTAATAGTATAAATTTTTATGAAAATTAATAAATAAAATAATAAGGAATTAATTGAGAAAATTTCAATAGAATTGGCCTTTGGGTAAAAAATAAAATTTTCTATTTCTTTTCCTGAAAATAAGAAAGTTCTTTAATATATGGCTTGATTTTTTCTTAATTGAATTCTCATAGTTACATTGAAGTTCGCTTATCCTATTGTGAGGATGCTAGATTCTCCATTTATTAGAACTACAACTATTGTCAAGATTTTTAACAAATATTGAAGCTCCTCATTCAAATGATACTTTGACCCTTTATTTATTGGCCTTCTAGATATAATAAAACATAATAGAAACATACAAAATATGGGCATATCATAACATTGATAAATTTATATAAGTATCTCCCATGCTGAGTGATTAGAAGTAGCCACCAACTTAGAAGATGAGACAAGCATGATAACTCAAAAAGTTGTTGAGCAACCTACATTAAGTTGGGCAAGCATCCCAATAAGTCAAGGCAAGTGATCCTTAGGCCTAAGAGAGTGATTCTTAGGCTTGGGCAACTGATCCCTAGGTTTGGGCAAGTGATTAAGGTCTTTATGAGTGACTCCTATGCTAGAGTGATTGACCATTACGAGTTCACTTCATACTTAGTAAGCATACCTTGGTCCTTAACTATTTTAGATGTATATTTATTTCCCTAATTCATTTTGTAAACTTTAAGAGTAACTTTAAAAAGAGTACAATAATGAATCTTACCATTGAGTACTATAAATGATTAGATAAAAAAAATAAAACAATAAGTTTAATAATCTAATTTAGTTATTGCATGGGGAATTGTATGTAGTTAACTCTTTGATTATGGCTTTAATTTAATTTTTTTTGTGTATATTAGTATTGGTCTATACACACAACATGGTGTATTATATTTGAGACTTTATCTCCTCTATTAACTCTCCCTTTTATGTAAACATAGCAATTCCCTTTGTTCTCAAATGGCCAAGTAATAAGAAAGTGATGGACATTTATGACTATAAGATATGTTGGAGTACTCTTCATCAACACAATCAGTATCATTAAGGGGACGAAGAGTAGAGATTGAGTTATCTTTTGAATAAGAAGTGAGGATTAGCAAAAATAGTATAGGCATTGACTTAAACAATTTCAAGAAGCTATTATAGAATTTCTAGCTCTAGTAATAAATATTGTAGTGGGTCAAGCAGTTAATTGGCAACTCGTATTTTATAGTTTCAGCTTAGATAATTCTTTCTTATAAAATAAACTCAAAAATTATTTTTTACTTTGATTTGTAGCATAAATACTCTTTCTCATTGTAGGATGATATGATGACCTTAGATCTCTTGAAGCTTGGAGTCAACCAACCACAAGTTGCTCTTATAGGCAAGCTTAACCAACCCCACCCTACAAAGAGTTAACCTAAAGAGTTGTACATTCACTATTCCTAGCAAACCAATAGCATATCTATTCATGAACATGGTTTTAGGTTATTAACTAGTCAATTTAGAGGTTATATCTCTTGTACGTTCAACCTCTAAATCTCTTTCAATGAAAAATGACATGTGGCATCACCTAATAAAGGCTTATCTTAGTATTTTTTTTAATAAAAAGTTTCCTCATTTTAATTTTTGATACAACCATAGACATGACTTTAGTGGATATGCTAAGCTCCTAGATGAAAAACTTATTATTAAAATTATAAAAGAGGTCGTGTGGTGTTTTAATTTGGAATCGTAGGGACACTACATAGATCTTAGGGGGTAATTATTGAAGTGATTGGGTGCAACATTAGGGTATGATGTGCAACCTTGAAAGATATTATCAGAATGGACCTAATCATTTAATAAAGACTCCTAAGACAAATGGGTCTATGTATATAATATAGATCTTTCCACTACTTTACATGGAGAAGTAAACTAAGGTTTATTTTTTATCGAGTTCTTTAGATCTTTATGGAAGCAATATTTTATAGTTAATTACATCATAGGAAATAGGAGTCTCCTAAGAACACTCTCGAGTAGAGTAGTCAATAAGTATCTCTAAAGATTTCAAATCTAGATAATCAAAAGATTAGATATTTAAGAATATCAAAAGAGCGAGTTTAATTAAAAGAGACTAAGTAGGAAGCACCTATGATATAAGGAAGCCTGGTGAGTGCTCCAGCTTCCCTATCATGAGGCTTTATATATTTTAGAGGAACATTTTACTTTTGTTTAAGTTGGAATCTTATTAGAATGTTTGGACTTATAGTCCAATAACATAAGATTGTGAAAATGCCTAAGAGGTGAGGACTTAAACTCATAACCTGAAGAAAATAAGTAGCCTTAGAAGTTAAATCTAAAAAATGCTTTAGCACAAGCATGACTTAATCAGAAAGATGGGATATGATAGTTCACCTCCACAAGGGAGAATGAATGCACCCTGACTCTTGTGAACTTATAATCGCTTAGTGTGGCCGCCAACTAACACCTCCTATGCTTTAAAATCATGTAGACCGATCTTATGATGATGCAAGGTAGCTAAGTTGTTATTTAATTATGAAAAGAGCTAGAATCCTACACTCACTTCCTTAGAGACTAGAATTTGACTAGCTTGAAAATATGACTTAGACTAATGCAAAAAGTATAACTTTTAAATCATTTTTGACATATTCATTTTGTACCAAGGCTTGGGACAATTATGTTTATATGCATGATGAAATTTAGGCTTGGGCTAAATTAATTGGAGGAGATGTTCTCCACTATAGGGGATCACCCTCAAAGGTCAAGCATATATCCTAACCCACACCCTATTCAAGAGGAGAGCAATATGACATGCATGGTGTAATAACAAATAACATTCAACTAAGGAGTTTCTAAATCTTTTATTTATCTTAATTAAGTGTGTAGGCTTTAAGATGAAGTTATGAATTATTAGGATTTAGTTATTAATTTTAGTGAGGGTAGAAAATTTAATTTTATCCTAAAGAGTCTGATCCACACATCAAACCATCATACTTTAATAAACTTATGAAAACAATTAAACAAAATAATCAAACAAATAAATTTCATAAAGGCTCTCTTAAGATGGCTAAGAGAGCAGGAATGGATTTTGTGGGGTTCAAGAGATTATACTAGGGTTTAGGGCCATCCAATAACAAAATATATAATTAAATTTACAACTCCATCTTTATAAAATTATAACTCTCTCTCTTTCTCTCTCTAGAAGACTCGATTACTTTAAATAAATACCACATTAAAGAGTAGGAACTATAGTTTTGATTAAACAATTTTCATTAGCTTTGATGATGTTTTGGAATTTTTTTACAATTTTCTCCCAACCGTGGTCCGTGAAAATAACTAGGCTAATTCTCTAGTTTTACATTAGGGTAGATAAAACCTTAGAATTCACTTAAATAAATTAGCAAATAATAAATTGAAATGGAATAAAATTGTATTCGAAATATTTGTCAAATTATTTATAAAATTTGGTATAAATTTAGGACACTAAACATTAACAACATCCACTAATCAGTCTAACCACAAAGTTGATTGATCGACATGAACTTGTTGAAAATGCACATTTTATGTATAAAAATTAAAAATAATACTTTTTTTACAATGTAGACTATCTTAAATACACATCTCAATAGAAATTATGCAAAAACACATTGAGGATAAATTGTAGACCACTCACCAAATTAGTCTTGGTGGAATTTCACTAAAATCTCTTTCTTGCTTGGTCAACCACCTAACCTTCTCTTGGAGGAACACATTCAAATATTTATTCCAAAATGATATCAAGTTTCTATTTTAGTGATAAAATAAATTTTATATAGGACATTTATTTTAAATTACTAAATAAACGGAAGGAGGAGGTGGACAGTTTCACAATTCAAATGAGAGTAACTTGTCCTTACAAACCGCCTAGCCTTTGGCCATACAAAGGAACTATTGCTAATTAATTATAAATTAATCAACTATAAGGAAATTAAATATTTATGTCCTTTTCTTTTCAAGATATTAAATGGGAAGAAGAATGAGAATTTATACCACTAATAATATTTGATAATATTTATTAGGGTTTAGTAAGAATATGGTTTTACATTGAAGCAAATCTAAAGGTGAACTTATTAGAAGGATTTTAAAATATTAAGTAATTAATGGTTCCTCTTAAGATTTTCTCATAAAACATTTGTTAAATTCAAGGTTTGATGGCCATTATAAGGTCAAATCCTGTTCATCTAATGCTTAGGCTAAACAAGATTTCTAGCAAGTTTAAGCTAGGATCGAACCTGTAGAATGCTTTAAAGATTGGAATGAGGAGTAATGGTGTTAAAGAGGAATGATTAAAATTTTTATAGTAGCAAGGAAGAATTTCAAAATAGAGGATAGAAACATTCAATCTATGAACGAGCGAGAGTAATGGCCACAAGCTCGTTTCTAAACATTCTCTTTTCTTTTTAATGCCAATGAGTACATCACCCCATTTCATATTACAAGCTTCAATTTGAAATTCTATTTGTAAAGTTTATTCAATGTTTAAAACACTAATACATATATCCTTGATTCGTCTTCCATCTTTAGGTTAAATAATAATATATTTCCATAAACATCATAAGGATATATATTTCCATTCACATTTCTTTCAGAGAAACAATCGTAAACATTAATAATGCAAATCAACACGAAAGCACGCATAACTAAAATAGATAGAAAGATTGCTTCTCTAAATAAGACGTTGACGAAACGGCTGACACTAAAATTTAAATTAATAATACCTCTCTTTCTCCTCCTTCCACTCTTCGTAAATCTCAAATCTGACGCCAAGAGTTTTGTGCGGAACACAAATTCCATCAGAGATGAAGTTAGATCCCAGATGAAGTCAACAGTGATCCCATCAATATGAAACTCACCATTTCCTTGATATTTTTACCTTGTTATCGACACCTCGTAAAACATCTGTCCATCAATAACCAACTTCATCATCCCACCTTGTGCATTCTTTGTCAGCCTTATCTGAAAGTTGTGTAGGTTGTCATTGGGTGAGTCTTCCTCAACATGGCGCCATAGTCTCCCAGACACGACAGTGGATCAGGTTAGTTAGACAAAATAGGTTCGGGCCCGGGAGTTTCCATAGGATTGCTTGACAGTAAATCCACATCATCTTCTTTATTGGAGAAGAGATTGATGAGCCTATCTATTGTGATTAAGGAGAGAACAATTTTTTTTTTATGTTAGTTTTTTAATGAGTTAATTTCAAAGAATTTGGAGTGGATGGAATAAGAGGATAAGTTGTTTTAGACCAACTGTTAAATGTGGTTGATAGTATAATTTTGGATGGAAATTAATGAATACAATTATGAGTTATTAAATCAAGAAATTTTGGGTAGAATTGAATCTTGGGTAATTAATAGTTTCTATTTTTTTCCTAAATTAGGAAAGTGCTTTCATATTTGGTTTGAATTTTTAATGAGGAAAGAAAAAGCTTTAAAGATTTTATTGATAGAACAAAATACACTTAATGATCCTCCTTAAAATGATTCTTTGACCCTGAATTTATAAGAAATTTGGGCACTATAAAAAATACAATATTTTAAACTCATAAAGAATGAATTAGGAGAAATAAATGGATAGTTATAGACATGTGTACATCATGTTCAAAAAATTAAT
Source organism: Cymbidium sinense (assembly GCA_021442155.1). NCBI lineage: Eukaryota > Viridiplantae > Streptophyta > Magnoliopsida > Asparagales > Orchidaceae > Cymbidium > Cymbidium sinense. The sequence continues at coordinate 58,523,397 of CM038233.1, forward strand.
GAATATACATGGTTATCCCCCAAGTCGAGTGATTGGAGGGAGTCACTGACTTGTAATATTACACAAGCAGGACAACAAATAAAGTAGGTGAGCAACCTTTATTAACTTGGGTGAGTAGCCCAATAAGTTAGAGCATATGATTCTTAGACCTAAGTGAGTAATTCTTTGAGCTGGGCAAGTGATCCTTAGGTTTAGGAACGTAATTTATAGGCCTATGTGAGTGAAGCTTAAGCTAGGGTGGACCCTTGGAAGTCTCATTGGTATCTTGCAAGCTTACCTTAGTTCTTATCTCTTTTAGATGTACATTCAATTTTCTTATTCTCATTTTTTTAGAGAAACTTACAAAAAGTGTAAAAGGATTAAGTTTAACCACTAATACTATAATTGAGTAGTTGTAGAAGAAAGTATTAGATTTTATTATCTTATTCAGCTATTGCATTAAGAATATTATCGAGTTACTGCTTTGATAAAGGCATTAGTTTAACTCTTGTGTATTTTAATATTAGGCTATACACATGACATATTGTATTCTATTCGAAACCTAATCTCCTTATTAACCCCCCACTTTTATCATGACTTAGGAATTTCACATATCTTCAAATGACCAAGTAGCCTACAAAGAAAGTAGTGGGTATTTTTTATTAGCAGCTATGTATGGTGTGTTCAACTATCACTTATTTTGTAGGTGTAGTTAGATTTACTTTTCCTATTTTTAATATAATTTTGCATTAGGAATTAAGATTAGTGTTATGGGGGCTTAGGATAAACGTTGGTTCCAAGACCAAGTCTTATGAACCATGTGATCCTATGGAGCTTGCCCAACCAAATGAAAGAAGGAAATGAAGGAAAGAAGAAGTTTTGAAGATTTGAATACCCCCCATAACTCTCATTCATTTGTTGTAATTAGATTATAATTAGTATTTTATTGTACATGTATAAGGGTAGAGCTTACTCATTTCTTTTTTTGGGTTGTATATGGCAGACTACACTATTATTCTTTCACTGAGGTTATAAATTGTTTAATAATTCATTTATATTGTATGACATGTCTAGTTTCCTCATATATGATGATTTAATGTGTGGCTTGGATCCGTTTAGGCTATTAAGGAAAAAATAAATTTTCAACCCCAATAATAACTCATAATTAAAGTTAAATGCATGATTTCAAATGACATACAACATTTAACATGATTGGAAAGGAATAAATAACATAAACATATGATTTCATTTAATTAAATTAATTCTTATGGACAATCATATCAAATAAAATCATTTAAGATAAACCAATGCTTCTTTAATGTCATTTTTAATCTCATGTTTTGATTTGATTTAAGGATGTGAGAAGTGATTTCTTAACCCATTCTATATTTGTTAATTAAATTGATTTAATGAAATATGATCAAGTCAATTTTATGAGTTAATTAGGTTATAATATGCATTAAATCTATTAATTAACCCTTTCTTATGTACCTTAACATAATTACTCAAATAATTATGAGCCAATATGATATGAACATACATTGGAAATTAAATCAGTAATGATCCAAAGAAATGAAAGGGGCTTAATGCTCTAAATGATTAATTAAATTAATGATCTTAATTAAGTACTCTAATAATTCCCCCACACATGTGGGTTAACTATAATTTCCTTAGGATATTCTTAGGTTGTTGAACACCTAAAGGTCTACCCAAGACTTCATTAATTGAGTTTCTATGTGATTATAATTTTAATTTGATTACTTGATTAAGCCTTGATTAATTTAATTAATGAAATTTAGGGAAATAGATTAGGAAGGAGGCCCTAATCTATCCCATGAGTTCATTCATTATTAAGAAACAATTAACCACTTAATTAATTAATTTATTACTGTACAAGGGATTAATTAATTATTAATTAATTTAAAAGAGTAATTAGAGCTTAATTAGTTAATTTTCCTAATAAATTAAGCAATGAATCCCAATAAAATTATGGGAGGCAGAGGTCATCCCATTAAATTAATAAATAAAGTTTGGGGTTATTTTCTTAAGTAATTAAAGAGTAATTAAATTAATTAATTATGTAATTAAACTTTTAATTAATTTCAAAATTAAATAAGAATATTTTTAATAAATTCTCCAATGAAAAACCTTTTAAAATAAATATTTATTTCAATTTTTATGATTTTTCTTATGATTTATTATAATGTTTCAATGTTTTAGCAAATTTAAATAAATTTTCATAATTCTTATAAAGTATATTAATTTATTCTACAAAAATAGATTATTTGAGCTTCAAAATTCAATATCTCTCAATCCAAAAAGTTTTTTAACATGAAATTTCAATGATAGGTTTATCTTAACTTCAATTTCAATTCCTAAAAATTTCAGATCAATCTAATGTGTATTTTCAAGCTTAATTAGTGAAATTTGATATTCCCTAAAACCCAAATTAAGCTCAAAATAACAAATAGAAATTGAAGATTTTGGGCTTATTGGATTCCTCTTGAAAGGATGAATCCATCCATGCCTTATTTATAATTTTTTGTTGAGTATTTTATTTGTTATGAATTTTTGAAGTTTTAGGCAATTTAAATAATTTTTAAAATTAGAAAAATGTCTAATTTCCTACTTAACCTTGTCAGCACCGCAGGACGCTGACTGGACCATGTGGTTCCATGGGTCACCGCATGATTAGGATGTACAGTTCCTCGTGGCACAACTCGATTAGGTCGTGTGGTTCTGCATGGCCTTTACGAAAAATGATGGGTTTTGATCGGACCGTCTGATCGCAGATTGGAAGGTCTAAATTTAATCCTGTGTTATGAGGGATAAAATCAGGCGGATTTGCTTCAAATCTCAGCCATATATTCCTATTAAAAATAGATTAGATGGTTGTTATGTAATCCTCTCCTAGTGCACGAAAATAACTTTGAAATGGGGCAATCAAATCGAGGGTCAAATGTGGGGCTCAATTTTGTTGTGATTTTCATCAAAAAAAACTCCTATTTCACTTTGGGATCTTGTAAAATTAAGAATGCAAAGGATATCTAAGGGATTTTCCTAAAATTGAGCAAACATCGTCACAAACAAACAATTCTACTGCCGGCTATGGGATTTGAAAATTACCTCGTCATAGATGATTTTTGGGGGCAAAGATGATTTAAACACGTTCATGAATGTGAGATGAAGCTTTGGAATGAATCAAGACTCTTGTCATACCTTGGAACGTCGTGGTCACCAACCTTCACCAAAATCCGCTCAAATTTAATGGTTTTCCGTCAAAAGGAAGTGGAGAATGGGTTTATCTCACTCACTAGAGTTCTTTGAGCTTCTCTAATGTAGAAATTGAATCCCTAGGGTGCCTCTTTTCCTTTGTGCATAATGGTGGCCGAAAATAACCACTAATGGTGATTTTTGGCTCCCTAGGTTATTTAAATTTAGTTAATTTGATTAATCATTTTTATTTTAATTATATTTAGAATTATATTATTCATTAATATTGACAGCTTAAGTAATTTCAATATTAATAAAATTTTATTTAGGTATGAAATTTAGAGGTTGATTAACTTTTGATTTTCAATTGAATATTTGATTTATTATAATCTTATCAATTTCATAATTTAAGATTTAGTTAATTTATTATATTCTTAATTATTCCTTAAGCCTTAAATGTATAATTAATTGAATTTCTTAACTTCAGAGAGTTAAGAAATTTTCTAAAGTATTATGATGTTAATGAAAATATTTTAATTTGGTTTCATAAATCTTTATAATTTCTATATTTTTTTATTTACTACTTCATTTAAACTAACCTAGAGATTGAAAATTTTATAACTCCTTATACATAGATCATTTTGCTTTGAACTTTTTATGACAAGAGGGGTTCCTTGCCAATTTAATCTCCCTAAAGTTTCATCTTAATCTAATGTAATTTTAAGGCTAATTAAAGTATTAATTATTTTAATATAACATAGATTAAGCCTTAATTAGAAGGAATTAATTAAGCATTTTAATTTTTCTTGATTCCTCTCTAGAAGATGCATCCATAGAGGTTTATTAAGAATTTTAGAAGTTTTAGTTCATTTATTATAATTTTTAAAATTTCAAATAAATAAATTAAATTAATTTAATTTAATTAATCCTTAATTAAAGTCATGTGAAGGTTTATTAAGTTACATAAAGTTCTAATGGTGTTTTTAGACTCATTAAAGTTCATCATAATAATTTAAGTTGATTTTAAGTTCTTTCATAATTGTTTTGTATTAATATTAATTAATTTCAATAAATCAAGGTTTATAGGTTAAAAATTTTATATGATTCATTCTAATTGCCAATAAATTCTCATATTTTTATGTATTATGTATTTTAACCTTAATTTCAATCTCCTAAAATTTCAAAATGATCGAATTAATGGTTTGAATTTAATTTAGGTTTGATTATTTTTAATCAAACTCAATTCATTATAAATAAAATTAGGGATTTTAGGTTTAATAGATTTCTCTCATTGAGATAAATCCATAGAGCCCTTATTTGCAAATTTTTTTTGGTTGAATATTTAATTTTCTATAAATATTTGAAGTTCTGTATATTTTTCTATAATTTTTAAACTCAAAAAAATCTTATTTTTCCTTTTAAAATAGTCAGCGCCACATGGCGTCGACATAGCTCCACTTTACACTCAACATTATGTGCTTTGGCCATGAAGGATCCATATGGGTCCATTATGTTTGACGGCCGGGATGTGATTTATTCCAAGCTGTCCAATCAAAGATCAGACAACTCTGGATCATCACGTGGTTTTCTTTAAAAGGATTAATCAAATAGTTTAACTAAATCTCGGTAGTTCATTTCTAATAGAAGGAACAGGTGGTAGAGATTTTGTCTCTCCCATCAACAACAAAAGCCAAGCACTGTCGTTAAGGAAATTTAGTCAACGAGGATGCATGTTTTCGATTGCAAAAAGATCATGGATCGATTTGCAATCGATCTAAAGATTTGTTCTCACTTTAGATCAAGTTTGCTTTATAAAGTACCAAACTCAGCTAAAGAGGAGGTCAGGTTTGAGGCATACCTTACCGACGTCGATCCTTTATGGTGGAAATGTTTCAAACTCGTTTGTTAAGATGTGGCGACCTCTTGAAGGATCTTTTGTTTACTTCAATGTGTGCTCGATTTTAGGATTTTTCCCATAGATTTTCCTTGCATTCTTAATTTTAAGTGATCCACATGCATTTTGGGTATTTTTCGATGAAGATCACCAAAACATCGAGCCCCAAACCCCTTTTTTCCATTCAGTTTGACAATTTTTTGAGCTCTGGTTCGCCAGTTTCGGAGAAGAAGAGTAGCAGCCATTTGATTTCCCATTCAGAGAAATGGACGGGTGATTTCAATCACTGATTTAGCCCCTGATCATGCAGATCAAGATCGCTTGATCTCGCAGAAGAAGGAAATATGTTGCCTCCTCACTAATCAATGTGAAGGCCAAGCTCCACTCATTTGCTAATGGGTTTGGCAGAAATCTCGCTTGTCGGTGGCATGACAATTGGGGAAGGGATCGACTCTCCTTCATTTCACCTCAAGAATGTGTGTGAGCACTTAGGTTGCCAAGAGAAACTCTATTCTTTCTTTTCCATGCTTGGTCATAAGCTAAATCCATGGAGAATTCAAAATGAATTTTGCCATGGTGATTTCCACCCTTGGAGGCTAGCTCTAAAAGGTGGTTAACTAATTGGGGGTAAGCCCAAATCAGTTTAGATAAGGAGTGAGAGGATATGGAGGAAGTGTAATGGGATTTCGCTTATTGCAAGTTTAACTTCTTTTCCTTTACATTGACTCCTGTCATCCCTAGCTTTACTATAACATTATTTGGATTGAAGTTTCATTAGTTTTAATTAGATTAGATATAAGATTTAAGCTAATTTGATTTCATTTAGTTGGATTTAATGATTGCATTTAAATTAATATCATTTGGACTTAAATGGATTTAGGTGGTTTGATTATATTTCCTTTAATTTATTGATCCTTGATTTGAATTTCAATCAATATTAATTGTCCAACAGATAATTTGGAGTTCAATTGATCTGTCATGTGAGAGTATGATGTGTTTTAAGCTAGGTTTGACCCTTTTGACCTAAATTAGTCAAAATGAATCTCCTAGCTCAAATGGCCTTTTTAAGGTTTAAATTTAAGTTCAATTGTTAATTGACTATTTGTAATGATAATGATTAATCAATTTCATTTGATTTTGGTTTTGATTTTGACCCAATTGACTCAAATTAGGATTAACGGATCAAAATGGATTCACTTGGGTTAAATGAACAAATTATTCAAGTTAAACTCAATTGATTGAATTATGTTTAATGATGATTTTCAAATGATTTTAGAAATTCAATTTAAATTGATTTGAATTTAATTAGATTAGAAGTTTTAGTTTATTCATTATAGTTTTTTAAAGTTCAAATCAATTAATTTAATTAATTAATTTAATTAATCCTTAATTAAAGTCATTTGAAGGTTTATTAAGTTTCAGAGAGTTATAATGGTGTTTTTAGACTCATTAAAGTTAATTATAATAATTTAAGTTGATTTTAAGTTTTTTTCAGAATTTTATTGTATTAATATTGATTAATTTTAGTAAATTAAGGTTTATAGGTTAAAAATTTTATATGATTAATTTTAATTGCCAATAAATTCTCATATTTTTATCTATAGTTAGTGTATTTCAACCTTAATTTTAATCTCCTAAAATTTTAAAATGATTGGATTAATGGTTTGAGTTTAATTTAAGTTTGATTATTTTTAATCTAACTCTAACCAAAAATACCTAATAAAAAAGGGATTTTAGGTTTAATATATTTCTCTCATTGAGATAAATCCATAGAGCCCTTATTTGCAGTTTTTTAGTTGATTATTTTTATGAATATTTAAAGTTCTCCATATTTTTCTATAATTTTTAAACTCAGAAAATCTTTTTTTTTTTAAAACAGTCAGTGCCACATGGCGCTAACGTGGTTCCACTTTACAATTGGCACTATGTGATTTGGCCATGACGGATCCATGTGGGTCCCGCATTTTCGACGATCGGGACGTGGTTTGAGCCAAGCCGTCCGATCAAAGATCAAACAACTCTGGATGATCACATGATTTTTTTAAAAGGATTAATCAAATAGTTCAACTAAATCTCGATCATTCATTCCTAAAAGAAGGAATGGGCGGTGGAGATTTTGTCTCTCCCATCAACAGTAAAAGCCAAGCACTGTCACTACAAAAATTTAGTTAACGAGGATGCCTGTTTTTGATTGCAAAAAGATCAAGGATCAATTTACAATCGATCTAAAAGATTTGATTTCACTTTAGATCTAGTTTGCTTCATAAAGTACCAAACTGAGCTAAAGAGGAGGTCAGGTTTGAGGCATACCTTGCCGACGTTGATCTTTTACAGTGGAAATGTTTGAAACTCATTTGTTAAGATGTGGTGACCTCTTGAAGGATCTTTTGTTTGCTCTAATGCGTGCTCGGTTTTAGGATTTTCCCATAGAGCATTCTTAATTTTATGTGATCCACATGCATTTTGGTGTTTTTGGTGAAGATGACTAGAAAATTGAGCCCAAAACCCCTTTTCTATTCATTTGACTATCTTTGAGCTCGTTCACCAATTTTGGAGAAGAAGAGCAGCAGTCATCCAATTTCCCATTCAAGGAAATGAATAGCTGTGATTTCACACCAAATCCGATTTTCCCTAGATCACGTGGATCAATCTGGACCGTTCGATCTGCAATCGGAGAAGAAGGAAATAAGTTGCCTCCTCACCAATCACTGTGAAGGCCAAGCTCCATTTATTTGCCAATGGGTTTGGCAGAAATCTCGCTTGCTGGTGGCATGGCAATTGGGGAAGGGATCGGTTCTCCTTTGTTTCACCTCAGGAATGTCTGTGAGCACTTAGGTTGCCAAGAGAAACTCTATTCTTTCTTTTCCATGCTTGGTCGTAAGCTATATCCACGGAGAATTCAAAATGAATTTTTTCCATGGTGATTTCAAACCTTGGAGGCTAGCTCCAAAAGGTGGTTAACAAACCCAAATCAGTTTAGATAAGGAGTGGAGAGGATATGGAGGAAATGTATTGGGATTTAGCTTATTATGCATGTGCTTTGAATTCTTTTCCTTTTCTTTGACTCCTCTCATCCCTAGCTTTACTCTAACTTTATTTAGATTGAAGTTTCATTAGTTTTAATTAGATTATATATAATATTTAAGTTAACTTGATTTCATTTAGTAGGATTAAATGATTGCATTTAAATTAATATCATTTGGACTTAAATGGATTTAGGTGGTTTGATTATATTTCCTTTAAATTATTGATCCTTGATTTGAATTTCATTCAATATTAATTCAACGATAATTTGGAGTTCAATTGATCTGTCATGTCAGAGTTTGATGTGGTTTAAGCTAGGTTTGACCATTTTGGCCTAAATTAGTCATTGAATCTGGCTCAAATGGCCTTTTTAAGATTTAAATTTAAGTTCAATTGTTAATTGACTCTTTGTAATGAAAATGATTAATCAATTTCATTTGATTTTGGTTTGGATTTTGATTTTGACCCAATTGACTCAAATTAGGATTAACGGATCAAAATGGGTTCACTTGGGTTAAATGAAGAAATTATTCAAGTTAAACTCTATTGATTGAATTATGCTTAATGATGATTTTCAAATGATTTTAGACATTCAATTTAAATTGATTTCAATTTAATTTAGATTTGAGTTCCATAAGGTCCATTTAAGCTCATTTAGATCAAACGACCTAATTAACTTAATTAATGTCTCATTGGATTTAGATTTATTTTGATTCATGTTTAAACATGTTCATTTGATGCATTTGAGCCTTTGGAATGACTTAATTTTGTCAAATTTTTGTGTTGGCCTTTGATTGGGTGGGACCCACATATATTAACTCTATGTTAAATAGTTGATCATCTTTGCCTTTTATTTGAGTTTAGTTTTAAATCCATTCATGTTCATATAGTGACTTCATGCTTTTTATTTGATTTAATTTTAATTTTTATGGATTTAGTTAATTTTGAGCTTAAGTAAGATAATTGGGTTGACCATCTCAATTACCTTGATCTAAACTCAATTGAATTCAAATTTAGAATGTGTTTGATTCAGTCATTTATTGAGATTTGAGTTTAGTTTGGGTTCCCCTAAACCTATTAGGTTAGGTCAAACCCTAGAAAGATGCATTAGGTCATCAGGTATAGTGTCCTAAGTGCTTAATTAGGAGGCTCTTAATCTAGAACTAGATGTCCTAATTACTAATTTAGAGATGATGTTAACTCATTCAGAAATGTGGTCAACATTCATTAAGTCACGTGTCACCAACTCAGTAGGCTCATAGATGATTCTTATGACATTGAGGTCGGCAATGATGCCAGCGTCCTTGGTTGCCTAGCGTTGAGACTCATTGAAGTAAGCAAAGACAGTAACTACTTCATTTTTCACAGTGAATCCATAATAAGCCTCAACAATCTCATGCATCTTAATTAGAACAATAGATAAGATCTCTTCAATTATAAATTGTTTCTCTTCTCCCTTATACTGGACAACAATCATGGGCTTGTCTCCAGGTCTAGTGACTTTGAAAGGCCAAAACTTGATATAACAGTGCACAAAAGCATATGATTCTCTGAAGCCTCGACAATTAGCCATTTGGTATCGATGAATATGACATACAATGACATCATTTAGTTGCTTGGTAGTTTGCAATAATTCTTCCAGGTACATCGTACTAAGATCAATACTAATTACTAGGCTCTCTCCCCTTTTCAGCTATGTCGAGAGAATTGAGAGTCAAGAATTGAGAAAATTGATGTTTTAATATCCTAAATCCTAAATCCCATTTCTTTCAACGGAGTGGCTTGCAACTAAGAAGATGGATTAGAGAAACATAAGAGTGAGCCAGAAGAGCTCAGGGTCATGAGTAGTTTCCTTGCACAATGAGAACAAAATAAAGAGAGGTGGTGACATGGGTTAACGGAGAGTAACTGGAATGATATATTTGTTGAATTAATAACTTTTGGGTGGCACATATGTAACATTATAGTATTAGGTAAATTAATATGTTTTAGATGTTATGTATGTAAATCCCTCATAATTTTAACTTTAACACCTCCTTGTATTGAACGACCGCTTCCCCTTCAAGTTCAAGCATCGGCCTTAAGTGTGTCTCCTTCCTTCATTCTCACTCTGATTTTAACTTTTGATGTATATTTCCTTCATGATCCCTCTTTCTTCTTCCATAAATCTGGTAATACAAGCCTCGGTTGGATTTTGGCTAATCGATTACTTTCATGCAAATTCGTTTCTTGTGTGATATTTAAATATGAGTGGTCATGAGGATTATTTACTGGCAATCCACGGCAATATTAGAGTGAGAAATCGAGGATTTGTTTCTGGTCTTTCTTTCTTCTTATTATTATTTACGTGGGCAATCTACCTTTAAAAATCTTTTAAGTTCTCCGTTTAATTAACTTCTTGCTTAGCAGACTTGGGCTGGAGGGGAAAGCTTCTCTAACTTTCGATCAGTTCTTTTAGTAAGTTTTTATTGTGCAAATCATTTGTTCTTCCATTAGAAAAGGTTATATGTGTGAAGAGAAGTCCGGACTTGGCGTTTTAGATTTACGTGGGATCTGCGTGAAAAACTGTTGCAATTTTTGTTTCAAGCAAAGGCCTAGCATAAGCGATAATAGCGGCGTGAAGGAATAGCATTTTATTTTATGTGCTTTAGTTTTCATTACTAATGTTTGCCATAGTTTGAAATATTTAATAAAAATATGAAATAATTAATTAGTGGATTTGATTGTTGAAAATGAGAACTATCATAATATGATGGATATATATATCACAACTAGATTAAGCCCTAATTAATTATCAAACCCTAAATCAAATATATCACAACTCATAATCAAATCAAATCAAATGAAACTAAAGTAAACCTTAATCAATTCAATATATAATCAAGTTAGGTTCAATTCAATCTATTTGAATTAGATGAATTAATTAATCATTAAACATACAAGTTTAATAATGTAATTAAACATGAACTATCATTCAATGACAATAACGAAATTCTAATAAATGAATCAAATTAAATGAAAATCTAAATACAAATAATCAAATTTAATTGAATGGAAAATAAACATTTAATTCACTTAACCTAAGAAAATCCATAAACTAATAAAACTTAACAAATCAAATTAATTAAGTCAAATTAAAAGATTAAATTAAATAATCCTCAAACTAAATCCAATATATAAATCAAATCACCAAATTTAGTAAACCAAATGATCAAACTCTTAATTAGAATCTAGATAAGAAGTTGCTTTGAACCTTGATTAAATAAGAAGTTAATTAAGCTAAAATATTTTAACTAAATCAGGTCAATCTTAAATGAAAAGATGAAATCATTAAATTTAATTAACATTGAGATAATTTTATCAATATCATATTAATTAAAATATTAAATCGAAACCTAAGAGAAAAGAATTAGATATTAATTCAAAGGATATTGAATTATCAAAATTTAATTAAATCAAAAAAGCTAATACAAAAATTAATCAATCAAAATAAATTAATTTAAATAAACTCAAACTTTAAATTCTAAATTAAATCAAACAATCATTAATCAAATTAAATCAATTTAGTTGAATCATTTACAGAAATTCAAATGGGCTAATTAATATACTTAGGTTCTTAGTTCGACCCTTAGAATAAACTTTCATCTCATGATGAAAGCTTCATTATATTAGGATTAGGATGTTGAATGAAATGAATTCTCTAAGCAAAATTTATCTTATTCTTCATTCTTTAAAATCTAAAATCAACTTAAATATAAAAATGAACTTAAAGTTGAAACAAAATAAAAAAAATCAATTATTTAAATTGAAATGATCCAATGGTAAAAATAAACAAATTCTGAATTCAAATCAAACTTAAAATGAAACAAAGTCTAGAATAGACTTGCCACAAAAGCCTTCTTTCCACACAATAGAATAATAGGTCACCGACCCTAGAATTAGGTTAGGTTGATGTGTTGATTGTGATGTGATACATTTTCTTATTTCATTGTGTACTATTTTACACTGGATGGCTAGGATTGTTTGCTCGCTAGTCTGGATGTTCGGGCATTCTATTATTAGCTTAATCATATTTTTTACAGAGGATTATGCTTAAGGGGTTACTTAAAAATAAATATAAATTCCTTGCTTGCAGGTTGCTTAAGCCTCTAAGCATAATCCAAGTTAGGACAGGGCTTGATTACCCATATGCAAAGTGCTAAGTCCAAATTATGAAATATAATTGCTTGGGATTATATGTATGTTTGGCTAACCTTTATTTTGCAAGTGTAGTTAGATTTACTTATTCTAAGGAACTATAATTTTGCAAATAGGAATTATGATTAGTTCTATGAGGACTAGGATGAACAGTGGCTAGAAGGCTTAGTCCTGAGGTGCCTTATGAAGCCTTGGAGCAAATCAAATCAAGAGAAAGAAGAAAGAAGATATAAAAATATGAAGGAATGAAGACCCCCATAGTATGTATTCAATTATATTTATAATTATTCTTTTTATTCTGGGTTGTATAAGAGTAGAGCCCAGCTACCCACCTTTTCTCTTTTCCGGGGTGTACAACAATACCTCGTTGCACTTGTCTTTTATTCTTTTGCAGTAATCTATAAAATTGTTTGATGTTATGTTTAGATTGCGAAATAGGATGTTATGATTTTCATAGTTTCTTTAAGATTGATATTTGAATGTGTGGCCTGGATATGGTATCCTCTTAGGATAAAATTATTTTTTCTACCCCAACTCTCACAATTAAAATTTATAATAACTCATAATCTCATCATAAAGTCTATAACTTAAATAAGATAATTAAAAGATTTAATAACCCCTTAGCTGTATGATTGACCTGTGAGGACATCCCTTGTGGTGGAGAACACCGCCTTCTTCGATTTGAATAACTATATTTCATCATACATTTGGACATAAGAAATTTTAAAACTTTTGTTGAAAATGATGTGCCAAAAAAAATAAAAATTGTAAAAATTTGCATTTTAGACTTAGTTGTGATAAATCCAAGCTCATTTTAGAGAAACAATCACTTTGTTAATACTTTTAATACTGATGAGTACATCATCTCCTCACCAAAGTTGAAAATTTTAAGAAAATAAAACCATTACAAACATTAATAATGAAAAACACTCAACCTCAAAACCATACAAACTTCATTAGATAGAAAGATAACATCTGTCATAAAAATATACCAAATATTTCAACTAAAATTGTCATTTCGGACCTAGAGTTTTAAATGAATAATACCCTTCCTGCTCCTCCTGCCACTCTTCAAAATTCTCCGACCCGCTTCCATGAGTTTCTGTACGAAACACAAACTCCATTGGAGATTCATTTAGATCCGAGTTCCTGCTCCTCCTGCCACTCTTCAAAATTCTCCGACCCGCTTCCATGAGTTTCTGTACGAAACACAAACTCCATTGGAGATTCATTTAGATCCGAGATGAAGTCAACCGTCGTACCATCAATCTGAAACTGAACATTTCCTTGAAATTTTTGCCTTGTTATCGCCACCTCCTGAAACAACTTTTCATCAATAACCAACCTCAATATCCCACCTTCCTGAACAATCTTTATCAGCCATATCTGAACGTTGTGTGGGTTGCCATTGGCTGTGAAACGAGCTTCGGGGGCAGTGAACCAGCCTTAACGATCTCTTAGATGCGACAGTGGTGGTTAACTAAAGTTAACGGGAGTATTCAAGAACTGGAGTGACAATTGGTCTGCTTCTGATCTTGAAAACAGTGAATTCGAGGTTGTGGAAATATTAGCTCATGACACTAATGGAATCAAAGCCTTTGTGTTAACTAAAGTTAATGGTTATGTTAGTGTTTTCAGGCGTGAAAGTGAAGGCCTCAACATGCTTAAGTTCATTCCCTCTTATGAGTGCTCTAGGTTCTCCCATCAAATCCTTGCATCCAAGCTAGAAAAGGTGCAGTGGTGGTTACTGGGAGTTAGATCCAGCCGCTATGCCCACTGTCTTTCTGACGTTAAAAAATGAAGTGTGGTGTGGGAAAACCATACTGACTGAACAGAAAGATTTATAATGGCAGTACTATACAGACAGTTGTTTTTAGAATTTTTATACATAAATGTCTACCATATCCATTGATTGCCCAGACAGGTAAAAGCGTTTGGTTTAAGGTTAAGCATTGGAGTAATTGAGATGGTAATTAGTTTCACAGTTGTTCTTGCTACTCATTTTCTTTGGATTCTTTGCAATTTTGAACAGCCAACTGACTATTTTGTCTTGATATATGATAGATGGAACCTGTGTATATATATCACTACAATGATTTAGTTGAAATGCTTTGATGTTCAAGCTTTTTGGCTGATAGGCTATGTTGAAAATGAAATGTGCATTTTCTTCGGTTGTATTGATTATTTTGTTGTAGTTTATATATTTTTCTATCCTGATATCAAAGGTGTTGCCTTGGTCCTTGATTGCAAATACTGTTTCCATTTATTTGAACTTAGAATTAGTTGGCATCTTAAGAAATTCTATTTTATGAACATAATTTTTGACAAAAATTGCAGATCTCAAAACAATCAAATTAGCTACATTGAATATAAATTATGGCTTCAAAATCATTTGAGATCAAGTGGACACTGAACAATACTAAATTATTTCTAAAATAGACACTTCTTAGCACTATGTTCAATGTTGCCAAAAGAATGTTCTAAGTTAACTGCATAGATAGGTGGTTGAATTGGTCGAACCTTGGAAAGGCGATAGTAGAAAAACAACACAAATATCTAAGTAGGATGTGAAGAAGAATTTTTTTTTTCGAATTTATTTTAATATCATATGTTATATTAAAATTTTATATTATGAAAGTCTATTAATGGATCCATTTAATCTTAAGAATTGTTAAGATTTGGATCATAATAGACATTCATAATATAAAATTTAATATAATATCTGATGAAAATATTAAATAAAAAAAAAATCTTCATCTGTTTGTGTTTTCTACTATCACCTTCAAGGTTAATTCTCACCTACTAGCATTAACAGAAAATGAATGTTGCTAAGAAGTGTCTATTTTAGAAATAATTTTATTGTTGATCTCAAATGAAACCATAATTTATTGATATTTTTAAGATCTGCAATTTATGTTGTTCATAGAATTTCTTAAAAACCAAAGTTCAAATAAACATTCAACAGAACACCTGATGAAAAAATAAACTGACAAAATAGCATTTCATTTTCAACAGCTATCGGCCAGACATTTCATTATTGTGGTATACAATCAAAGACAATGACGGCCAATGAAGAAGAATAACAGGCAATTACCATCTCAATGAATGCTTTAGCGCTTTTACTGTCATGGTAGACTTTATGTATAAAATTCAAAAAACTGCTATGTATCTTCTTCCATTATATTCTGATGGTCATTTCCACAATACGTCAATGGGTATAGCGCACACTCTAGCTTGGATAGGATGATGGAACTCATAAGAGGGAATGAAGCATTTTGTTTCACTCAAAACACTAACATAACGTCGCTTTCAAAACTGATTAATATATATCATTTTCAGATCAGAGATCTCAATTCTTGAATACTGCCAAATTTCACCATTGGGATAGATATTTCTTAGATCTTCTTGTTTGGAAAATCAAGTTCAGGTATTGGAGCTTCTATAGGATCTCTTTGAGTAAGCTCAACAATGGGATTCAATGGCTGAGAATCTTCATCGTCGCTACCGCAGCCGAAGTTCATGAGCTTATTCATTACGATTGAAGGAGAGAGCAATTTTTGATAAATTTACTTTATTTTATTGTGTTGTATTCTTAAAAAAGAGCTTAAATATTAATTTATATAGCTCTTACGTGAATGAAAATTTAGGAATTTTAAAGATGCATGCATGAAATTTTTTATTTATTTATTTTTTTTTCCAGGTAATAAAAATAAATTTGAATGATTCCTAAAATAGAAGGGTTATTTTGACTCTATGTTACCTAGTTTATATAAGAATTATAATGAGTAAATTACAAAGGATTTCGGGTTGATGTAATATGAAGATTCTTTGTTTTAGACCTACTATTAAATGTGGTTGATAGTATAACTTTGGATGGTGATTAATGAAGAAAATTATGGGGAATTAAATCAAAAAATTTTAGGAGAACTATCTTGGGTAATCAATAGTTTTCCCCTTTTTTCCACTTTAATTAAGAAAGTGCAATAAATTTTGGTTTTTTTATGTTGGAATTGTCATTGAAAAGGAAATGACATTCTCATAGTTACATAAAATTTTGGACTCCTTTTGTTGGATTCAAATTTATCTATGACAATGCTAAAACTGCTAGTAAAACTTACAAGGCTTCATATGATAGAAAACAAAGAGAATATTAAGGAAGGAGGACGAAAGAGAGAGGGTGAGAGGAAAGGTTTAGATATTTTATTCGTAGACCCAAATACTCTTAAAGATCCTCCTTAAAAAAAATATATTTTGACCCTTTATTCATATGAATTTCGCTCACTATAATGAATGTTATATTTTGAACTAATAATGAATAAATAAAGAGAAATATATAACTGGATAGTTACAAATAAGTGGACATCATGGTCAAAATAATAATGAATACACATGAGTATCGCCCATGTTGAGTGATTCAAGGGAGTCACCAACATGGAAGATGATACAAGAATGCCAACAAATGAAGAAGGTGATAACATAGGTTAACTTGTCCATGTAGCCAATTTTGTCTGGGCATATGATCCCTAGGCCTAGGTGATAGATTCCTAGGTCTAGGTAAGTGATCCTTAGGCTTGGACAAGTTATAAATAGGATAAGGTGAGTACTCTTTGATGGGGATGGGTTGCGAAGAGAAGATGTCATAGTGGATGGTGGAGAAGAGATGCTCTAAGGATCTTCCACTCACCAAAGTGAAAGGGATACAAAGATATTCTACTCATCAATGTTGATCGGTAGTGAGAGATCACCATATCCTTTGGACGACTGGTCATCAAGCTCCAACCATAGCGTTTTCACACAATTTTCACACATAAAAGCCAAAATCCTTTCATTAGGTTAGAAATAGTGTTTAAATAAGTACAAGATGTGACTTAGAGAGAGAACTACTAAAAATGAAAAAAAATTGGAACCTTCATTTCGCAACACAAAATTGACATAGACTAGAACCATAATGCCATAGTCAAGTGCTGTGGTGCCATAGGCCAGTGCTAAGGCACTAGATTCTCTATCCCCAAACATTAAATGCCACGAAGTGCAATGCCAAGGCACCAAGAAGACAACGGTTAAGCACTAGACTGCACCTATGCATTTTAACACATGAACTCATATATTTTCAACCACAACATTTAAACATGATTAAATAAATGCATTATAACATAATACAATACATGAAACATAAGTTCACAACACATAAAATCTAATAAAAGTATTTTTAAGATCAAGCTTTGGTTTGGGACCTTGTGATAGGTCATTTCCTCCTTTGATGTGCTACATCATTCTTAAGCAAGAGTGAGTGCCCCTTGTGAGTCCACATGGTCCTAGTAAGTAGACCTTGGTCCTTAATTCTTTTAGATATACATTTAACTCCATGATTCCCTTGTACATTTTAAGAAAAACTTACAAAAGAGTAAAAGGATTAAGTTAAACATTTATTACTATAACTAATTAGTTAGAGATCTAAAAATAAGAATAGAATTTACAATAAGGATTAGTTGTTGCATAAGGAATAGTGCCCAAATTATGCTTGAAAATGTCTCTAATTTAACTATTGTGTATAACATTATTGATCCAAACACATAACATGGTGTATTTTATTTGAGACTTGATCTTCTCTCTTAATCCTCTCCTTTTATCTTGATTAAGCAGTTCCTATTATCCTTAATTAGCTAAGTAACTTACAAAGAATGCTAAAGATATTTTAACTATGAGTTATTTTGGAGTACACTTTACTAACTCAAGCATTAATGTTAAGAGGGGGAAAAAAGAAGATATTATCTTTTGGAAAATTAAGAAGAGAGGATTAGTAAAAAGGGTAGAAGGTAACAACTCAAAAAATAGTGAAGAAGCTACTTTAAATGTGTTAGCTTTACTCAAACAGTTGCCCTATAATGTGTAGTACATTTATATGTACAAGTGCACATGAAACTTTAGTGTAATAACGTATATGAGTACAATATCTTTCCCATGTGAATTTTAAGTCAATAAATCATACTAGATTAATCCATTATTATTTGGATGGTGAAATTGGGGTGAAACTACAAAATTAAAAGTTACACTTAAAAATTTACCATAGAATTGACTAATTTAATTACCTAAGGTAGAAAATTATTAGGAGATCTCAATACTTTTATAACATAGGGATTGGAGCTCACTTAATTTAATTTGTGTGACTATGATTTCTAATTATTTAGTTTTTATTAATTTTATTAAAGTCTAATCACGATGGCCACTGCCTTTCTCTTGAAAACCTAGTGACCTTATGTTTTCTATATAGCCTACCCACATCTCAATGATAAATTTAATATAGAAAAAAAATCTAAAAATGCTTTTTGGAGCTTAACATAAGCTATATGGCTTCTTTATAAGTACTATTATATTTTGTTCAAGATGAGTATGTTCTCCACCTCTCAATTTCAAATAGACCCTTAGAACTATAGTCATAGGGTAGTCTATCAAAAGTATAAAACTTAAAATAAAATATATGATAAAAATAAAACTCTTAGCTTTTATTAAAAAATTAAGACCAACATAAAACAATAATGGCTACATCCTAATTTGTAGAGAAGGGAGTTTAATTTAGGAAGAATAAAACAAAATCATACAATAATCACATTTAAGATTATAATAGTAATAGAAAATTTAAAGAATAGAGAAAACTTAAGAAGAATGCTAAGGTACAACTTTTTGGCCTTATCTTTTTGGCCCTTTAGATTTCCTTTAAACGATTCCTCCAATACCTTGAAAGTAACCTCAAAAATTCTAGCCTTAAGTCCTTACATTATTCTGAGAAATAAAGAGAAAAAATTTCTATATAAGTCACCTAACTCTTCCTTAAGAAATTCTTAAATAGAGTTGAACATTAATCCCTTTATTTGGATAGAAAATAAGGTTAATTTAGGGTAAATTAGAGCTAGCGCCCTATCAGTGTCTAGGTGTCAAGGATGGATTCTTAGGAATCAAGCTCTCTATCTTGATCACCTACTTGAGTTCAGATCTGGTTTCTAAATGCCAAGGTTTGAAGCTTAGCATCAATTTTTTTATCTTCTAGTTTTAGATGAGTGCTTGGGCATTTATTTGTGGTACCTATGAACTAGGTTGTGGACCTAAGTGCTAGCTCTAAATTGTATTCAATTTGTTCCAATTGTACTTAATTCTACTCCTGATAGCTTTCCATGGATTTAGCACACTTTCTAGTAAATGTTGCATTAATTATTACTCTGTTTCCAAATAAAATAAAGGTGAGAGAGAAGAAAGCTTCCAGATCCACAACTCCATGATGCTAGCTCTACTCCCCCATAATTTATAGAATTTAGAAGCCTTAACTACTCCCTCCAACACCCCGTCAGTGACAACTATCTAAGAGGAGAGTGGGAGCGGTTATGGGAGTGAGAGCAGTTGAGAACTGGCTCCTATAAAAAGAGAGGGTTAGCCACTATCTTCCTGCTTCTTATCTTCTCTCCTCTCTTACATTCTCTGCACACTCCCTTCTCTCCATAGCACACACTCTTTGCTGCATGGGGCATCTTCTTCTAACATGAGACAAGATTGAAACCATTCATTTTTTGATTTCAAGTAAAATTCAAAATGAAAATTTCTTCTTGATGATTTCTTTCCACAGGAAAATTTTAAAGACTTCCACCATTAATCTTGTATCCGATGTAAAATGACAATCCTCCCCCCACCCTCATTCAATCTTGGATCTGGAGTAAGGGAGAAGAATGTGATTACATTAATTATAAAATTTTAGGCATTTCCAAGATAAAGTTCTGCCAAAAATTTAAGCTAACTCAAAATTTAAATTTATAAATCAAGAATCTTAATTCTAAAGCCTTCACCATCGAATATAGTTCTGGCATGAGTTGAAAATCCTCCCCCTATTGCTCTTGAATTCAAAAAAAGGAGAAAAGTGCTTGTTGAACTAAAAAATTATAAAACTTAGCATTGTTAACCTGTTACATTGCCAATTCTTGTGAAAAGCATCAAATCTACCAAGAATTTTACCCTAGAATTGAGTCTCCCAACTTGTAGTGTTGAGGCACTGAGCTCTCAAAAATTTAAACCTTGGTGCTTCACTTCGTAGCACCACAGCGCTTTGTCAATTCATGGCACTGAAACATGGCACTGTAACATTGCCTTCTCAAGTTGTAAGGCTAAAATGCCGACTTCGTAGCGCCTTCGCACTATCTAAATAAGGCCATAACGTTGTATGAGCATCATGGTGCTATAACCTGGCATTGTAGCATTGCCTTCTTGGGTTCTAAGATCAAAATGTTCACTTACAATTTTGTAGTGCAATCCAAATAGCTCCTAGGCACTCTATCAGTGTCACAATGCCTTTTCCTTAGCACCTAAGTATTGCATTATCTAATTTCAAGCTCATATTCCACCATACAGCATCACGACACTAGCATTTTAGTGTCAAGGTGCAGTCTTCTCAATATTAATAACCTTGAGTTAAAATTTTATTTTAACTTATAATTATGTTACAATTAAATCTTGACGATAACGCATTAACAGTTGAAATGACAAATAGATAATGTAAAATAAATTTTTATTATAGAAGTAGAACTTTATTATAAAATTTATCAAATAAAAAATACATAAAAAA
Organism: Cymbidium sinense; assembly: GCA_021442155.1. Lineage (NCBI taxonomy): Eukaryota > Viridiplantae > Streptophyta > Magnoliopsida > Asparagales > Orchidaceae > Cymbidium > Cymbidium sinense. Next base: position 58,544,309 of record CM038233.1, read on the forward strand.
GGAGAAAAATATAAAAAAGAGAGAAAAGACTATCTCATGAGTCCTAATTCTCTTTCTATTCTTCTTTTTCTAGCTCCGACGGGGTGCTAACATAAGGGTGATAATGAGACACTGTAGAAAAGAAACTCTACTTGAGCTCGCATTAAAGTTACAATTTTTAAACATCTAAACAAGAGCTGAGTTGAACTCAGCCATATAAGAAAATTATTGTTGCTGCTTGCCCATGTGATTATTATTTTTTTCCAATTCTTCTATCATCGGCTACTTTCACCAAACCTTTTTATTTATTTTGAGACTTTCCCTTAAATTTCTTGTAGTTTCTCATTTAAAGTCTTGGAGGATTTGGATCTGGACTAAAGAGAACTGGAGCCTTCTCCTACTTCCATTTTTGATTTGAACCTTTTAATCATTCTTTTAGTCAAGGCAACGCTTAGTATAAGGACTTCTTCATCTAGCTCCCTTAACACATTAGCCACAAGACATAAAGAGTAAATAAGAGAAGTATGACTCTATCCTAGTGTAGTACTACTCTTAACCAAATTACAAATTTAATTATAAATAATCTTCCCTACATTTATAGTGAAGCCCTTTTGAATTTCAAAATTCAAAATGGCTCTATTCTTAGTTACCTTACTGATGTTACTAATGGGCATCAACTTGGCTGAAATAAAATATTGCCAAGCCTTAGCCTCGATAGTTAGGCCAGTGATAGGAAAATTAAAAATCTTTTCCTCCAATTGATTCCACTGAGCAATCACATTTATAAAAATAAGGAAACTAATAATTTTATCAAAATCGGGGTGATTATTGTAGTAGGAAAGATATTGACCATATTCAAAAATTCGTAAATTGTAATATGTACCAATGATAGTATTATCAAAACATACTCAATTTCCCCATATGAAAACCTTATTATCCTAGTGCTCCTTCATGTTAGCGAAGAACTCTCACACCACAGAGAAGATGTAAGCTCTGTTGTCATAAGCGAGATACTCCCAGCCTCACTCAGTGATGATCCTCTTTACACTCGCACTTGGGTTATGGAAGCTCCTTTCTATAATATGGTGTTTGTGGATAAAAGTGTGGATGAAGTCCTCTTCTTTCCCTTCTAGACAAAATTGATCAGCATACTTGCTGTCTTGGAGTTGAGTAATAGCTTGAGAAGAAAAAGGGTTGCGAAAAATCCCAAGAGAACAAAAGCTTTAGAATTAAATTTTTGAAAACCTAATGGTCGTACTTATAGACTAGACCCAACATTCTTGCAATTCTTTGACAGCGCTAAGGTGTTGGCCTCTCAGTTTCTAAGATGTGACTAGCATTGTGGTGCTACACATGCAGCACTTAGGTGCTGATTAGCTGGTCAAAATGATTATTGTGCCAGTCAAAAAGATTATTTATGAATATTTATTATCATTAACTTCATAGCTGATAGAATCCATAAAGTGCATTAGCTATTGATGGATCACCATGACGCTCTGACACAACATTACGACACTGGCCAAAAGTTTTTTCCTTCTCTATTAAAGTGCTTATGTTCATCTACCAATCTTTATGAGCTGCTTTTTAATTGGCATTGTGGTGCTACTTTTTCAGCACCTAGGTGTTGGTCAACTAGTCAACCTAATTTCTTATATTTTGAACAGCGTTTAAGCACCATAGCACTAGGGACCTAAATTTCTACTTTTACAATACTACGATGATGATATCCCTGTGCTGAGATGCTATCCTTTTAGTGCCTAGGCATAACATATATAATGTCGAGATGCTGACCCTTTAGCACCTAAACACTTAGTTTTTAGCACAAAGGTACTGCCCACAAAAAGTGAAAATTAAAAATTCATAAATGCTAGCCATCAAGCTCATATGTTCATCATGTGAACATTTAAACCCAAACTAACATTGTAAAGGGATGTAAGTCCAATCTTTTTAATTCACCATGCGAGCATCTAAATCTATCTAGCACTTCAAAGGGATGTAAGTACAATCTTTTTGTTTACTATGTGAACAACCTTGTAATTTTGGCTTTCCAAAAGGATGTAAGTCCAACAATTTTATTCACCATGTGAACACCCCCATAATTATGGCATTCCAAAGGGATGTAAGTCCAATTTGCGCTCGCAATACAAGTATACTTTAAACCCACCTACATCATAAGATCTACACTATAACTCTGGCCTACTCAGGATATTTGAGACAAGACAACCCATGGCTGTTAATCATACTCCCTGGACATTATGACTACTAGTCCTCTGATGTTAGTAGACTGGAATAATATAGTTCTAGGATGATGGAACCATGGGATCTTGATCGGGACTACCCTTCTCTTTCTATTAGACAATCATCTAGAACACACAACTAGACACTGATTCATATCAGAGATATGCTTATTTCTAAACTTAATTGAGAGTGCTTTCTTACAGTGATAAGAGGGGTAATTAACTAGGAATGCTTGTGTTCATTGGAAGTAAAACCCATATCTAAATAAACCTTAACATAATGTTAGGGGAAATCTAATTAAGTATATATCAATCTATCTTATGAGGAACGAACTCCCTAACATCCTATAAAGATCGCAGTGTTGCCAAGGTGTTTTTCTTGAGTGATCATGCTCATTTAAAATATTTAAAATTTAAATTATTACTTCCCCAAAATTTATAAATTTATGCAAAAATATGTTATGTGAATAATCAAATGGAAGAAAAAATATATATAATTTTCATGCTTGTCAAACTTTCCCAGATTCAAATATTTGTTTATACTTAAGAAAAATCCAAATATGTGATTAATGATAGCATGCAATATTTTTAATGTGAGATATAACATTCAATTAACTTTAATGATCTTATGTATTGAAAAAAATTGTGTATCTATTTGATGGCAATTAATCTCATTCAATTTATGCAAATCATTTAAATTTGTTATTGTTTAAAATAATCTATTGGGCAATACACTATCACATTAACTTGTTCTAAGATATACTATATCAATTCACATTTACTACATACTTATATACATTCTACAGATTCAAGTTAATTGTTCAACAAGAAGCCTTTCAACAAGACTAACCTCAGACTCATATACATACCTTAAAAGATTTTTTTAGTGTATATACTTAAAAAAAATTTGTGAGCAGATAAATAAATATTAAACTTCTTTTATAAAAGGATCCTTTGATCTCTAAGAATTAGGCCATAATTTTGCCTTGTGGATGCAGATTTGCATCCCCTATTTTCAATTTTAAGAACATTGATTGTATATATATATATATATATATATATATATACATGCAGAAATATATTTTAACTTATGTAATGATTGGGCCAGTTTTGCTACTAAACTCCAACTTAGCTATTTTTTATATGCAGTGCATAAAATCATAGAAAAATATGATTAATGATTCTAAAAGCTAGAATGGTTAATTAAGCAACATATAATTCAAGTAAAATATTTTATTCAATAAATTAACTAGGGAGTATACAATAGTGATTTTAATTTTAAGTCTTCCCATTTCTTATAATTAAATAAATATATTTTTATAACACTGATGTAATCAGGACTAGATTAATTTTTTGATGGTCTTACACTCTTATTCCTTCAAAAAAAAAACCCTAATTTAGTACAAAATAAATGGCCATTACTATGGTTCACACACAATTCAAAAACAAACATAATATAAATGATAACTTGAAAATAAAAAGTGTGATCTACCAAGGAGTACATAGTAACACATGTAATGATACACTTAAATAATGCTTTGTCTTTATTGTGTGAAAATAAAGTAAAATCATGTAACAAAACAAAAGTAATAGGATGGAATCATCTCAATGAATTAGAATTACTCATTATCCTATTCCTCTTCTCTCTTGTCTTCCTCGTGGAAACTAGGTGCAAGGTTATATGTTTGTGATGAAAGGATGCCATTTATTGGTACTGCATTCAGATGTTAGTTAAAAAATCATCAGTGAGAGTTGTGATAAATCTTCTTATGTTATCATAATATTTCCCAATACTCCTAAGTCTATCTAGATTTGTATTTAATCTTTGTGCAGTCACCACTTGCTCATTTCAATCCTATCGATCCTATCTAAGTCCTTTAAAGTGGTTTCCTAGTTATTAAATTAGTCCAATCCCACTCTAGAACAATATCTTGCCTCCTGTGGTGGGGGAACCTCGGTGATAGAGAAAATTTGTCTTCCTCAAATCCCTACAATCAATGTCTCGCATGAGGCCTCATCATTGTAATCCTTTTCCTGGTTAGGGAAATTACTTTGGATACACCATCTCTTCTCACGAATTCATAGGTACATCTCAAATTATTTAATATTACAAAAAATTTAATTTTATACAATAATATTAATTGAATAATTTTTTAATCTTATATATATTTAACTTATTTTAATAACTAAAAAAAAGAAAATGAGTACTTCTAATATTATAAATAAAATTGATATTAATTTTTTTAATGAAATGGGTTATATTGCAAAAACCTCACTACACCTTTAACAAACACCACATGATTGTGGACTCACCATGATAAAATGATAATTTTATAAATATATAATTAGTTATTTAAAATGTATAAGTAATATGTAAATAATTTATAAATTTTAAAAAATAAATGATGTTTGCTCATAACTTATTTAAAATTTTTAGAAACTATTAAATTACTTCAAAAAAAACAAAATATTCTTATTTTTTAATTAATTAAATTTATTAAATAATATTTTAAAATCCTTATTAAACTTTGAAAGGTACCAAAACATGTCACGAATATCACAATATTTTTAAGATTTTATTTTAGTTATTATTATTTTTAAATAACGAATACATTATTTAAACAAAAGTCATAAGTTTTGTATTTTGATTTAAATAAATATAGAATTTTTATAATGTGTTCAAAGGATCATTTAAACCTCTCGTATGAATATGAGATTTTTTTAAAATTTATTTGAGATATTAAATAATTAAAATAGTTTCTAAAAAAATTTAGAATTACAAATTGTATAAAATATAAAGAATTAAAGTTTGTTTTAATTTCTCATTAAAAATCCTACTTATGTATCATTTCTTTTAATTTGTTTTACTGATTTATCTAGAGCAAAAACTCAAAAGAAAATACATAAAATTAGAAGAGTTAGAAAAAATTGTGGTTTATTTAAATCATGCTCAATGATCTAAGAAGAATGGCCATGGTTACATCTTCTTACTTTAGAACCCTAAGAATTTGTATGAACTAGAGCCGAACTTTTTCTTCATAGTAAATAGATAAAGATAAACACAATTTAAATATCACTATGTGGTTAAGGTTTACCAACCATGGGCTTAACTTTGATAACTTAGTAAAATATTTTACTAGAGATGCGAGGAAAGGTCAATGAAAGATCACCACGTCTCAAGTAAACTCAAAAAAAAAATTTAATTGAAGTTAAATCATCAAGTTAATAAAAATGAAATTCATAGAATGTAAGTTACTAAATCTCTCAATAAGTTTAGACTCTCTTTAGTTAATTATACTAGATGACATCTCTAAGAGACTCTCATTAAGTGCAAACATGCCTTTATTTTGATTTTATTTTATTATGTTTATTAAGGAAGACTCATAATTTAGTAATTATTAGCATGATAGAATAATCCATGTATTAAGTGTGTTCCTAAAGCATAAAGCATGATGATGGTCCAATATACAAAAAATATATATGGTAATTATTATTGAACTACTAAAGACACAGTAAAAAGTATGATGGACTCAAGGTAGTAAGTGGGTATGGCAAACCATCAAGGAAAGGATTTAAAGAGCCTTGGTGTAACTTTAATGGATCCATTATTCCATGTTATCTACCATATCTTGAGAAGGTAATCAACCTAATCTTGCTATATGATGATTTGTTAGTAATCATGAATTATATCTTAAATAATTTATATTATGACCTCAAAATTAGAATAAAAAACTAAAAATTTGTTAAATAAATGATTTCTATAAAAAATACTAAAAAGAAATATGATTTACATTATCTACCTAAAAAGACAAATGCCTACATAAAAGAGGGATATGAGATACCCTAGAAATACTCAACTAAAGCTAATGATTTTGGAGTTACAATCTTGTCTGGGTTAAGCTGACACTTGGTAGCATATTAAGGACCCTCCTAAGTGTTGTTAAAACCATGCTAAACCTAGGCTCTACCTTAAGTGATACGATATATAATACATGTTATTTAATCAAAAATAAGAATGACATCTAATGCATGCTAGGATTGACCATGTCAAGAAAGTGCACCACCTAACTAACTTACTTAGTCAGTCAAGGTGCGTATGCATACTTATAAAGAGTAGCTCATAAGATTTTCTTACTCTTGATAAATCTTATCCTTATTAAATTAAATTTTAAAAATTTAAAGTGCTATAAATTAAAGAATAATTTAATCAATTAGTATTCCTATTTTAAAACTAAAAACAAAGACAATTAAAATTTTAAGATTCCAAATAATAAAAAATTATTTGATTATTTATATTACAATTCATTTATTTTTATAGAATTATATATTTTAATAATAAAAAAATTTTAAAATATGTAATTATATTATTATAAATAGAAAATCACATCAATTAAATTTTTATAAATTAGGTTATTTTTGAAACATCATATTACAGCTTTAAGGCAAATTACATGACTACGAGGACACTAGGGTGCCGAATAATAATTTTATAGATAAAAAGTTTTTATTAAATATTATAAATAATTTAATGAAATTTTGAGAAGATATAAAAAAATACCTTTGATCTTTGAGAACCAATCATAATTTCTTTGAAACTTTTGGAAACAATTAAAAAATTTTGAAAAATAAAAAATCCATAAAATTGTTCATTTCTAATTGATTAAATCTGTCGAATAATTTTAAAGATTGATTATTAAATATTTGAGGGTACTAGAATATGTTGGAAACATCCTCTAAATTTTTCATAATTATTAACATTTAAAAACCATTAATATATTGTTTACAAAAATCATAAGTTATGTAGTTGGATTCAATTAATGTTGGGATTTTTGAAGTGTTCAAAAGTTCATTTTAAACTCCCCTATGAATATGGGAATTTTTTAGGTTCATTTGATGAATTAAATAATCAAAAATAATAAAAAATATATTTAAAAGAATAGATGAAATATATAGAACTACTATTTTTGTAAATTGTTTATTTAAAAGTACTCTACTTAAATGTAAAATATTGTATAATTTGGTTTATTTACTTATTTTGAGTAAAAAACTTAAAATAATGTACATAAATTTTTGGGGATTCGAGAAATTATGGTTCAAAAGATCAACAACCCTAATTGTTTTTCTTCTTTAAAAACGTTAAGGAAACCATGCAAACCAGAGCTTATTTCTCCTTCCATAGTAAACCAATAGTTGTAAACTCAATTGAAATATAATCATGATGTTTAGTGACACTATCCCATGGGCTAAACATGGACCACCATGATTTACATCACCCATCAAAAAAAAGAGTGAGGGTTAAAATTCTCAAATGTCTTGGGCCATAAATTTAGAATTCTTATTTTGAACACCTTCAACAAAAAGAATGAAAGAAAACCATCTATAACATTAACTTGGATTGGTCTAGATCAATGAGTTAACTAAGCTCCAAACTTCATTTGTGTGGCTATCATGTTTGAGCTCACCTTAGTGTTGTAGGAGTCTAATAAAAGTTAGATTTTCTTTTCACAGCTCAAGAATTGCAAAATCATTCTCTATTTTCAATTGAAGCAATTATGGTATTTTGGCCATGAACTACCTTAGCTTAACCAAGTTTAAATCATGGTTGAATACTACTCACAACTAGTTGGAGTGCATAGAGAGGCTACAAGTAGCTACTAACTAGAAAATATGTGTTTAGGTAGGATAAAAATGGCTTATTTGCATTGATTCTACCTAACCATCTAAGCCTCATTTAATATAATTTTATTCATTATAACTCTCTAATTTCTTATGCTACATGTTATGGGTTAGCTGATTGTCCAAATGAAAAGATGTTTTAATAACAATGAGAATTTTGTTAAGTGAAATCCTCATCTTGCCCCCTTTTACTCAAATAAAATATTGAACCATTTCCTCAATTTGGTCCATTTGGAGTGCTCAAAGTGATAGGGATAAACAAAGAAATTACGCTTAAATATTTATAGCTTTATTCACTTTAAGGGTTTGAAGTGATTTAGATGTGTCAAATTCTCACATACATAACTGTTCTCATTTGGGTCTAAAAAGGACAATGTTGGAACATTTGGCTAAATTTATGCTCATGAAGTTATCAAACCAGGAAGGATTGAAGTAAGGAATTATCAATGACATTCTCAACTATAATTATTCTTAATAAATTAATTTAATTTTATGTTTATCCTAGTTTATCCTAATCTAATTATTCGTCAAAAAGGGGAATCAGTCATAACTAATAATTTTTCTATTTTTTGTCAATTGGGCTTTGTCCATGAGGAAAATTGCCTTAAAAAGGCTTAGAACATGTTTAAAATATTGAAGTTATATTTTATGTCCAAATAGCCCAATCAATTTGATAATTATGGCTGAATAGATCAGATTGGCTCAATTATGTCACTTAGGCTAAGTCACTTTCAATAGAACCAATTGATAGAGTTAATATTCATATTAAAATGTTTTAACATATAGTCACATTGGTTAACATAAAGTCCACATACTTTAACTTTAACTTGGGCCAAAGGTGGATCTTGATTAAGCTTGGTTTGGCTTTCCTAGTCTTGGGGTTGACCATATGTTTTCAAAGGATTTAAGTTGCCACTTATTTTATGACCATACTAGGAACATTAAAGGATTGAGTATCTAAAATGATTAATTAATTTAATTATGTGGAGTAGTTACTTAGTTAATAACCTAAATGGGGCAAAGGTAGTATGGTACATTTGACTTAGCCAAAGCCAAATTCCTAAGATGAATTTTGAGGATTGCTATGCCAATCCTCAAAGTTCCATGATCTTACATATATAATTTAATCAATTAGATGGATTAATTGTATAAATTTAATACTTGCATTCATTAGGAAATGGTTGAACCCTTGCATTGAGGGATATTTACCATAAGGTTAGTTAGAGTAAAATCTATAATATAAGAATTTTCTACGAGTGACCAACTTATATTGGTTCTTGTTAAAAATTTTTTACATTCAACCTAATGGGGTAGGTTAGCTAGAGTTTGATCTTATTATCATATTTAAAATATATTATAATTATTTTAATAAATTTTAATAAAGTAATAAAAATATATATCTCACCATAATTAATGAGAGCTCAATGATGGTAGTCTTTTACTACTAATCTTGCCTTATATCTTTTGAATTTTTTCTTTGGCATTATTCTCGGTTGCCTCTAACACCAATTGCCTTATGTCTTTTTAGAGGTGAAACTGTCATTTTTTATATCTTATTTTTAATATATTCTTGTTAATCCATGAGCTTGCAATTTCTTAAAGAAGCATTATAAAGAAATATTATATTGATCCTTATTGACGTCATAAAGATTTTAAAAGCTCCAAAAGTTTGGTTCTATTTTAGTTAAGCTTTTCCCTAAAGTTTAAGAGCTTTTTCTTGAAGTTTAAGAGCTTTTGTGAACACTTGTAGTTGCTATTATTTGTGGGGTAATAGGCTCTTTTATTGCTTATACTATTTTTGGTTATGCCACATCTTCATTTACAAATTGAAAAAAAAAAAAGTTATTGTCATCATTATGTAGTCCCAAATTATATTTTTATTTATCATCAAATATGACAACTTGATTGATTACTATCTTCTCAATATCAAGAGTTTATAACTTATGATCTTTTGAGTTGGTATTATAATCGATGTAACCATATTTTTCACTTTTATCTAGATTCTTATCTAATCAGGCACATGTGCATGCTTCTTTCTACTCCATGCTTCATATGGTATCATTCTCCATACATTTGTTGGCGATAGGTTGATCAAGTAGACTACAAATTCAATAATTTTACACATAACTATTTTGGTAATATCTTGCTTTTTAGTATGCTTCTCACCATATGAACAATGATTTTATTATTTATTTTTGACACACTATTGTGTTGTAAGAATTATGGAACTATTAGAGGTTGATATATTTTATTAGCTCCATTGAATTCTCAAAATATTTAAAAGTGGATTATCCTTCTCCATTATATCGCATGCTTTGATCTTGAATCCAGACTTTTTCTTTATAGTAGTAGCTTTAAACTTCTTAAACACCTTCAAGACCTTTGAATTTGGCTTTAAGGAATTAATGCAACCAATTCTTTTATGAAAACTTATTTAAAAATAGAAGGGAATAGTTACTCTTGTTGTGTGAACTTAGCTTTATAATATCACAAACATCGATGTGTATGAGTTCAAGCTACTTTCGTGCTCATAAACTTGACTCCCTTAGAAAGCTTTTCCTAAAATGCTTTCTAAAAACACATGTTTCACTTAGTTGATCAAAGTGTTTGATGCTAGGTAGTTTTCTTACCATCTCTTTATTTGAAAGTAATTTTAATATTCGAAAAATATGATGCGTTAATCAAAATTTTTATAACCAAGAAACATCTTTGTAATAAACTTTGAGACTTTTGGCAACATCATTTTGAATGCTAAATAAGATCATTCTGTTTTTTGACATTGTCACATTAGTAATTAAGTTGCCAATATTATGTATAAAGAAGATAGTATTTTCTTTCAATTGAAAATCATATCTTGTCTCCAAGAGTTATCCTAAACTCAAGATATTACTTTTATTTATGGCACGAAAACAATAAAATAAATTGATACTTGTAATTCTTCAAGTGAATGAGAATATTACCTTTTCCTTTTACTTCAATTTTTGATTCATCTTTAGAAGACATATGACCACTCATTAGCACTTCCAAGTTTCACAAACATACTTTTTTCACACATGTGGTCATTTGCACAAATGTTAAAAAAACAATGTTCCATATTTACTGCTTTCATTATTCTTGTAGTAAAATTTTATCAACTTCTCTTCTTTCTTTCATGTAAAAAAAAAAATGTCCAAAAACAAAATTTAGTCCCTTTGATGATAATTATACTACTATCAAATATAAAATCTAATGATCAACAAATCTTTTTTAAGATAGACACATTTTCTAGCTTCTTACTATTTCTATTTAGCTAATATGAAATGGTAATAACATTAAAATGGTAATTAGAGACGAACTTGCTTTCATATGCAAAGCTTCAAATTAACTTATGATATCTGAGGCCATCCCATTGTTACCTTCTATTTTCTTTCATACAAGATTTGGATCTTCTCCTATCTTTTTATTGGTCAAAGTAGTATGTGAGATTTTTTTTTCAAATTCATTATCATCTAAAGCTTGATAGATGACAAAGAGAGCCTTCTTATCTCACTTTTAAGTCTATTAAATCATCTATCTTCATTAAGGTTAAATCTTACTCTTCATATGGCTCATCATAGCTTGTCTCGACAACTTCTCAAATGTTATGCTTCAAAATTTTTGTTTACTTTGGTACTTAAATTCTAGATTAGAAAGTATAGATAGATGGTGAATGACAATATGATTTTCTTTCCATCCCCGATGCTCAAACAAATGAGCATCGAGGATGGAAAGAAAGTAATCATCATTCACCATCTATCTATACTGATCTTCTCACTATTAATTGAAAGCTTTTAGAACTAGGTAAAGACTAAGAAAAAAAAGAAATTTGAGGGAAAAGATTATATATTTTATTTCTTACATTTCCTATTTGATATAAACTCAATAACATCTACAAAATTTATTTGAGTGGCTCTTGCAAAGGATTGTGCAAACGTATTTTAATTTAATTCCTATAATTAACTCTCTAAAATTCTCATTTATCTCCACTACAAAAGTCATTAATAGTTATTCTACAATTTTTTAAAGATTGCTCTAGAATATATTTCTAGAGTTCTTTTAGGATCATTGTATGATAGTATTGAAGGCTTCCTAAGAATTACTTCGGAAGATATTCCTAGATTTTTTAGATAGTTATTCTAAATCATGGACTCAATGAAAGCCTAAATTACTCAATGGGCCAACAATCAAATTTAATAACAATGGCATCATGTGATTAGGTTGTATTCATTGTGTAATTGAGCTTAGTAGTAGTTTTTGCAGGTTCCTTCGATTGATAAGGGAGACGTCTCTATTATCTAAGCATGTTCAAAAATGAGAGGAAGATAAGATGGAGAGCTTGATGGTGAGATGAAAGCGGTCTCATTTAAAAGATTGTTGGATGTTTGAAGGAGATGAGAACTAGTTCTTAGGCATTTCTACTTGAAAGAAAAAGGGTGTACCATCTTGTGTTAAGTCAAATAAGAAAAGACCACTCTTCCCTTTTATATTGGTCTTAAGGCTAAGAAAATCGAGTTGCTTATAATATAAGCTACAAGTATTAAAGCTTTTATTAATTAAATGAGCTATTATGACTTGATTAGATTGACAATTGGATAAAAATATTTAATTAGTAAGGAAGAAGTAATGGATAATATTTTTTGAAAATGATAGAATTTTAAATATAATTTTTATTCAATATTGAAAATACTTATAACCTTCATTTATCTAACAAATTTAGCCTTAATAATAATATATTTACATTAACATTTACACACACACACACACACACACACATATATATATATATATATATAGATATATATATATATATATATATATATATATATATATATATATATATATATATATATATATATATATATATATATATATATATATATATTAATTCACATTTCCTTAAAGTATACTTTTATAATAGTTTTGTGCTAGAAACCCAGTTGCGGTAGAATAAGAATTTACATCTTTGCTTTGTTGCAAAATCCAGCACACTCACAGATGTTTGAAGAATGAATAAGAATAGTCCAGAATTTTTTCGTGGAAAAACCTCAAAATGAGAGTAAAAAACCACGGTGCCTAGCCTAGTAAAAATCTTCCACTATGTATCTATTTCAGAGTACAAAATTTTCCCAACAACGGGATTACAGAATTATATATGAGACAGGCTGACAATGGAAATCCCAGAATCAAGCAACAACAGCTATATAACCATGATTAGGTTGTAATAGTTGCTAGTAGTAGTTGATGATGGTGTGAAGTGATCGCGACAAACGATGATAATTCGGTGGTGATAACCCTAGAGATGGCCGGTGATTAATTCGCGTGGCACCGCAGAATTCAGTGGTGTGTCGATGATAATTAATTGTGATGATGGCAACACGATAGTTGACAATGATGATTGATGGTGGTGGCCAATGACGACGACTGGTGGTGGTTGGTAGCTACAACTGGCGACAGTGGTCGATGGCGATAACCAACAATAATGACCAGCGATGGTGGTTGACGATAATTCCCGATGACGGTGGTGCGATGGCTGCGGCTTACCAGCGATGATGGTTAGCGGTGGCGGCGGTGGTAATGACCGATGATTATGGTTGATGGCGACAAGGATTAGTGGTGGTGGCCGACGGTGACGACCGATGATGGTTGGTGGTCGACGGCGGTGGCCGTAAGCGTTATTAGTAAACGGAGGTGGTCACGGCAAATCAGTAAGATGATTATGCTTGAAGGATTTTCAAGCTTTAGAGCTCTCTCTTCTCTTTTGCTTTGGCCCCCCTCATGTGAAGAATGAGAGGCTATTTATAGATTAGAGAAAAGGTATTTCCGTAAATACATGCAAGATCCAAACCACTCCATCAGATGGCTCATGATGATGTATTTTAAGTATTTGAATGCTCAAATAAAGTCAAAATTATGAGATCTTGGGCTTGTTAGATCCGGCTCGTCAAGATGCTCAATTTGACTATAAACACTCCATGTTTAAGAGTCAATTGATAATAAGCACTTGATCTGGGTTAGTCTTGATTCAGAATCCGATTTCTTTTGACATTGAGTTTCGTGCTTCGACTAGTAGAATATTCAGTGTCATATCAGTTGCCTCCCTATTTTTGGATGACATTATCTCAATAATCCAAAATATTTATGTCAAATACTTGATAATAGCAAATTCTTCAATAAAATTTGTGGGTCCATTAATCATACATTTTAAGAGAACAAATCTTCATGGGAGCACTAGATTATGATCATGGAAGTGGGTGCAGAGCCGCGGTTGTGTACGAGTGCGTGTGAGCGTAAGGTTTCAAGGTTATGGACCCATTCGGACATTTCTGAGGCGCTTGTGTATACCATGGCGGCGAAGCAGTGTCTTTGGCGGCATCTGGCAGCTGGTGCTTCCAGTGCAGTGGAGGCCTTGATCAGATGGCCAGGCGTTGTCGCTGAAGCGAGTCTACCAGTGAGCTAGCAGGCTGGTGCATGAGTCTATGACAGTCAAGTCCCTGAGCGCCGTGTCGCCCGACAAACGCACCGATGAGGGGTTTTTTTGTCCATTTTGGTCCATTTTCACTCATTTTCAGCGATTTTCACCCATTTTTTAGTTTTCTTTGATTTTTTACCTTTTTTTCCCTATAGAGGGTATATAAAACCCCTAGGCCCAAGGGAGAAGACACAAATCTCATATGCTCTAGTTTTCTCTTCTTTTTAATAGAAGGTCATTCGGAGGTGATCAATGCACATGGTTCATGGCGAGGCTCGATTTTCTTGAGAGAGCGTGTCACCGGATTTGAAGCGATTAAGTCTCGTAGTTCATATGATAAGGCGCCAGTTTTCCCTCGAAAGATGCATCAACTATCCTCGTCGGGCCGATCAAGTTTGGAGGCGATCAAGGCCCATATTTCATACAACGAGGCTTCAGTTTTCCCTCAAAAGAGGCATCAACTATCCTCATCAGACCGATAGGGTTCGAAGGAGATCAAGGCCCATAGTTCATACAACGAGGCTCTGATTTTCCCTCAAAAGAGACGTCAACTGTCCTCATCAGACCGACCGAGTTTGGAGTTGATCAGGGCCAGTAGTTCATACTTCTTTGAAAAATTAGATTTCTTGAAACTCCAATGGATGGTTTAACAGTTGACAACTACCAAGATGTCGGGGAAACGTCAATTAGGAACCATCGTTCAAGCAACTCAGAAAGTCTGATAGATAATTTCAGAGTATCATTCTCCATGATGTTACTTGATGCTGTTAACTTGTATGGAAGATGTTGAATCAAATCTGCCAAGGATTTTTGACCCATCCAAGATTGTTTGTCAAAGTGTTACTCGATGACGTTAACCTGTATGGAAGAGGTTGAATTGAATCTGCTGAGGATTTTTGACCTATCTGAGGTTGTTTGTCAGAGTGTTACTCGATGACATTAACCTGTATGAAAGAGGTCGAATTGAATCCATTGAGGATTTTTGACCTATACGAGGTTGTTTGTCATAGTGTTACTCGATGACATTAACATGTATGAAAGGGGTCGAATTGAATCTGCTGAGAATTTTTGACCTATCTGAGGTTGTTTGTCAGAGTGTTACCCGATGACGTTAACCTGTGTGGAAGAGGTCGAATTGAATCCACTGAGGATTTTTGACCTATCTGAGGTTGTTTGTCAGAGTATTACCGATGATGTTAACTTTTATGGAAGAGGTCGAATTGAATCGGAGGATTTTGACCTATCGAGGTTATTTTCAGTGTTTTCGATGGCGCGTTAACCTGTATGGAAGAGGTCGAATTGAATTTGCTGAGGAGTTTTGACCCATCTAAGGTTGTTTGTCAGAGTGTTACTCGATGATGTTAACTTGTGTGGAAGGGGTCGAATTGAATCCGCTGAGGACTTTTGTCCTATCTGAGGTTATTTGTCAGAGTGTTACTCGATGATGTTAACATGTATGGAAGAGGTCAAATTGATTCCACTGAGGATTTTTGACCTATCAGAGGTTGTTTATCAGAGTCTTCACTTGATGATGTTAACCTGTGGAGAGTAGGTGTGATGTTTTGACCAATCTGAGATTGTTTGTCAGAGTCTTCGCTCGATGACGTTAACCTGTATGGAAGAGGTCAAATTGGATCCTCTGAGAATTTTTGACCTATCTGAGGTTGTTTGTTAGAGTGTTACTCAATGACGTTAACCTTTGGGGAGTATGTGTGAAGTTTTGACCAATCCGAGATTGTTTGTCAAAGTCTTCGCTCAATGACATTAACCTGTATGGAAAAGGTCGAATTGGATCCACTGAGGAATTTTGACCTATCCGAGGTTGTTTGTTAGTGTGTTACCCGATGACGTTAACCTGTATGGAAGAGGTCGAATTGAATCCGCTGAGGATTTTTGACCTATCTGAGGTTGTTTGTCAGAGTGTTACTCGATGATGTTAACCTGTATGGAAGAGGTTGAATTGAATCCGTTGAGGATTTTTGACCTATCTGAGGTTGTTTGTCAGAGTCTTCACTTGATGATGTTAACCTGTATGGAGTATGTGAAGTTTTGACCTATCCGAGATTGTTTATCAGAGTCTTTGCTCGATGATGTTAACTTATGTGGATGGGGTCAAATCAAAATATTTATTTGAGCTTGTAGCCAAAGTTGCTCCTTGACCTTTTCCTTTTTCATTAGTATTACAAACTTGCTTCTAGAATTGATACTCAATTAGATATCCAAAATATTGATTTGGATAATCTTTTGAGATTAAGAGTTGCCCCCAATCTCCAACAAAAGTTGAAGGATCGAAGTTTGATGAATTTTCATTCTTCTTGTGTGTTCCTCGAGAGTAAGATTTTATTCACCATATCGGTGGTGCTGTTCTGAACATAAAGTCAGATTATCAACCATTGTGAAGATGTAAAAGGAATGTTCCCACAGACGGCGCCAAAATGTTGCATACTAGAAACTCAGTTACAATAGAATAAAAGTTTATGTCTTAGCTTTGTTGTGAAATCCAGCACACACACAGATGTTTGAAGAATGAATAGGAACAATCTAGAATTTTTATGTGGAAAAATCTTGAAAATAGGAAAAAACCACGGGGCCTAACCTAGTTAAAATCTTTCACTATGTATCTATTTCAGAGTACAAAAGTTTCCCAACAACAGGATTATAGAATTGTATATGAGAAAAACAATGGAATCAATATATATAAGGTTAATTGGCTAGTGGTAGTTGATGATGGTGAATAGTAGGGGTCAGCAACCAATGGTGGTGGTCGACATTGGTGATAACAGGTAGAGATAGTCGGCGGTGGCGACCAGCGACAGTAGTCGATGGTGGTGACCAGCAGCGATAATGATGATTCAAGCGGTGGTTGATGACAATGATGATTGATGGTGCCAATAATTGGCAGCGAGGGTGGAATGCTGCGGCAGTGGTCGATGTATAATGATAGCAGTGGCGGTGGTTGGCAGTAATGCCTGGATGAGTAGCGGTAATCGGTGGCGATGATAAGCGGATGGTTGAGTGATAGCGATAATGACCAGCGACTATGGTTGACGGTGGCAAGGACTAGTGGTGTGGCCGACCTCGATGACCGGTGATGGTTGGCGGTCAATGGCAGTGGCCGGCGCCAGTGGTTGGCAGCCAACGGAGGTGGTCAGCGACCGTCGAGTAGTGGCATGATTATGCTTGGAGGATTTTCAAGCTTTAGAGCTCTCTCTTCTTTTTCTCTTCGGCCCCCCTCATGTGAAGAATGAGGGGCTATTTATAGATTAGAGAGAAGGCATTTCCGTAAATACATGCAAAATCCAAACCACTCCATCGAATGACTCATGATGATTCCCTTGATCATTTGATGTATTTTAAGTATTTGAATGCTCAAATAAAGTCAGAATTATGAGATCTTGGGCTTGTTAGATCCGACTCGTCAAGACGCTCGATTTAACTATAAACACTCTAAGTTTAAGAGTCGATTGATACTAAGCACTTGATCCGGGTTAGTCTTGATTTAGAATTAGATTGCTTTCGACATCAAGATTCATGCTTCGACTAGTAGAATTCTCAATGTCATATCAATAATGAAAGATTCATTCAACACTCGAAGCACATATAACTAAAATAGATAGAAAAATAACTTCTCTAATTAAAATAAACTAGGTATTTCGACTAAAATCATCAACCGGACCCTTAATCTTAAATGTATAGTACTCTTCAAAAACCTCCAATCCACTTCCAAGAATTTTTGTGTGGAACTCAAACTCCATTCGAGATGGATTTAGATCCCAGACAAAGTCAACCGCCATCCCATCAATATGAAACTCAGCACTTCCTTGAGAAGTTGTCCTCGTTATCGTCCCCTGGTGAAACAATTCTCCATCAATAACGAACCTCTTCATTCCACCTTCTTGAGCGTTCTTCATTATCGAATGTTATGTTGGTTGCCATTGGCTATAAAACGAGCTTCAGGGTCTATGAACAAAAGGCTCTTCTAGGCGAGTGGATCGATTGGTTGGAAAGACTAGGTTGAGGCAGAGCTTTCATCGGATCATAACTGATATTTCCTTGAGCTCTCTGATTAGATTGGTAGACCATCCTCATCGACTTCTTTGTTGCAGCAAAAATTGATGAGTTTAGTCATTGTAATTGAAGGAAAAAGCAATTTTTTATAACCTTAGTTTACTTTCTTGCTTGTTGTATTGTTAAGAAGAGCTTAGATATTAATTTATAGAGCTCTAACATGCAGCATGAGAAGTTAGCAATTTTAAAGATACATGCATGAGATTTTTTGGTAGTTAATAAAATTAAATGTCCATGTTTCCAAAAACAAAAAAAAAAGTTATTTTGATTCCATGTTACAATTTATAAAAAACTTTGTTTTATAGTTAGTTAATTATAAAGAAGTTTTGGGTTGATGGAATATGAGGGTTAATTGTTTTATAGCTGCTGTTAAATGTGGTTAATAGTATAATTTTTTATAGAAATTAATAAATGAAATAATAAGGTATTAATTGAGAAAATTTTAGGAGAATTGGCCTCTAGGTAATAAATAAAATTTTCTATTTCTTTCCCCAAAAATAAGAAAGTTCTTTAATATCTGGCTTGATATTTTCTTAAATGAATTCTCATAGTTACATTGAAGTTCTCTTATCCTACTATGAGGATGCTAGGATCTATATTACTAGATTCAAATTTATCCATTATAATATTAGAACTCTACTAGTAAAACTAGCATTGCCTCATATAACATTAAACAACGAGAAGATTGGAGGAGGGGAAGAGAACCTGAGAGAGGAATGCTTTCAAGATTTTATTGACAAACCAAAATATTCTTAAAGCTCCTCATTCAAATGATACTTTGACCCATTATTTATTGGCCTTCTAGATATAATAAGAAAAAAAAAATAATCGAACAATTACAAAACATGGGCATATCATAACATTAATAAATTTATACAAGTATCTCCCATGCTGAGTGATTAGAGGTAGCCACCAACTTAGAAGATGACACAAGCATGACAACTCAAAAAGTTGTTGAGCCACTTACATTAAGTTGGGCAAGTATCCCATTAAGTCAAGGCATGTGATCGTTAGGCCTAAGAGTGATTCTTAGGCTTGGGCAAGTGATCCCTATTTGGGCAAGTGATTAAGGTCTTAGTGAGTGACCATTACGAGTTCACTTCATACTTAGTAAGCATACCTTGGTCCTTAACTATTTTAGATGTATATTTATTTCCCTAATTCATGTTATATACTTTAATAGTAACTTAAAAAAGGAGTTTAATAATTAATCTTACCATTTAGTACTAAAAATGATTAGATAAAAAAATAAAACAATAAATTTAATAATCTAATTTAGTTATTGGATGGGGAATTGTATGTAGTTAACTCTTTGATTATAGATTTAATTTAATTTTTTTGTGTATATTAGTATTGGTCTATACACACAGCATGGTGTATTATATTTGAGACTTGATCTCCTCTGTTAACCCTCCCCTTTTATGAAAACATAGCAATTCCCTTCATTCTCAAATGGCCAAGTCACCTAATAAGAAAGTGATGGACATTTATGACAATAAGCAATGTTGGAGTACTCTTCATCAACACAATCAGTATCATCAAGGGGATGAAGAGTAGAGATTGAGTTATCTTCTCAATAAGAAGTGAGGATTAGCAAAAATAGTGTAGGACTGACTTAAACAATGTCAAGAAGCTATTATAGAATTGTTAGCTCTAGTAAGAAATATCATAGTGGGTCAAGCAGTTAATTTTGAAACTCATATTATAGTTTCAGCTTAGATAATTCTTTCTTATAAAATAAATTCAAAAATTATTTTTTACTTTGATTTGTAACATAAATACTCTTTCTCATTGTAGGATGGTTTGATGGCCTTAGATCTCTTGAAGCATGGAGTCAACCAACCACAAGTTGCTCTTATAGGCAAGCTTAACAAATTCCCCTAAAGGAGTAAGTTCAACCTCTAAATCTCCTTCAATGATAAATGACATGTGGCATCACCTTATAAAGGCATATCTTAGTAATTTTTTTAATAAAAAGTTTTCTCAATCTAATTTTTTATATGACCATAGCCATGACTTTAGTGGATATGCTAAGCTCCTGGACGAAAAGCTTGTTATTAAAATTATAAAAGAGGCCATGTGGTGTTTTAATTTGGAACCGTGGGGACATCACACAGATTTTAGGGGATACTTGTTGAAGTGATCGGGTGCAACATTAGGGTATGATGTACAGCCTCAGAAGATTTAGACATCACCACATAATGGACCTAATCATAATAAAGACTCCTAAGACAAATGGGTCTATGTATATACTAGAGATCTTTCCACAACTTCACATGGAGAAGTAAACCAAGGTTTATTTTTTATCGGGTTCTTTAGTTCTTTATGGAAGCAATATTCCATAGTTAATTACATCATAGGAAATAGGGGTCTCCTAAGAACACTCTCGATTAAAGTAGTCATTATCTCTAAAGATTTTAAAGCTAAATAATCAAAAGATTATATATTTATGAAAATCAAATGGGAGAGTTCTATTAAAGGAGAATAAGTTGGAAGAACCCATGATATAAGGAAGCCTGGTGAGTGCTTCAGTCTTCCCTATAATGAGGCTTTATATATTTTAGAGAGAGATTTTACTTTTGTTTAAGTTGGAATCTTATTAGAATGTTAGGACTTATAGTCCAATAACATAAGATTATGAAAATTCCTAAGAGGTGAGGACTTATACTCGTAGCCCGAAGGAAACAAGTAGTCTTCGAACTTAAATTTAAATAATGCTTTAGCACAAGCTGAAAGCATGACGTAAGTCTAATCAGCAAAGATGGGATATGATAGTTCACCTCCACAAGGGAGAATGAATGCACCCCAACTCTTGTGGACTTACAATCACTTAGGCGCCAACTAACACCTCCTACGCTTTAAAATCATGTAGGCTGGTCTTATATCGATGCAAGATAGCTAAGTTGTTATTTAATTATAAAAAGAGCTAGAATCCTACACTCACTTCCTTAGAGACTAGAATATGATTACCTTGAAAATATGACTTAGACTAATGCAACAATTATAACTTTTAAACCATTTTAACATATTCATTTTGGACCAAGGCTTGGGACAATTATGTCTATATGCATGATGAAATTTAGGCTTGGGCTAAATTAATTAGAGGAGATGTTCTCCACTATAGGGGATCACCCTCAAAGGTCAAACATATCTCCTATCGTGCAAGAATGGGGACCCTCCCTATTCAAGAGGGGAACAATATTACATGCATGGTGTGATAACATACAACATTCAACTAAGGAGTTTCTAAATCTTTTATTTATCTTGATTAAGAGCTAGACTTTAAGATGAAGTTATGAGTTACATTAGGATTTAGTTATGAATTTTTAGTGAGAGTAAAAAAATTAATTTTATCCTAAAGAGTCTACCGCATCCATGCCACACATTAAACCATCATACTTTAAGAAGATTATGAAAAACAATCAAACAAAATATTCAAACATATAAATTTCATAAAAGGCTCTCTTAAGATGGCTAAGAGAGCAAGAAAGGCTTTTGTGGGGTTCAAGAGAATATACTATGGTTTAAGGCCATCCAATAAATAAATAGATAATTAAATTTAGAACTCCATCTTTATAAAATTGTAACTCTCTCTCTCTCTAGAAGCCTAGATTACTTTAAATAAATACCACATTAAAGAGTAGGAAGTATAGTTTTGATCCAACAATTTTCATTAGCTTTGATGATGTTTTGAAATTTTTTTACAATTTTTTTCCAACCTTGCTCACTGTGAAAATAACTAGGCTAATTCTCTAGTTTTACACTAGTGTAGATAAAACCTTAGAATTCACTGAAATAAATTCCCAAATAATAAATTGAAATGGAAGAAAATTGTATTGGAAATATTTGTGAAATTGTTTATAAAATTTGGTTTAAATTTAGGATGGTAGACATTAACGACAACATCGACTGGTCAGTCTAACCACAAAGTTGATTGATCACCACAAACTTGTTGAAAATGCACATTTTATGTATAAAAATAAAAAATAATACTTTTTTACATTGTAGACTATCTTAAAAACACCTCTCAATAGAAATTACACAAAAACACATTGAGGATAAATTGTAGACCACTCACCAATTTTATATAGGACATTTTTTTAATTTACTAAATAAATGGAAGGAGGTGGACAGTCTAGCAATTCAAATGAGAGTAACTTGTACTTACAAACCGCCTAGCCATTGGCCATACAAGGGAACTATTGTTAATTAATTACAAATTAATCAACTATAAGGACATTAAATATTTATGTCCTTTTCTTTTCAAGATATTAAATGGGAAGAAGATTGAGTATTTATACAACTAATAATATTTGATAATATTTATTAGGGTTTAGTAAGAATATGGTTTTACATTGAAGCAAATCTAAAGGTGAACTTATTAGAAGGAGTTTAAAATATTAAGTAATTAAGGGTTCCTCTTATGAGTTTCTCTTAAAATATTTGTTAAATCCAAGGTTTGATGGCCATTATAAGGACAAATCCTGTTCATCTATTGCTAAGGTTAAAACAAGATTTCTAGCAAGATTAAGCTAGGATCGAACCTGTATAATGCTTTAAAGATTGGAATGAGGAGTAATGGAGTTAAAGAGGAAGGCTTAAAAATTTTATAGTAGCAAGGTAGAGTTTAAAAATTGAGGATAGAAATGTTCAATCTATGAACGAGCGAGAGTAATGGCCACAGGACTGTGCTCATTTCTCTGAAACATTCACTGTGTTTTCTTTTTTAATGCCAATGAGTACATCACCCCATTTCATATTACAAGCTTCAATGTGAAATTCTATTTATAAAGTTTATTCAAAGTTTAAAACACTAATACATATATCCTTGATTCAACTTCCAACTTTAGGTTAAATAATAATATATATACATAAACATCATAAGCATATATATTTCCATTAACATTTCTTTCAAAGAAACCATCGCAAACATTAATAATGAAAAACTCAAATCAACACTGAAAGCACGCATAACTAAAATAGATAGAAAGATTTCTTCTCTAAATAAGATGTTGACGAAATGGCTGACACTGAATCTTAAATGAATAATACCCCTCCTGCTCGTCCTTCCACTCTTCATAAATCTCTGATCCGAAGCCAAGAGTTTTGTGCAGAACACAAATTCCATCGGAGATGAAGTTAGATCCCAGATGAAGTCAACAACTATCCCATCAATATGAAACTCACCAATTCCTTGATATTTTTGCCTTGTTATCGACACCTCGTAGAACATATGTCCATCAATAACCAACTTCATCATCCAACCTTATGCATTCTTTGTTAGCCTTATCTGAACGTTGTGTAGGTTGCCATTGGCTGTGAAATGAGCTTCAGGGGCTCTGAACATGGCGCCATAGTCTCCTAGACATGATAATGGATCAGGTTGGTTAGACAAACTAGGTTTGGGCCCAGGAGTTTCCATAGGATTGCTTGACAGGCAATCCGCATCATCTTCTTTATTTCAGAAGAGATTGATGAGCCTATCCATTGTGATTAAGGAGAGGGCAATTTTTTTATGTTAGTTTTTTTTCTTGTTGTTAAGAAGTGCATAGATATTAAGTTATAGTGCTCTAACGTGGATGAAAATTTAGAAATTTTAAAGATACAAGCATGAGACTTTTTTATGGCTGTTAGTAAAAATGATTTGTAATGAATCCAGAAAAAAAGAAAACGTTATTGTGATGCTGTGTTAGTGCTTACTTTAAATAAGAAAAACCAGTGATTTATAATGAGTTAATTTCAAAGGATTTGGAGTGGATGGAGTAAGAGGATAAGTTGTTCCTGCTATTAAATGTGGTCGATAGTAAAATTTTGGATGGAAATTGATGAATACAATTATGAGGAATTAAATCAAGAAATTTTGGGAGAATTGAATCTTGGATAATTAATAGTTTCTATTTTTCTCCTAAATTAAGAAAGTGCTTTCATATTTGGTTTGAATTTTTAATGAAGAAAGAAAAAGCTTTAAAGATTTTATTGATAGAACAAAATACACTTAATGATCCTCTTTAAAATGATTCTTTGACCCTCAACTTATAAGACATTTGGGCACTATAAAAATGCTATATTTTAAACTCATAAAGAAAGCATAAGGAGAAATAAATGGATAGTTGTAGACATGTGGACATCATGTTCAAAACATTAATTAATATACATGGTTATCCCCCAAGTCGAGTGATTGGAGGGAGTCACCGACTTGTAATATTACACAAGCAGAACAACAAATAAAGTAGGTGAGCAACCTTTATTAACTTGGGTGAGTAGCCCATTAAGTTAGAGCATATGATTATTAGACCTAGGTTAGTGATTCTTTGAGCTAGGCAAGTGATCCTTAGGTCCAGGAAAGTAATTTATAGGCCTTTGTGAGTGACAGTTAAGCTAGGGTGGACCCTTGCAAGTCCCATTGGTATCTTCCAAGCTTACCTTGGTTCTTAACTCTTTTAGATGTACATTCAATTTTCTTATTCTCTTTTTTTTAGAGCCACCTACAAAAAGTGTAAAAGGATTATGTTTAATCATTAATACTATAATTGAGTAGTTGTAGAAGAAAGTATTAGATTTTATTATCTTATTCAGCTATTGCATTAGGAATATTATCGAGTTTCTACTTTGATAAAGGCATTAGTTTAACTCTTGTGTATATTAATATTAGGCTATACACATGACATATTGTATTCTATTCGAAACCTGATCTCCCCTATTAACCCCCCACTTTTATCATGACTTAGCAATTTCACATATCTTCAAATGACCAAGTCACCTACAAAGAAAGTAGTGGGCATTTTTTATTATCAGCTATGTATGGTGTGTTCAACTATCACTTATTTTGTAGGTGTTGTTAGATTTAGTTTTCTTATTTTTGATATAATTTTGCATTAGGAATTAAGGTTAGTGTTATGGGGGCTTAGGATAACTATTGGTTCCAAGACCAAGTCTTATGTACCATGTGATCCTATGGAGCTTGCCCAATCAAATGAAAGAAGGAAATGAAGGAAAGAAGAAGTTTTAAAGATTTGAATACCCACCATAGCTCTCATTCATTAGTTGTAATTAGAATATAATTATTCTTTCATTGTATCAGTATGTATAAGGGTAGAGCTCAGCTATTCATATCTTTTTTCGGGTTGTATGGTGATACCCGACTGCACTGGCTTGCTATTCTTTCATGTTGAGGTTATAAATTGTTTAATAATTCATTTACATTGTATGATAGAAATGGCATGTATTTTTTTAGTTTCTTCATATATGATGATTTAATATGTGGCTTGGATCCGTTTAGGCTCTTAGGAAAAAAAATAAATTTTCTACCCCAATAATAACTCATAACTAAAGTTAAATGCATGATTCCAAATGACATACAACATTTAACATGATTGGAAAGGAATAAATAACATAAACATATGATTTTATTCAATTAAATTAATTCCTAAGGATAATCATATCAAATAAAATCATTTAAGATAAACCAAAGCTTCTTTAATGTCATTTTTAATCTCATATTTTGATTTGATTTAAAGATGTGAGAAGAGATTTGCTGATTCTAACCCATTCCCGTATTTGTTAATTAAATTGATTTAATGAAATATGATTAGGTTTAATGAGTTAATTAGGTTATAATATGCATTAAATCTATTAATTAACCCTTTTTTATGTACCTTAACATAATTACTCAAATAATTATGAGCCAATATGATATGAACATACATTGGAAATTAAATCAGCAATGATCCTAAGAAATAAAAGGGGCTTAATGCAATTGGCTCACAATTAATGATTAATTAAATTAATTATTTCAATTAAGTACTCTTATAATTTCCCCACACATGTGGGTTAACTATAATTTCCTTAGGATTTTCATAGGTTGTTGAACACCTAAAGGTCTACCCAAGACTTCATTAATTGAGATTCCATCTGATTATAATTTCAATTTGATTACTTGATTAAGCCTTGATTAATTAAATTAATGAAATAAACTTAGGGAAATAATTAGGAAGGAGGCCCTAATCTTATCCTATGGGTTCATTCAGTGTTAAGCAACACCTAACCACTTAATTAATTAATTTATTGCTATTCATTGGATTAATTAATTATTAATTAATTTAAAAGAGTAATTAAAACTTAATTAGTTATTTTTTCATAATTAATTAAGCACTGAATCTCGATAAAATTATGAGAGATAGAGGTCATCCCATTAAATTAACACACAAAGTTTGGGGTTAATTACTTGGGTAACTAAAGAGTAATTAAGTTAATTAATTTTGTAATTAAATTTTAATTATGCCCTAATTATTGTTCAAAATCAAAAAAGAATATTTTTAACAAATTCTCCTATGAAATACCTTCAAAAATAAATATTTATTTTAATTTTTATGATTTTTCTTATGATTTGTTATAAGTTTTCAATGTTTTATCTGATTTAACTAAATTTTCATAATTTTTATAAAGTCTATTAATTTATTCTACAAAAATAGATTATTTGAGCTTCAAAATTCAATATCTTTCAATCCAAAAACTCTTTTAACTTGAAATTGTAATGGTAGGTGTATTCTAACTTTAGTTTCAATTGCTAAAAATTTTAGATTAATCTAATGTGTATTTTTGGCTTAATTAGTGAAATTATATTTTTCATAAAACCTAAATTAAGTTCAAAATAACTAATAGAAGTTGAGGATTTTGGGCTTATTGGATTCCTCTCGGAAAGACAAAACCATCGAAGCCTTATTTATAATTTTTCATTGAGTATTTTATTGTTATGAATTTTTGAAGTTTCAAGCAATTTAAATAATTTTTAAAATCAGAAAAACCTTGAATTTTCCTACATATCCTTGTCAGCACTGCACGGCGCTGACTGGACCATGTGATTCCATGCGTCGCCACATGATTGGGTCATGCAGTTCCTCGTGGCGCAACTTGATTAGGCCGCGTGGTTCCGTGTGGCCTTTGCAAAAAAATGATGGGTTTCAATCGGAACGTCTGATCACAGATCGGATGGTCTAAATTGAATCCTGTGATATGAGGGATAAAATCAGGTGGATCTGCTTCTAATCATAGCCATCCATCCCTATTAAAGAGAGATTAGATGGCTGTTATGTCATCTTCTCCTAGTGCACAAAAATAATGCCTGAAACGGGCAAACTGAGCGGACGAATAGGAAATTGAACTCTGAGGGTCCGTTTCAGGCTCAATTTCACAGTGATTTTCATAAAAAAAAAACTCCTATTTCACATTGGGATCATGTGAAATGAAGAATGCATAGGATATCTAAGGGATTTTCCTAAAATTGAGCAAACATCATCCCAAAAAAATAATTCTACGATCGGCTACGGGATTTGAGAATTACCTCGTTAGGGATGATTTTTTAGGGCAAAGATAATTTGAACATGTTCCTGGGTGCGAGATGAAACTTTGGAATGATTTTGGACTCTTGTCTTACCTTCGAACGTCGTGGTCGCCAACCTTCACCGAAATCTGCTCGAATTTAATAGTTTTACGTCATAAGGAAGTGGGGAATGGGTTTATCTCCCTCACTGGAGTTCTTTGAGCGTATCTAATGTAGAAATTGAATCCCTAGGGTGCCTCTTTTCCTTTGTGCTTAATGGTGGCCAAAAATAACCACTAATGGTTATTTTTGGCTCCCTTGGTTATTTAGATTTAGTTAATTTGATTAATCATTTTTTATTTCAATTGTATTTGGAATTATATTATTCATTAATATTGAACAGGCTTAAGTAATTTCAATATTAATAAAATTTAATTTAGGTATAAAATTTAGAAGTTGATTAACTTTGATTTTCAATTGAATAATTGATTTATTATAATCTTATTAATTTCATAATTTAAGATTTAGTTAATTTATTATATTCTTAATTATTCCATAAGCCTTAAATGTATAATTAATTGAACTTTAAAGAGTTAAGAAATTTCCTAAAGTATTATGATGTTAATGAAAATATTTTAAATTGGTTTCATAAATCTTTATAATTTCTATAATTTTTTATTTACTACTTCATTTAAATTAACCTAGAGATTGAAAATTTTATTACTCCTTATACATAGATCATTTTGCTTTGAACTTTTTATGACAAGTGGGTTCCTTGCCAATTTAATCTCCCTAAAGTTTCATCTTAATCTAATGTAATTTTAATACTAATTAAAGTATTAATTATTTTAATATACCATAGAGCCTTTATTTGCAAATTTTTTTTGTTGAATATTTAATTTTCTATGAATATTTGAAGTTCTGTATATTTTTCTATAATTTTTAAACTAAAAAAAAAATCTTATTTTTCCTTTTAAAACAATCAGTGCCACATGGCGTTGACATGGCTCCACTTTACACTCGGCACTATGTGATTTGGCCATGAAGGATCCATGGGTCCAACATGTTTGACGCCCGGAATGTGATTTGATCCAAGCAGTCCGATCAAAGATCGGACAACTCTGGATCATCATGTGGTTTTCTTTAAAAGGATTAATCAAATAGTTCAACTAAATCTCGATCGTTCATTTCTAATAGAAGGAGCGAGTGGTAGAGATTTTGTCTCTCTCATCAACAACAAAAGCCAAGCATTGTCGATAAGGCAATTTAGTCAACAAGGATGCATGTTTTTGATTACAAAAAGATCATGGATCGATTTACAATCGATCTAAATGATTTTTTCTCACTTTAGATCAAGTTTGCTTCATAAAGAACCAAACTCAGCTAAAGAGGAGATCAGGTTTGAGGCATGCCTTGCTGACGTTGATCCTTTATGGTGGAAATGTTTCAAACTCGTTTGTTAAGATGTGGCAACCCCCTGAAGGAGTTTTAGTTTACTTCAATGTATGCCAATTTTATGATTTTTCCCATAGCTTTTCCTTGCATTCTTAATTTTATGTGATCCACATGCATTTTGGGGTATTTTTAGGTGAAGATCACCAAAAAATCAAGCCCAAAACCCTTTATCATTTAGTTTGACTACTTTTCGAGCTTTGGTTTGCCAGTTTCGGAGAAGAAGAGCAGCAACCATTTGATTTCCCATTCAGAGAAATGGACAGGTGTGATTTCATGCTAGATCCGCCCAGTTTCAGCCCCTGGATCACACAAATCAATCTAGACCGTCCGATCTACAATCGAAGAAGAAGGAAATAAGTTGCCTCCTCACTAATCACTATGAAGGCCAAGCTCCACTCGTTTGCCAATCGGTTTGGCAGAAATCTCACTTGTCGATGGCATGGAAATTGGGGAAGGGATCGACTCTCATTCGTTTCACCTCAGGAATGTGTGTGAGCAGTTAGGTTACCAAGAAAAACTCTATTCTTTCTTTTCCATGCTTGGCTGTAAGCTATATCCATGGAGAATTCGAAATGAATTTTGCCATGGTGATTTCTACCCTTAGAGGCTAGCTTTAAAAGGTGGTTAACTAATTG
This sequence comes from Cymbidium sinense, assembly GCA_021442155.1. NCBI lineage: Eukaryota > Viridiplantae > Streptophyta > Magnoliopsida > Asparagales > Orchidaceae > Cymbidium > Cymbidium sinense. The sequence goes on from CM038233.1 coordinate 58,574,165, forward strand.
GGGGTAAGCCCAAATCAGTTTAGAAGAGGAGTGGAGAGGATATGGAGGAAGTGTAATGGGATTTCGCTTATTATGCAAGTGCTTTAACTTCTTTTCCTTTTCATTGACTCATGTCATCCCTAGCTTTACTCTAACATTATTTGGATTGAAGTTTCATTAGTTTTAATTAGATTAGATATAAGATTTAAGTTAATTTGATTTTATTTAGTTTGATTTAATGATTGCATTTAAATTAATATCATTTGGACTGGAATGGATGTATGTGGTTTAATTATTTTTCCTTTAATTTATTGATCCTTGATTTGAATTTCAATTAATATTATTGTCCATCAGATAACTTGGAGTTCAATTGATCTGTCATGTAAGAGTTTGATGTGGTTTAAGATAGGTTTGACCCTTTTGACCCAAATTAGTCAAATTGAATCTCCTAGCAGAAATGGCCTTTTTAAGATTTAAATTTAAGTTCAACTGTTAATTGACTATTTGTACTGATAATGATTAATCAATTTCTTTTAAATTTGGTTTTGATTTTGATTTTGACTCAATTGACTCAAATTAGGATTAACGGATCAAAATGGATTCACTTGAGTTAAATGAAGAAATTATTCAAGTTAAGCTAAATTGATTGAATTATGTTTAATGAAGATTTTCAAATGATTTTAGACATTCAATTTAAATTAATTTCAATTTAATTAGATTATAAGTTTTAGTTTATTCAATATAAATTTTTAAAGTTCAAATCAATTAATTTAATTAATTAATTTAATTAATCCTTAATTAAAGTCATTTGAAGGTTTATTAAGTTTTACAGAGTTCTAATGGTGTTTTTAGACTCATTAAAGTTCATTATAATATTTTAAGTTAATTTTAAGTTTTTTCATAATTTTATTGTATTAATATTAATTAATTTAAGAATTAAGGTTTATAGGTTAAAGATTTTATATGATTCATTTTAATTGCCAATAAATTCTCATATTTTTATCTATGGTGTATTTCAACCTTAATTTCAATCTCCTAAAATTTTAAAATGATTGGATTAATGGTTTGAGTTTAATTTAAGTTTGATTTTTTTTTAATCTAACTTCAATTAACCCAAAAATACCTAATAAAAATAGGGATTTTATGTTTAATATATTTCTCACATTCAGTTAAATCCATAGAGCCCTTATTTGCAAATTTTTTTTGGTTGAGTATTTTATTTTCTATGAATATTTGAAGTTCTGTATATTTTTCTATAATTTTTAAACTCAGAAAATCTTATTTTTCCTATTAAACAGTCAACGCCACATGGCGCTAACATGGCTCCACTTTACAGTCGGCACTATGTGATTTTGCCATGAAGGATCCATGTGGGTCTCGCATATTTGACGATCAGGATGTGGTTTGATCCAAGCCATCCTATCAAAGATCGGACAGCTCTGGATCATCACATGATTTTTTTAAAAAGATTAATTAAATAGTTCAACTAAATCTCAGTCGTTCATTTCTAAGAAGGAGGTGGTGAAATTTTGTCTCTCCCATCAAAAAACCAAAACAGCGGTAAGGCAATTTAGTCAACGAGGATGCATGTTTTCGATTGCAAAAACATCAAGGATCGATTTACAATTGATCTAAAAGATTTTATCTCACTTTAGATCAAGTTTTCTTCATAAAATACCAAATTGAGCTAAAGAGAAGGTCAGGCTTGAGGCATACCTTCCCGATGTTGATCCTTTACGATGGAAATGCTTCAAACTCATTTGTTAAGATGTGGTGACCCCTTGAAGGAGCTTTTGTTTGCTCCAATGTGTGCTTGATTTTAGGATTTTCCCATAGAGCATTCTTAATTTTATGTGATCCACATGCATTTTGGGGTGTTTTCCAGTGAAGATCACCAGAAAATAGAGCCCAAAACCCTTTTTTTTCCATTTAGTTTGACTATTTTTTGAGCTTTGGTTTGCCAATTTTGGAGAATAATAGCAGCAATCATCCGATTTCCCATTTTGGGAAATGGACAGCTATGGTTTCATGATAGATCCACCCAGTTTCAACCCCTAGATCGCGTGGATCAATCTAGACCATCTGATCTGCAATCGAAGAAGAAGGAAATAAGTTACCTCCTCACCAATCACTATGAAGGCCAAGCTCCGTTCATTTGCCAACGGGTTTGGTAGAAATCTCGCTTCTTGGTGGTGTGGCAATTGGGGAAGGGATTGGCTCTCCTTTGTTTCACCTCAGGAATGTGTGTGAGCACTTAGGTTGCAAAGAGAAACACTACTCTTTCTTTTCCATGCTTGGCCTTAAGCTATATCCATGGAGAATTCAAAATAAATTTTTGCCATGGTGATTTCAACCCTTGGAGGCTAGCTCCAAAAGGTGGTTAACTAATTGGTGGTAACCCCAAATCAGTTTAGATAAGGAGTGGAGAGGATATGGAGGAAGTGTAATGGGATTTAGCTTATTATGAATATGCTTTGACTTCTTTTTTTTTTCATTGACTCCTCTCATCCCTAGCTTTACTTTAACCTTTATTTAGATTGAACTTTCATTAGTTTTAATTAGATTTGATATAAGACTTAAGTTAATTTGATTTCATTTAGTTGGATTTAATGATAGCATTTAAATTAATATCAGTTGGACTTAAATGGTTTTAGGTGGTTTGATTATATTTCTTTTAATTGATTGATCCTTGATTTCAATTTCAATGAATATTAATTGTCCAACAGATAATTTGGAGTTCAATTGATCTATCATGTGAGAGTTTGATGTGGTTTAAGCTAGGAATCTAGCTCAAATGGCCTTTTTAAGATTTAAATTTAAGTTCAATTGTTAATTGACTATTTGTAATGATAATGATTAATCAATTTCATTTGATTTTGGTTTTGATTTTGATTTTGACCCAATTGACTCAAATTAGGATTAACGGATCAAAATGGATTCACTTGAGTTAAATGAACAAATTATTCAAGTTCAAGTCAATTGATCGCATTATGTTTAATGACAATTTTCAAATGATTTTAAACATTCAATTTAACTTGATTCTAATTTAATTTTGATTAGAAGTTTTAGTTTATTTATTATAATTTTTTTAAGTTCAAATCAATTAATTTAATTTATTAATTTGATTAATTCTTAATTTAAGTCATTTGAAGGTTTATTAAGTTTTAGAGAGTTCTAATGGTGTTTTTAGACTCATTAATGTTCATTATAATAATTAAAGTTGATTTTAAGTTTTTTCATAATTTTATTTATTAATATTAATTTATTTCAGTAAATTATGGTTTATAGGTTAAAATTTTTATATGATTCATTTTAATTTCCAATAAATTTTCAAAATTTTATCTATAGTGCATTTCAACCTTAATTTCAATCTCCTAAAATTTTAAAATGATTGGATTAATGGTTTGAGTTTAATTTAGGTTTGATTATTTTTAATCAAACTCCAATTAACCCAAAAATACCTAACAAAAATTAGGGATTTTAGGTTTAATAGATTTTTCTCACTGAGATTTTAAGTTTAATAGATTTTAGGTCTGTATATATTTTCTATAATTTTTAAACTCAGAAAATCTTATTTCTCCTTTTAAAATAGTCAGCGCCACATGGCACTGACATGGCTCCACTTTACATTCAACACTATGTGATTTGGCCATGACGGATCCATGTGTGTTCCACATGTTTGACGGTCGGGACGTAATTTGATCCAAGTCGTCCGATCAAAGATCGGACAACTCTGGATCGTCACGTGGTTTTTTTAAAGGATTAATCAAATAATTCAACTAAATCTCGATCATCCATTCCTAATAGAAGGAAAGAGAGCTGGGGATTTTGTCTCTCCCATCAACAGCAAAAGAAAAGCATCGTCGGTAAGGCAATTTAGTTAATGAGGATGCATGTTTTCGATTGCAAAATGATCACGGATCAATTTACAATCGATCTAAAAGATTTGATCTCACTTTAGATCAAGTTTGCTTCATTAATTACCAAACTGAGCTAAAGAGGAGATCAGGTGTGAGGCATACCTTGCCTACGTCGATCTTTTAAGGTGGAAATGTTTCAAACTCTTTTGTTAAGATGTGGCGACCCCTTGATGGAGCTTTTGTTTGCATCAATGTGTACTCAATTTTAGGATTTTCCCATAGATTTTCCTTGCATTCTTAATTTTCTGTGATCCACATGGATTTTGCGTTGTTTTTTGGCAAAGATCAGTAGAAAGTTGGGTCCAAAACTCCTTTTTTTCCATGCAATTTGACTATTTTTTGAGCTCTGGTTCGCCAGTTTTGGAGAAGAAGAAAGCACCATCATTTCCCATTGAAATGGGCGTGATTTCACGCTAGATCCATCCGTTTCATTAGATTGCTTAGTCTGACCGTCCGATCTGCGATCAGAGAAGAAGGAAACAAGTTTCCTCCTCACGAATCACTGTGAAAGCAAAGCTCCACTCATTTAACAATAGGTTTGGCAGAAATCTCGCTTATCGGTGGCGTGGAAATTGGGGAAGGATCAGCTCTCCTTCGTTTCACCTCAGGAATGTGTGTGAGCACTTAGGTTGCCAAGAGAAACTCTATTCTTTGTTTTCCATGCTTGGCTGTAAGCTATATCCATGAAGAATTCAAAATGAATTTTTCCATAGTGATTTCCACCCTTGGAGCTCAAGGTGGTTAACTAATTGGGGGTAAGCCCAAATTAGTTTAGATAAGGAGTGGAGAGGATATGGAGGAAGTGTATTGGGATATAGCTTATTATGCATGTGCCTTGACTTCATTTCCTTTTTGTTGACTCCTCTCATCCCTAGCTTTACTCTAACTTTATTTGGATTGAAGTTTCATTAGTTTTAATTATATTAGAGATATGATTTACGTTAATTTGGTTTCATTTTGTTGGATTTAATGATTGAATTTAAATTAATATCATTTGGACTTAAATGGATTTAGTTTGTTGATTATATTTCCTTTAATTTATTGATCCTTAATTTGAATTTCATTAGTTTTAATTATATTAGATATAAGATTTAAGTTAATTTGGTTTCATTTTGTTGGATTTAATGATTGAATTTAAATTAATATCATTTGGACTTAAATGGATTTAGTTGGTTTGATTATATTTCCTTTATTTTATTGATCCTTAATTTGAATTTCAATCAATATTAATTGTTCAACAGATAATTTGGAGTTCAATTGATCTGTCATGTCAGAGTTTGATGTGGTTTAAACTTGGTTTGACCATTCTGACCTAAATTAGTCAAATTGAATCTCCTAGCTCAAATGGCCTTTTTAAGATTTAAATTTAAGTTCAATTGTTAATTGACTATTTGAAATGATAATGATTAATCAATTTCATTTGATTTTGGTTTTGATTTTGATTTTGACCCAATTGACTCAAATTAAGATTAACAAATTAAAATGGGTTCACTTGGGTTAAATGAACAAATTATTCAAGTTAAACTCAATTGATTGAATTATGTTTAATGATGATTTTCAAATGATTTTAGATATTTAATTTAATTTAGATTTGAGTTCCATAAGGTCCATTTAAGCTCATTTAGATCAAATGACCTAATTAACCTAATTAATGTCTCATTGGATTTAGATTTATTTAGATTCATATTTAAACATGTTCATTTGATGAATTTGAGCCTTTGGAATGACTTAATTTTGTCAAGTTTTTGTGTTGACCTTTGACTAGGTGGGACCCACATATTATTAACTCTATGTTAAATAGTTCACCATCTTTGCCTTTTATTTGAATTTAATTTTAAATCCATTCATGTTCATATAGTGACTTCATGCTTTTTATTTGATTTAATTTGAATTTCCTTGGATTTAGTTAATTTTGAGCTTAAGTAAGATAATTGGGTTGACCATCTCAATTACCTTGATCTAAACTCAGTTGAATTCAGATTTAGAATGTGTTTGATTCAATCATTTATTTAGATTTGAGTTCAGTTTGGGTCCACCTAATCGTATTAGGTTAGGTCAAACCCTAGAAAGATGCTTTAGGTCATCAAGTATAGTGTCCTAAGTGCTTAATTAGGAGGCTCTTAATCTAGAACTAGATGCCCTAATTACTAATTTAGAGATGATGTTAACTCACTCAGAAATGTGGTCAACATTCATTAAGTCACGTGTCACCAACTCAGTAGGCTCGTAGATGATTCTCATGACATTAAGGCCGACAATGATGCCAGCGTCCTTGGTTGCCTAGCTCTGAGACTCATTGAAGTAAGCAAAGATAGTAACTACTTAATTTTTCACTGTGAATCCATATTAAGCCTCAGCAATCTCATGCATCTTAATTAGAACATTATATAAGATTTCTTCAATTGTAAATTGTTTCTCTTCTCCGTTATACTAGATAATAATCACAAGCTTGTCTCCAGGTCTAGCAGTGACTTTGATGGGCCAAAACTTGAAATAATATTGCACAAAAGCATATGATTCTCCACAGCCTTGACAATTAACCATTTGGTATCAGTGAATATGACATACAACGACATCATTAGTTGCTTGGTAGTTTCCAATAATTTTGGTCCGATCATGCTGCGACATTCACACACAAGAGTACGTCGTACTAAGATCAATACCAATTGCTGGGATCTCTCCCTTTTTTAGCTATGTCGAGAGAATTGAGAGTTAAGAACTGATAAAATTGACGTGGTTACTATCCTAAATCCTAAATCCCATTTATTTCAATGGAGAGGCTTGCAACTGAGAAGATGGATTAGAGAAATAGGAGAGTGAGCCAGAAGAGCTCAGGGTCATGAGCAGTTTCTGTGCGCAGTGAGAACAAAATAGGGAGAGATGGTGACGTGGGTTAACAGAGAGTAACTGGAATGATATATTTGTTGAATTAATAACTTTTGGGTGGCACATGTGTAACATTATAGTATTAAGTAAATTAATATGATTTAGATGTTATGTATGTAAATCCCTCATAATTTTAAGTTTAACACTTCCTTGTATATATACCGTGTAACGTAGCCTACTCATATATCGAACGACCGCTTCCCCTTCCTTCAAGGTTATCTTGCTAACCCTTATTTCGATAACCAAGCGCTGGCCTTACGTGTGTCTCCGATCCTTCGTTCTCAATTTCTTGGCTAGATTTTAACTTGATGTACTGAAATATTTCCTTCATGATCCATCTTTCTTCTTCCATAAATCTGGTGCTGCAAGCCCTTGGTTGGATTTTAGTGGCTACGATATCGAAATTACTTACACAAAAATTCCTTCATTGTGTGATATTTCAGGAAATATGATTGGTCGCGAGAGCCGTAATATTTACGTGGGCAATCTACCTGGCGATATTCGTGAGAGAGAAATCGAGGATTTGTATTACAAGGTCTTTATTTCTTCTTCTTGTTTTTTATGTGGGCAATCTACCTTTAAAAATCTTTTAAGTTCTCTGTTTAATTAACTTCTTTCTTAGCAAACTTGGGGTGGAGGGGAAAGTTTCTCTAACTTTCGATCAATTTTTTTAGTAAGTTTCTATTGTGCAAATTAGTTGTTCTTCCATTAGAAAAGGTTAAACATGTGAAGAGAAGTCCAGACTTGGCCTTTTAGATTTTTGTTTTATTAAGGTTTCTAATTTATATCTTTTCCTTTGTGGTTGTGCCACTTTAGAAGTGATGGGGTTGCTTTAATCACATCAAAATTAGTTGTTATATTGAGAATTAGAAATTATTGTTCACACTAAAGCGTCTAACTCCATGTTCTTGTTATCTTTGGTTGGAGCTTTTATTGCCGGTGAGGTCTTATAAAGGGTGAACATAAGGGATGATAGCCTATCTCATAGGAATGGAGTAGGCTCTTACTACTTGGAGAAAATGATAACGAGGGGAGTGAAAATTAGTATATCTCATAGGAAAGAAGGCAAAGCCTCGAGATGTGTGTATTGTTTCGACATGTCATGCAGTAGAGAGAGTAGATTCATAGGGGAGAAAATATAGTTAATAGGGGAGAAAATATATTAAAAAATATCTACTCAAGTTTTTTATTATTTAAAGCATTTTGATACACTCCCTTAGGAGCGAATTAAGTCTTAGGAAAATATTATTTTTGTCTAATATGTTGCCCTGCTTGTGCAGCTATGATAGTACTTTAGGTGCGAGGTGGTCCTAAATCATATTTATTCATGTTTATCTTTCTTTCCAAGTGATTTTTAATTTTATGGCTTTATGAAATACATCCTTTAGTTTATTCAGTTGGTGAGGTTCTACTTCAATTTTTAATCATAAGCAATTTGTAAATTCAGTTCGCATCATTAAATGTACTTCTTTGACTTCAGATTTTGAATATTTCAAATTAGTTTAATTATTTAGTCATATAAGAGAACCTTCATGTTTATTATAGATATGAGTAAGCAATTGTTGACTGTGAGAGAAAGTATTTTTGTGTCATTTTTCTTTTCTCCCTAAGCCTTAACTATAGTTTGTCTACTGATTTTCATTATCTTCTTGTCCTAGGAATGTTTATTAAGTTAATTTAATATTGGAAAAAATGTTTTCTTATTTTTAGGTATATTTGTCAACATGGAATAATTTTCTACTTTCTATTGAATCAAAATGCATTCGTGTCATTTTTACCATCAAGTGAGGAACAATCAACTATAATTTATCTACACGGATGCAATCATCAGTGGTATCTACTTTCTAAAATATAAAAGGTACATCAAACAAATATAATTTTAAAAATAGCATTAAAATAAAAACAAAAAATACATAATAAAATTGATCCCAAATAGTCCCTAAGATAACATCTTGTTTTTTTTTTGTCAGTGGTTCAGATAAGATCCATTTATGATGAGGGGACTATGGGTGATCATAAAATCCCTTAATATTCTTGTTTAGTTGATTTCATAAGATATTTTCTTTTTCTTGGAATTTTCTATTTGAATAATTTACAATTCCAAATCTTTATTAGCATTAAGTAGGTTTTATGCATGATTGTTTTTTAAGGCAGAATATTCATCACATTGAGTAGTGCTAGTCAAAAGCAATGAAAGTAATGTAAGTATTAGCGGAGATATTATAGGGGAGAAAATATAGTTAATAGGGGAGTATTAGCGGAGATATTATAGCATAAAACCTATCTTATGAAATCACATATATAAGCTCATCTTACAGCACTAGGATATGGTATGATGAAATTGCTTATATTAAAAAAAAAAAAAAGTTATGATGAAATTGTGAGAATATTTTTTATTGATTACGAGTCATATAAATCGAAGGTAATTACACGAGATATATTATTTTTTCCTTTTATAAATTAACTAAAAACATGGAATCATAAGAACCTATCAACCATATATGATATCTCGCGCATGTATGAAATCCCTAAAATCTTAAACAAAATCTATATCAAAGCTTTTCTTCTATCATCGACTAAAGAAAGTAACATAAAAGAAGTTATCTGATCCTTCTTTGGATCATAGTGAGGAGAAGAACAAATGAAAGCACTTCTTATGAAGGGAAGATTATTAATCTTAGAAAACAGGATGGCATATTAAGCACGTCAATTCAATTCAAAGAGAACGACAATCAACACAATGTTGTGATAAAAGTGCTTGACAATGTTGAAGAGGACGACGCAAAGCTAACATTGAGCATTGATGGAGAAACGTTGCTGGAGGTGGAGACGAAGGGGTGAAGTCAAGGGGATTCTGAGCTATGTATTGAGGAGATGGTGGTTATATTTACGTGGGATCTGCGTGAAAATCATTGCAATTTTCGTTTCAAGCAAAGGCTTGATGCAAAGCGATAATAGCGAGCGTGTGCAAGGAATAACAGCTTATATTTTATGTGCTTTAGTTTTCATTACAAATGTTTGCCATAGTTTGAAATATATAATAAAAATATGAATTAATTAATTAGTGGACTTGATTGTTGAAAATGAGAACTATCAAAATATGACGGGTATATATATATATATATAATTCTTTTAGGGGACATTATTTTGAATTTTCAAATCTTCTTCATTCAAACATCAGATCAGCATGAGCGGTTTAAAAATGTTTCGAGTTAAAATATATTTATAAGAAAAAAATAGCATAGATGTGAATGAAAAGCTTGCTATTGATGATGTTTGATATTCTTATTTTAAAAGTATTGAATAATTATATTATTATTGATTTCATTCAAAATAGCATTCTCAATAAAAGTGATTAAAATATCATTTGTCCACTAATCTTCAATTTTATTTTGTTGTCGATTTTTTATAATATTTATAACAAAAATGCTCTTTCAATATTTGTTATAACAATTATAAAATCAATGTTATTTTTAATAATTTGAAATAAAATAATATAAATAATATTCCTTTTTTTCGATCATTTTCTCTGCATGTATTTATGTCATGATTATATGTAGAAAAAATAATAAAAAATACAATTTATATTATTTTATTTCAAATTATTAAAATTAACATTGATACTACAATTGACATAGCAAATATTGAAAGAGCATTTTTGTTATAAATATTAAAACAAAAAGCTCTAAGAGAAGTCCTTTGGAGAGTTCTAGCAAATATTAACATTTATTTTATTTCAAACTAGTTTGGTTTTGGTTTGGTTTGGTGTTTGATTGAGTTTGGTTGATTTTTTTTGGTTCTACATCGGATGTAAATTTAAGTTTGTTTGATTTAGTTTGATTGGTTTGCTATTGACTCAACCGTGAATGAACTTTGAGTTTGAATTTGTTTTGATTTTGATTGATTTGTTGTTGGGTTTTGATTGACTTTGATTTGGACCATGTCAGTTGTTGACCTCACTTTTGGAGTGAGGATTCAATCTTTCCATCATAGGTCTAGGAGTCTTCTAAACACTAAGAGCTCCTTAGTCATAGGAGACTTCTAGTGGTTAAATGAACATTTAGCCTAAACTTTGACACTTTAGGAGGGTTTGCCATAGGATTAGGCTAAGCCTTAGGGCCTAAGGTGACTTACCCATATTATGGCCTAACCAAGCTCATGTATACCTCTTTAGCCAAAATCCAACCTCAAATCAATGTACCCAATACCAATTGAATCTCATTGCATATCCCAATATCTAAACTCAACTAAACTCAATTCAACCCAAAACCAATTCATTTGAGCCATTACGTTCACTTGACCTAAAGTGACCTAAATAACTTGAGCCAACCTTCAACCCAACCCAAATTGGAGTGAACCAACCTATCCAAAATATTCAATGATAATTGTTGATCATCCTTGATTGATCAATTGGGTCAAACCAAGTCAATTTGGTCATTTGACCAAATTAACTCAATTAACCTATATGAGCCAAATGAACCAAATCTTACCCTAAGTCAAATCAATTGAAATCAATGATTCATACCAACCTAAAATCAATCCTTGAATATGACTTGGCCATCAATTGAGCCAAATCAAACCCAATTGGCCCTCTTGACCCAAGTTGACCCAATTTAACCTAAAGGGCCAAATAGGGTCAAATCAAAACCTAATCTTAATTGATTGCAACCAAGGGCTCAAATTCATTCCAAATTGATTATTGAACATCAAAGCCTTGATTGAATCCAATTGACCTATTTAGCCCAAATTGACCCAAAGGGTCAAATTGGTCTAAGTCATTCTTAAATCTAAATTAATTAAAATCAAAGCCTACAATCATCTTTAATTGATCAATCAAACATGACCCAATGTCAAGCCCAAGCCAATTTGGCCAATTTGGCTAAATTGGTCAACTTGACTTATTTGACACATATGAACTTAAATGGGTCAAAGCCAAATCCAAGCCAAATTAAATCAAATAATTGACCAAAAGCATTCCAAATAATTCATAAAATATGATTGAAACATAATCTAAACATAAAATAATAATTGAATCACATAAATCAACTTAACCAATTTTGGTCAAAGTTGGTCAAATTTAGTCAAACTTGGGTCAAATTCAAAATTAGTCCAAACTAAATAAAACTAATCAATAAAAATTATCAAAAATAATTGATCAAAGTAATTAAAGTCTAATCCAAACCCAACATGATCGATTAGGCCATATGAGCTAATTAGATCCACTTTTGTCAATGTGGGTCAAAATGGGTTTAAATCATTTAAAGATCAAATCAAATTAAATTAATTAAACTCATATGGATGAAATGATCAATTGGTTATAATTGAACCTTACACCCAAAGCCAGTCAATTTGGGTTACTTAAATCAATCTTTAGGTCAACATGAGTTGACCCAATTCAAAATATAAGTCCAAATTGATTTTGGCAACCTAAAACCAGCTAAGCTCCTAGTATAAGAGTTGAACTTCAAATAAAACCAAGTGAAAAAATCAAATAAAATAATTTTGATAGTCTCTGATGATTAACCACCTCCCACTACAACTTGCAAGCTCCAATTCCCTATGGTTGGCCACCTCCAAGCTCCATTAATGGGGAGCGGGTGGCCATCTATACAATCTTATCTTTAGCCTATTTTAGCACTTTTGAGCATCCCCTACACACTCACCATAATCTAAGGAGAGAAATTGAGCCTTTCCCCACCTTCTCAGACCCTTAATTGACCAAAATACATTAAACTCTAGCGAGAGGCGGCGGTGGTTGACGTCCCCGACGACTGGAGAGGAGCCAAGCAAGTACACTTACCTTAGAGCTTCGTCTCACATCCAAGAACATTATTGAATTGATTCAACCACTCGACAATGGATCGAGTGAGGTAATTTCATCAATCTTTAGCCGACCATAGATCTCTTTGTTCATGATAAATTTTGCACGATCTTAGGAATATCCATTAGATAGCCCTTGCACACTATATTTTAATTGATCCTAATGTGAGAGCAGGCATTTTTCTGGCTAGATTTGCCGAAAAATCAAGCCCGAACGGATTAGAAGCGGTGGATTCATTCACCAGTTCTGGTCGCCGTCCATGGGCAGGACGAGCTAGAAACCATCTGATCCCTATTAATTGGGATGAACAACTGAGATTAAAATGTTAGAAGATTTGATTTCATCCCTTTGATCAAAATATTTGATCTAGACCATCTGATCAAACGGTCAGATCTACACCCATGGTTTTCTCGTTCAATGCACGCGGATTCCACATGGACCAACGGTTGCTTTCATTAAGCTTATCCTCCATCGATTTGATTTCATCCCTTTGATCAATATATTTGATAGACCATCGATCTGATCACCCATGGTTTTCTCATTCAATGCACGATTCCACATGGACCAACCCACGGTTGCTCATAGACTTAATGTCATTTCTAAATAAGAAAATGAGGATTTTTGAAATTAAATAAATTCTAAAAAAGGCCTAAAACTTTAGAAAATCATAAGAAAATAAAATTCTCAACGAAAAAATTACAAATAAGGGATCGTTGGATTCGTCTTTACGAGAGGATTCTAATAAAGCCAAAATCCTCAATTTCTATTGGATATGTTGAGCTTAATTTAAGTTTTAGGGAAGATCAAATTATATTAATTAATCTAAAAATACTAAACAGATTGATCTAAAACTTTTAGGGATTCAAATTGAGGTTAAAATACACTTACCATAAAAGTTTCAAATCAACATGATGAATGGATTAGGAGGTATTGAATTTCAAATTTTAAATACCTAATTTCATGAAATAATTAATTTAAAAATCTAGAAAATTAGAAAAATCATCAAAATGGTTTAAACCACTCTAAATAACATCAAATAACCTTATGAAAATAATATAATCATTTAAAGTTAAAAAAATCATTGAAAATTAGGGTTTCAAAAACCTTTAAAATTAACATTAATTGAATTTATCAAAGCTAAACTATAATGAATTAAAATAATCAAGCTAAAATCATAAATACCACACTCTAAATTAAATCAAGTAAACAAACACATAACATTTAGTTGAAACTAAACTAAACCTAAGCTTAATAAAACATAAATTTGAACTTAATTAAATCACAATTAAATATCAATTAAATCAGAAATTAAACTTATCCTAATAAACCTAAATCATCAAATCATTAACAATATCAACATGAAATCAAATTAAATGCATCAACAAATAAATAACCTAATACAAATCAAACTTTACTAAACTTGATAAGAAGACAAATCAACCCATGCTTAAACCTTAATTAAGTCAATCCAACAAATTAAATGAGTCAAATTAAGTAAATAAAGATCAAATTAAATTAAATAATTGAGTCAAATTAAAATAATCAACATATGAATTAAATACATTCTAAATAAATTAAACATAATTGATCAAATCAAATCATAATTGATTTAGTTATGCAATCAAATTAAAATTCATTTCAAGAAATTTAATCTAAATAAACTAAGACAATCAAATGCTTAATCAAATTAAACCTTAAGTTACAATGAATCAATCTAAATGAAGTAATCACTAATCAAGCTTCTATTAGCTAATCAAATCAATTACGAACATCCAATCATATCCAACTAAATGATTAATCAAAGAAAAAAAATTCAATTTAGTTAATCAAAATGATAAAGAATTATAACTAAACATTAATTTGATTAATCATCTAAATTAAATTTTAACCAAACAAATTAAAATAAACAAGCCAACTTTAAACTGTCCAATCAGCTTAGTTAGCTATATGAAGCAAACCAATCTAATTAAATCCTATAAAATCACTTAAATTCAATAAACAACAAAACTAAATTGTGCCCTAATTAATCATCAAACCCTAAATCAAATATCACAACTCATAATAAAATCAAATCAAATGAAACTAAAGTAAATCTTAATCAATTCAGTATATAATCAAGCTAGGTTCAATTCAATCTATTTGAATTAGATGAATTAATTAATCATTAAACAAACAAGTTTAATAATCTAATTAAACATGAACTATCATTCAATGACAATTACGAAATTCTAATAAATGAATCAAATTAAATGAAACTCTAAATACAAATAATCAAATTTAATTGAACTCAAAATAAACATTTAATTCACTTAACCTAAGAAAATCCATAAACTAATAAAACTTAACAAATCAAATCAATTAAGTCTAATTAAAAGATTAAATTAAATAATCCTCAAACTAAATCCAAAATATAAATCAAATCACCAAATTTTGTAAACCAAATGATCAAACTCTTAATTAGAATCTAGATAAGAAGTTGCTTTGAACCTTGATTAAATAAGAAGTTAATTAAGCTAAAATATTTTAACTAAATTAGGTCAATCTTAAATGAAAAGATGAAATCATTAAATTTAATTAACATTGAGATAATTTAATCAATATCATATTAATTAAAATCTTAAATCGAATCCCAAGAGAAAAGAATTAGATATTAATTCAAAGGATATTGAATAATCAAAATTTAATTAAATCAAAATAGCTAATCCAAAAATTAATCAATCAAAATACATTAATTTAAACAAACTCAAACTTTAAAATCTAAATTAAATCAAACAAACATTAATCAAATCAAATCAATTTAGTTGAATCATTTACATAAATTAAAATGGGCTAATTAATATACTTAGGTTCTTAGTTCGACCCTTAGAATAAACTTTCATCTCATGATGAAAGTTTCATTATAGTAGGATTAGGATGTTGAATGAAATAAATTCTGTTCTAAGCAAAATTTATGTTATTCTTCATTCTTTAAAATCTAAAATCAATTTAAATATAAAAATGAACTTAAAGTTGAAACAAAATTAAAAAAATCAATTATTTAAATTGAAACCATCCAATGGTAAAAATAGACAAATTCTGAATTCAAATCAAACTTAAAATGAAACAAAGTCTAGAATAGACTTGCCACAAAAGCCTTCTTTCTACACAATAGAATAATAGGTCACCGACCCTAGAATTAGGTTAGGTCGATGTGTTGATTGTGATGTGATACATTTTCTTATTTCATGGTGTACTATTTTAGACTGGATAGCTAGGATTGTTTGCTCGCTAGTCTGGATGTTAGGGCATTCTATTATTAGCTTAATCATATTTTTTGTAGAGGATTATGCTTAAGGGGTTACTTAAAAATAATTATAAATGCCTTGCTCGCAGGTTGCTTAAGCCTCTAAGCATAATCCAAGTTAGGACAAGTGGGCTTGGTTACCCATATGCAAAGTGCTAAGTCCAAATTATAAAATATAATTGCTTGGGATTATATGTATGTTCGGCTAATCTCTATTTTGCAGGTGTAGTTAGATTTACTTATTCTAAAGAACTATAATTTTGCAAATAGGAATTAGGATTAGTGCTATAAGGACTAGGATGAATAGTGGCTAGAAGGCTTAGTCCTAAGGTGCCTTATGAAGCCTTGGAGCAAGTCAAATCAAGAGAAAGAAGAAAGAAGATATAAAAAAATGAAGGAATGAAGACCCCATAGCATGTATTCAATTCTATTTAATTATTCTTTTATATTCTGGGTTGTATAAGAGTAGAGCTCGGCTACCCATCTTTTCTCTTTTCCGGGATGTTCAGCGATACCTCGCCGCTCTTGCCTCTTATTCTTTTGCGGTAATCTATAAAATTATTTGATGTTATGTTTAAATTGTGAAATAGGATGTTATGATTTTCATAGTTTCTTTATGATTGATGTTTGAATGTGTGGCATGGATACGGTAGCCTCTTAGGATAAAATTATTTTTTCTACCCCAACTCTCGCAATTAAAATTTAAAACAACTCATAATATCATCATAAAGTCTAGGACATAAATGAGATAATAAAAAGATTTAGCAACCCCTTAGTTGTATGATTGTATGTCTCACATCATGCATGTCATATTCCTACTTTCTTGAATATGAAGGATCTCCATTCTAGCACGATAGGGGAATGCTTGACGTGTGAGGATATCTCTTGTGGTGGAGAACACTATCTTCTCGCTAATTTGGCCAATAACTATATTTCATCATACATTTCGACATAAGAAATCTTAAAACTTTTGTTGAAAATGATGTGTCAAAAATGAAATAAAATTTGTAAAAATTTGCATTTTAGACTTAGTTGTGATAAATCCAAGCTCATTTTTGAGAAACAATCACTTTTTTAATACTTTTAATACTGATGAGTACATCATCTCCTCGCCAAAGTTGAAAATTTTAGCAAAATGAAACCATTACAAATATTAATAATGAAAAACTCTCAACCTCAAAACCATACAAAACTTCATTAGATAGAAAGATAACATCTCTAATAAAAATATACCAAATATTTCAACTAAAATTGTCATTTCAGACCTAGAATCTTAAATGAATAATACCCTTCCTGCTCCTCCTGCCGCTCTTCAAAAATCTCCGACCCACTTCCAAGAGTTTCTGTATGAAACACAAACTCCATTGGAGATTCATTTAGATCCTAGATAAAGTCAATAGTCGTACCATCAATCTGAAACTGAACATTTCCTTGAAATTTTGCCTTGTTATCACCACCTCAAACAACTTTTCATCAATAACCAACCTCAATATCCCACCTTGAACAATCTTTATCGACCATATCAACATTTTTGTGGGTTTCCATTCGTGAAATGAGTTTCGCAATGAACCAGCTTAGATCTCTTAGATCGATAGTGGTTAACTAAAGTTAGCGGAGTATTCAAGACAGGAGACAAGTGCCTTCAATCTTGAAAGTGAATTGAGGTTGTGGAAATATTAGCTGTGACACAAATGGAATCAAAGCCTTTGTGTTAACTAAGTTAGTTATGTTAGTGTTTTCGGTGTGAAAGTGAAGGCCTCATGCTTAAGTTCATTCCCTCTTATAGTGCTCTAGTTCTCCCATCAAATTACGCATCCAACCAAGAAAAGGAAATTGGTAGTTCTTGTTATTTATTTTTTATCTTCGATGTTAAAAAAATGAAGTATGGTGTGGGAAAACCATATTTCGAATAAAAGATTTATAATGCAATACTATCAGGGATTTGTTAGAATTTTTATACATAAATGTCTACCATATCCATTGATTGCCCAAATAGGTAAAAATGTTTGGTTTAAGGTTAAGCATTGGAGTAATTGAGATGGTAATTAGTTTCACTTGTTCTTTTCTCATTTTCTTTGGTTCTTTGCAATTTTGAAGAATGACTATTTTGCCTTGATATATGATAGATGGAACGTGTATATATATCACTACAATGATTTAGTTGAAATGCTTTGATGTTCAAGCTTTTGGTGATATCGTTGAAAATGAAATGTGCATTTTCTTCGGTTGTATTGATTATTTTATTGTAGTTTATATATTTTTCTATCCTGATATCAAAGGTGTTGCCTTGGTCCATGATTGCAAATACAGTCTCCATTTATTTGAACTTGGCATCTTAAGAAATTCTATTTTATGAACATAATTTTTGACATAAATTGCAGATCTCAAAACAACCAAATTAGCCACATTGAATATAAATTATGGCTTCAAAATCATTTGAGATCAAGTGACAATACTAAATTATTTCTAAAATAGACCCTTCTTAGCAACATGTCCAATGTTTCCAAAAGAATGTTCTAAGTTAACTGCATAGGTAGGTGGTTGAATTGGTCAAACCTTGGAAAGATGATAGTAGAAAAACTACACAAATATCTAAGTAGGATGTGAAGAATTTTTTTCAAATTTATTTTAATATAATAATCATCAGATATTATTAAGTGCATATTATTGTTCTTAAGATCAAATGGATCCATTAATAGACTCTCATAATATAAAAATTTAATATAATATCTGATTGTATCTAAAATAAATTTGAAAAAAAATTCTTCTTCTCCCAGATATTTATTAGTTTTTCTACTATTCAGTTCACCACTAATTATAACATTGTTTTAAACAATGGACATGTTGCTAAATATTTTAGAAATATTATTATTGTAATTTTGATCTCAAATGATTTTGAGATAATTTATTCAATGATTTGTTATGATAAATGTTTATAATTTCTTAAGATCTGAAAACAAGTTCAAATAAATGGAAATGTTTGCATTCAAGGACCAAGGCACAAAATGACTGTAAAACTACAACAAATAATCAATCAAGAAACATTTCATTTTCACATATTTATCTCCAAACATGAAAGCATTTCAACTAAATCATTGTACAGTTCCATCTATCATATATCAAGATAAAATAGTTGGCTATTAATGCAAAGTAAATGATCAACTGAAACTACATCTCAATTAGCTTATCCTTAAACCAGCGATTCAATCATGGATGTGTTTATATAAAATTCTAAAAAATATTTAAGTATAATCTTACCTTATAAATCTTCTTTTAGATATATGGTTTTCCACTTCATTTTTAAATCGAAAAGGCAATGAGATTTCGGTAACCATTTTCTAGCTTGATAATGGGGACTTCTAGAGGAATGAACAAAACTGCTTAACATTGTTAACTTTAGTTCACTCATTCCATTAGTCACAAATATTTACAATTCATTCAAGATGAGCATTATCCTCCAATTCTTAATCTTTATTTCACCAACATAGGATAGATATTTGCTTAGAGATCTTCTTGTTGAAAAAAAAGTTGGTTTGGAGCTTCAGGATCTCTTTGAGTAAACAATGGATTGATGAGAATCTTCATATATGTAAAAGTTCATGAGCTTATTCATTGCGATTGAAGGAGAGAGCAATTTTTGATAATTTTACTCAATTTTATTATGTTGTATTCTTAAAAAGAGAATAAATATTAATTTATATAGCTCTTATGTGAATGAAAATTTAGGAATTTTAAAGATGCAAGCTTGAGATTATTTATTTATTTATTTATTTTTTATCAGGTAATAAAAATAAATTTGAATGATTCCTAAAATAGAAGGGTTATTGTGACTCTATGTTACCTAGTTTATATAAGAATTATAATGAGTGAATTACAAAGGATTTCGGGTGGATGTAATATGAGGGTTCTTTGTTTTAGACCTACTATTAAATGTGGTTGATAGTATAACTTTGGATGGTGATTAATGAAGAAAATTATGGGGAATCAAATCAAAAAATTTTAGGAGAACTGTGTCTTGGGTAATCAATAATTTTCCCCTTTTTTCCACTTTAATTAAGAAAGTGCAATTAAGTTTGGCTTGAGTTTTTTTATGTTGAATTGTCATTGAAAAGGAAATGACATTCTCATAGTTATATAAAATTTTTGGACTCCTTTTGTTGGATTCAAATTTATCTATGACAATGCTAAAACCCTACTAAAAAAAACTATCATAAGATAGAAAACAAAGAGAATATTAAGGAAGGAGGACAAAAGAGAGAGGGAGAGAGGAAAGGTTTAGATATTTTATTCATAGACCCAAATACTCTTAAAGATCCTCCTTAAAAAATATATTTTGACCCTTTATTTATAGGACTTTCGCACACTATAATGAATGTTATATTTTGAACTAATAATGAATAAATAAAGAAATATATAATGGATAGTTACAAATAAGTGGACATCATGGTCAAAATAATAATGAATACACATGAGTATCACCCATGCTGAGTGATTCAAGGGAGTCACTAACATGGAAGATGACACAAGCATGCCAACAAATGAAGAAGGTGATAACATATGTTAACTTGGCCATGTAGCCAATTATGTCTGGGCATATGATCCCTAGGCCTAGGTAATGGATTCCTTGGTTTGGGTAAGTGATCCTTAGGCTTGGACAAGTGATAAATAGGTTAAGGTGAGTACTCTTTGATGGGGATGGGTTGCGAAGAGAAGATGTCACAGTGGATGGTGGAGAAGAGATGCTCTAAGGATCTTCCACTCACCAAAGTGAAAGGGATACAAAGAAATTCTACTCATCAAAATTGATCGGTAGTGAGAGATCACCAAATCCCTTGGATGACTAGTCATCAAGCTCCAACCATAGCATTTTCACACAATTTTCACACATAAAAGCAAAAATCCTTTCATTAGGTTTGAAATATTGTTTAAATAAGTACAATACTACAATAGATGTGACCTTTAGAGAGGGAACTACTAAAAATGAAAAGAAATTGGAACCTTCATTTCGTAGCAGAAAAGTGGCATAAACTAGCACCATAATGCCATAGTCTAGTGCTAAGGTGCCATAGGCAAGTGCTAAGGCACTAGATTCTCGATCCCCAAACATTAAATGCCACGAAGTGCAACGCCAAGGCACCAGGAAGATAACGATTAAGTACCAGACTGACACCTATGCATTTTAACACATGAACTCATATATTTTCAACCACAACACTTAAACATGATTAAATAAATCCGCTATAACATAATATAATACATGAAACATAAGTTCACAAAACATAAAATCTAATAAAAGTATTTTTAAGATCAAGCTTTGGTTTGGGACCTTGTGATAGGTCATTTCCTCCTTTGATGTGCTACATCACTCTTAAGCAAGAGTGAGTGCCCCTTGCGAGTCCACATGGTCCTAGTAAGTAGACCTTGGTCCTTAATTCTTTTAGATATACATTTAACTCCATGATTCCCTTGTACATTTTAAGAAAAAATTACAAAAGAATAAAAGGATTAAGTTAAACATTTATTACTATAACTAATTAGTTAGAGATCTAGAAAAAAGGAATAGAATTTACAAAAAGGATTAGTTGTTGCATAAGGAATAATGCCCAAATTATGCTTTAAAATGTCTCTAGATTAACTTTTGTGTATAACATTATTGATCCAAACACATAACATGGTGCATTTTATTTGAGACTTGTTCTTCTCCCTTAATCCTCTCCTTTTATCTTGATTAAGCAGTTCCTCTTATCCTTAATTAGCTAAGTAACTTATAAAGAACGCTAAAGACATTTTAACTATGAGTTAGTTTAGAGTACTCTTTACTAAAACAAGCATTAATTTTAAGAGGGGGAAAAAGAAGATATTATCTTGTGGAAATTAAGAAGAGAGGGTTAGTAAAAAGGGTAGAAGGTAACAACTCAAATAATAGTGAAGAAGCTACTTTAAATGTGTTAGCTCTACTCAAACAGCTGTAATGTGTAGTACATCTATATGTGCAAGTGCACATGAAGCTTTAGTGTAATAAAGTATATGAGTACAAAATCTTTCCCATGTGAATTTTAAGTAAATTAATCATACTACATTAATCCATTATTTTTTGGATGGTGAAATTGGGGTGAAACTACAAAATTAAAAGTTACACTTAAAAATTTACCATAGAATTGACTAATTTAATTAACTAAGGTAGAAAATTATTAGGAGATCTTAATACTTTTATAACATAGGGATTGGACTTCACTTATATTAATTTGTGTGACTATGATTTCTAATTATTTAGTTTTTATTAATTTTATTAAAGTCTAATCACGATGGCCACTGCCTTTCTCTGGAAAACCTAGTGACCTTATTTTATCTATATAGCCTACCCACATCTCAATGATAAATTTAATATAGAAAAAAAAAATCCAAAAATGCTTTTAGGAGCTTAACATAAGCTATATGGCTTCTTTATAAGTACTATTATATTTTGTTCAAGATGAGTATATTCTCCACCTCTCAATTTCAAATAGACTAGAACTATAGTCATAGGGTAGTCTATCAAAAGTATACAACTTAAAATAAAATATTTGATAATAAAAGAGAAATAAAACTCTTAGCTTTTATTAAAAAATTAAGACCAACATAAAACAATAATGGCTACATCTTAATTTGTAGAGAAGGGAGTTTAATTTAGGAAGGAATAAAACAAAATCATACAATAATCACATTTAAGATTATAACAATAATAGAAAATGTAAAGAATAGGGAAAACTTAAGAAGAATGCTAAGGTACATCTTTTTGGCCTTATCTTGTTGGCCCTTTAGATTTCCTTTAAACGATTCCTCCAATACCTTGAAAGCAACCTCCAAAATTCTAGCCTTAAGTCCTTACATTATTCTAAGAAAGAAAGATAAAAAATTTCTATAGAAGTCACCTAACTCTTCCTTAAGAAATTCTTAAATAGAGTTGAAAATTAATCCCTTTATTTGGATAGAAAATAAGGTTAATTTAAGGTAAATTGGAGCTAGTGCCCTATCGGTGTCTAGGTGTCAAGGATGGATGCTTAGGAATCAAGCTCTCTATCTTGATCACCTGCTTGAGTTCAGATCTAGTTTCTAAATGCCATGGTTTGAAGCTTAGCATCAATTTTTTTATCTTCTTGTTTTAGATGAGTGCTTGGGCATTTATTTGTGGTACCTATGAACTAGGTGATACACCTATGTGCTAGCTCTGAATTGTCTTCAATTTGCACTAATTGTACTTAATTCTACTCCTGATAGCTTTCCATGGATTTAGCACACTTTCTAGTAAATGTTGCATTAATTATTTCTCTGTTTCCAAATAAAATAAAGGTGAGAGAGACGAAAGCTGCCCGGTCCATCACACCATGATGCTAGCTCCGCTCCCCCATAATTTATAGAATTTAGAAGCCTTAACCACTCCCTCCAACCCCCCGTTAGTGAAAACTATTTGAGAGGAGAGTGGGAGTGGTTAAGAGAGTGAGAGCAGTTGAGAACTAGCTCCTATAAAAAGAGAGGGTTAGCCACTATCTTCTTGCTTCTTATCTTCTCTCCTCTCTTCCATTCTCTGCACACTCCCTTCTCTCCATATCACACACTCTTTGCTGCACGGGGAGTCTTCTTCTAACACAGACAAGATTGAAACCATTCATTTTTTGATTTCAAGTAAAATTCAAAATGAAAACTTTTTCTTGATGATTTCTTTCACCACAGGAAAATTCTAATGACTTCCACCATTAATCTTGTATCCGATGTAAAATGACAATCCTCCCCCAACCCTCATTCAATCATGGATATAGAGTAAGGGAGAAGAATGTGATTAGATTAATTATAAAATTTTAGGCATTTCCAACATAAAGCTCTGCCAAAAATTTAAGCTAACTCAAAATTTAAATTTGTAAATCAAGAATCTTGAAATCTAAAGCCTTCACCATCGAATATAGTTCTAGTATGAGTTGAAAATCCTCCCCCATTTCTCTTGAATTCAAAACAAAGGAGAGAAGTGCTTGTTGTACTAAAAAATTATAAAACTTAGCATTGTTAACTTGTTACGTTGCTAAATCTTGTGAAATTCATCAAATCTACCAAGAATTTAACCCTAGAAATGAGTCTCCCAATTTGTAGTGCTGCTACCCAGTGCTGAGGCACTGAGCTCTCAAAAATTTAAACCTTGGTGCTTGACTTCATAGCACCACGGTGCTTTGTCAATGCCATGGCACT
Organism: Cymbidium sinense; assembly: GCA_021442155.1. Taxonomy (NCBI): domain Eukaryota; kingdom Viridiplantae; phylum Streptophyta; class Magnoliopsida; order Asparagales; family Orchidaceae; genus Cymbidium; species Cymbidium sinense. The sequence goes on from CM038233.1 coordinate 58,598,271, forward strand.
GAAACATGGCACTATAACATTGCCTTTTCAATTGTAAGGCAAAAATGACACTTCGTAGCGCCTACACGCTATCCAAATAAGGCCACAACATTGTATGAGCATCATGGTGCTATAACCTAGCATTGTAGCACTGCCTTCTTGGGTTCTAAGATTGAAATGTTCACTTACAATGTTGTAGTGCAATCCAAATAGCTCCTAGGCGCTCTATCAGTGTCACAATGCCATTTCCTTAGCACCTAAGTTTTGCATTGTCTGATTTCAAGCTCATATTCCACCATACAGCATCATGACACTAGCATTTTAGTGTCAAGGTGCAGTCTTCTCAATTTTAATAACCTTGAGTTAAAATTTTATTTTAACTTATAATTATATTACAATTAAATCTTGACGATAACTCATTAACAGTTGAAATGACAAACATATAATGTAAAATAAAATTTTATTACAAAAGAAGAATTTTATTATAAAATTTATCAAATAAAAAATACATAAAAAAGGAGAAAATACAAAAAAGAGAGAAAAGACTATCTTATAAGTCGTAATTCTCTTTCTCTTCTTCTTTTTCTAGTTCCGACGAGGTGCTAACATAAGGGTGATAATGAGACACTGTAGAAAAGAAACTCTACTTGAGTTCATTAAAGTTACAATTTTTAAACATCTAAATAAAAGCTGAGTTGAACTCATCCATATAAGAAAATTATTGTTGCTACTTACCCATGTGATTATTTTTTTTTCCAATTCTGCTACCATCGGCTACTTTCACCAAGCCTTTTTCTTTATTTTGAGACTTCCCCTTAAACTTCTTGGAGTTGCTCATTTAAAGTCTTGGAGGTTTTGGATCTAGACTAAAGAAAACTAGGGCCTTCTCCTACTTCCATTTTCAATTTGAACCTTTTAATCATTCTTTTAGTCAAGCCAGCCCTTAGTATAAGGACTTCTTGATCTAGCTCCCTCAACGCATTAGCCACAAGGCATAAAGAGTAAATAAGATAAGTATGACTCTATGCTAGTGTAGTTCTACTCTTAAGCAAATTACAAATTTAATTATAAATAATCTTCCCTAGATTTATAGTGAAGCTCTTCTAAATTTAAAAATTCAAAATGGCTCTATTCTTAGTTACCTTACTGATGTTACTAATGGGCATCAACTTGGCTGAAATAAAATATTGCCAGGCCTTAGCCTCGATAGTTAGGCCAGTGATAGGAAAATTGAAAATCTTTTTCTCTAATTGATTTCACTGAGCAATCACATTTATAACAATAAGGAAACTAATAATTTTATCAAAATCGGGGTGATTATTATAGTAGGAAAGATATTGATCATATTCAAAAATTCATAAATTGTAATATGTATTAATGATAGTACTATCAAAACATACCCAATTTCCCCATATGAAAACATTATTATCCTAGTGCTCCTTCTTATTAGCGAAGAACTCTCACACCACAGAGAAGATGTAAGCTGTATTGTCAGCCTCACTCAGTGATGATCCTCTCTACACTCCCACTCAGGTTATGGAAGCTCCATTCTATAATATGGTGTTTGTGGATAAAAGTGTGGATGAAGTCCTTTTCTTGCCCTTCTAGACAAAATTGATCAGCATACTTGCTATCTTGGAGTTAAGTAATAGCTTGAGAAGAAAAAGGGTTGCGAAAAATCCCAAGAGAACAAAAGCTTTAGAATTAAATTTTTGACAACCTAATGGTCCTATTTATAGACTGGACCCAACATTCTTGTGATTCTTTGACAACACTAAGATGTTGGCCTCTCAATTTCTAAGATGTGAGACTAGCATTGCGGTGCTACACATGCTACACTTAGGTGCTGGTTAGCTGGTCAAAATGATTATTGTGCCAGCCAAAAAGATTATTTTTGAATATTTATTATCATTAACTTCATAATCGACAGAATCCATAAAGTGCATCAGCTATTGATGGAGCACCATGACACTCTAACACAACATTACGACGCCGGACAAAAGTTTTGTCCTTCTCTATTAAAGTGCTTATGTTCGTCTACCAATCTTTCTGAGCTACATTTTAATTGGCGTTGTGGTGCTACTTTTTCCTAGGTGTTGGTCAACTAGTCAACCTAATTTCTTATATTTTGAACAGCGTTTAAGCACCGTAGCACTAGATTTATAGCATCAAAGCACTGCCCCTCTTTGATTTTGTACCTAAATTTCTACTTTTATAATACTACGATGATGATATCCTTATTCTGAGATGCCATCCCTTTAGTGCCTAGGCATTACATATATAACGTAGAGATGCTGACCCTTTAGCACCAAGGTATTGCCAGAAGAAGTGAAAATTAAAAATTCACAAATGCAAGCCATCAAGCTCATATGTTCATCATGCAAACATTTAAACACAAATTGACATTGTAAAGGAATGTAAGTCCAATCTTTTTAATTCACCATGCGAGCATCTAAATCTATCTAGCACTTCAAAGGGATGTAAGTACAATCTTTTTGTTTACTATATGAACAACCTTGTAATTTTGGCTTTCCAAAAGGATGTAAGTCCAACCATTTTTTTCACCATGAGAGCACCCCTATAATTATGGCATTCCAAAGGGATGTAAGTCCAATTTGTGCTAGCAAAACAAGTATAGTTTAAACCCACCTACACCATAATATCTACACTATAACTCTGGCCTACTCAGGATATTTGAGACATGGCAACCCATGGCAGCTAATCATACTCCCTGGACATTATGACTACTAGTCCTTTGATGTTAGTAGACTGGAATAATATAGTTCTGGGATGATGAAACCATGGGATCTTGATTGGGACTACCCTTCTCTTTCCTTTAGACAATCATCTAGAACACACAACTAGACACTAATTCATATCGGAGATATGCTTATTTCTCAACTTAATTGAGAGTGCTTTCTTATAGTGAAAAGAGCGGTAATTAACTAGGAATGCTGGCGTTCATAGGAAGTAAAACCCATACCTAAATAAACCCTAACATAATTGTAGGGAAAACCTAATTAAGTATATATCAATCTGTCTTATGAGGAATGAACTCTCTAACATCCTATAAAGATCGTAGTGTTGCAAAGGTGTTTTTCCTGAGTGATCATGCTCATTTAAAATATTTAAAATTTAAATTATTACTTCCCCAACATTTATAAATTTATGCAAAAATATGTTATGTGAATAATCAAATGGATGAAAAAATATATATAATTTTCATGCTTGTCAAACTTTCCCACATTCAAATATTTGTTTATCCTTAAGAAAAATCCAAATATGTGATTAATGATAGCATTCAATATTTTTAATGTGAGATCAAACATTCAATTAATTTTAAAGATCTTATGTATTGAAAAAAAAATTGTGTATCTATTTGATGGCAATCAATCTCATTCAATTTATGCAAATCATTTAAATTTGTTATTGTTTAAAATAATCTATTTGGCAATATACTATCACATTAACTTGTTCTAAGATATACTATATCAATTAACATTTACTTCATACTTATATACATTCTACAAATTCAAGTTAATTGTTCAACAAGAAGCCTTTCAACACGACTAACCTCAAACTCATATACATACCTTAAAAGATCTTTTTTAGTGTATATACTTAAAAAATTTTTTGTGAGCAGATAAATAAATATTAAACTTCTTTTATAAAAGGATCCTTTGATCTCTAAGAATTAGGCCATAATTTTGCCTTGTGGATGCAGATTTGCATCCCTTATTATCAATTTTAAGAACATTGATTGTCTATATATATATGCAGAAATATATTTTAACTTATGTAGTGATTGGGCCAGTTTTGCTACTAACTCCAACTTAGCTTCTTTTTTATATGCAGTGCATAAAATCATAGAAAAATATGACTAATCATTCTAAAAGCTAGAATGGTTAATTAAGTAACATATAATTCAAGTAAAATATTTTATTCGATAAATTAACTAGGGAGTATACAATAGTGACTTTAATTTTATGTCTTCCCATTTCTTATTAATTTTTTCATGGTCTTACACTCTTATTCCTTAAAAAAAACCCTAATTTAGTACAAAATAAATGGCCATTACTATGGTTCACACACAATTAAAAAACAAACATAATAGAAATGAATAACTTGAAAAGAAAAAGTGTGATCTAGCAAGGAGTACATAGTAACACATGTAACGATATACAATAATCTACCAAATGCACTTAAATAATGCATTGTCCTTATTGTGTGAAAATCAAGTAAAATCATGTAACAAAACAAAAGTAATAGGTGAAACCATCTCAATGAGTAAGAAATACTCATTATCCTATTCCTCTTCTCTCTTGTCTTCCTCGTGGAAACTAGGTGCAAGGTTATATGTTTGTGATGAAAGGATGCCATTTATTGGTACTGCATTCAGATGTTAGTTAAAAAATTATCAGTGAAAGTTGTGATAAATCTTCTTATTGTTATCATAATATTTCCCAATACTCCTAAGTTTGTCTAGATTTGTATTTAATCTTTGTGCAATCACCACTGGCTCTTTTCAATCCTATCGATCCTATTACTAAGTCCTTTAAAGTGATTTCCTAGTTATTAAATTATTCCAATCCCACTCTAGAACAATATCTTGCCTCATGTGGTAGGGGAACCTCGGTGACAGATAGAGAAAATTTGTCTTCCTCAAATCCCTACAATCGATGTCTCGCATGAGGTCTCATCATTATAATCCTTTTCCTAGTCAGGGAAATTACTTTGGATACACCATCTCTTCTCATGAATTCATAAGTACATCTCAAATTATTTAATATTACAAAAAATTTAATTTTATACAATAATATTAATTGAATAATTTTTTAATCTTATATATATTTAACTTATTTTAATAACTAAAAAAAAAGAAAATAAGTACTTCTAATATAATAAATAAAAATTGATATAAATTTTTTTTAATGAGATGGGTTATATTGCAAACACCTCATTACACCTTTAACAAACACCACATGATTTTTGACTAACCATGATAAAATGATAATTTTATAAATATATATTTTGTTATTTAAAAGTATAAGTAATATTTAAAAAATTTAATTAAATTTAAAAAAAATAAAAGATGTTTGCTCATAACTTATTTAAAATTTTTAGAAACTATTAAATAACTTCAAAAAAAATAAAAAATTCTTATTTTTTAATTAATTAAATTTATTAAATAATATTTTAAAATCCTTATTAAACTTTGAAAGGTACCAAAACATGTCAGGAATATCACCATATTTTTAAGATTTTCTTTTAGCTATTATTATTTTTAAATGACGAATACATTATTTAAACAAAAATCATAAGTTTTGTATTTTGATTTAAATAAATATAGAATTTTTATAATGTATTCAAAGGCCCATTTAAACCTCTCATATGAATATGAAATTTTTTTTTAAAATTTTGATATATTAAATCATTAAAATAGTTTTTAAAAAAATTTAGAATTACAAAATGTAAAAAATATAAAGAAATAAAGTTTTTTTTTTAATTTCTCATTTAAAATCCTACTTAAGACTCATTTCTTTTAATTTGTTTTACTTATTTATCTAGAGCAAAAACTCAAAAGAAAATACATAAAATTAGAAGAGTTAGAAAAAAAATTGTGGTTTAATTAAATCATGCTCAATGATCTAAGAAGAATGGCCATGATTACATCTTCTTACTTTAGAACCCTACGAATTTGTATGAACTAGAGCCTAACTTTTTCTTCACAGTAAATATATAAAGTAAACACAATTTAAATATCATTATGTGGTTAAGGTTTACCAACCATGGGCTTAACTTGGATAACTTTGTAAAATATTTTACTAGAGGAGATGTGAAGAAAGGTCAAAGAAAGATCACCATGTCTCAAGTAAACTCAACAAAAATATTTAATTAAAGTTAAATCATCAAGTTAATAAAAATGAAATTCATAGAATGTAAGTTACTACATCTCTCAATAAGTTTAGACTCTCTTTAGTTAATTATACTAGATGACATCTCTAAGAGACTCTCATTAAGTGCAAACATGCCTTTATTTTGATTTTATTTTATTATGTTTATTAAGGAAGACTCATAATTTAGTAATTATTAGCATGATAGAATAATCCATGTATTAAGTGTCGTTCCTTAAGCTAAAGGGTAAATCATCATAATTGAGCATGATGATGGTCCAATATACAAAAATTATATATGGTAATTATTATTGAACTACTAAAGATACAGTAAAAAGTATGATGGACTCAAGGTCGTAAGTGGGTATGGCAAACCATCAAGGAAAGGATTTAAAGAGCCTTGGTGTAACTTTAATGGATCCATTATTCCATGTTATCTACCATATCTTGAGAAGGTAATCAACCTAATCTTGCTATAAGATGATTTGTTAGTAATCATGAATTATATCTTTAACAATTTATATTATGACCTCAAAATTGGAATAAAAAACTTAAAATTTGTTAAACAAATGATTTCTATAAAAAAGACTAAAAATAAATATGATTTACATTATCTACCTAAAAAGACAAATGCCTACATAAAAGAGGGATATGAGATCCCCTAGAAATACTCAACTAAAGCTAATTATTTTGGAGTTACAATCTTGTCTGGGTTAAGCTGACACTTGGTAGCATATTAAGGACCCTCCTAAGTGTTGTTAAAACCATGCTAAACCTAGGCTCTACCATAAGTGATATGATATATAATACATGTTATTTAATCAAAAATAAGAATGAGATCTAATGCATGCTAGGATTGACCATGTCAAGAATGTGCACCACCTATGCTTGGGTGTTATTCATTAGTTGGCTTCATCTTATACCTCTATTAGGATATACAAGAGAGAAAAGGTAAATTAAAATATTTGGCTAAAAGTCACCTTAATTTAATTTTTAAAGTATTTTTTAGTTCATTTTAAGATTATTTATTATTTTATTGTATTTATTAGAAAATATGTTATCCTATAAGCCTAATTTATAATCATGTATTACCTAGACAATCACATTACAATAAGAAGGTTAAGATTCTAAAAAATAAAATCAAAATAAAGAATCACTAAGCTATGGCTATAAAAAAGATGCAATAATTGAGTGCAACAAATTGTTTTGCTTATACATACCTTAAAAAAGTAATCAGGAGAAACCAAGTTAAATTTAATAAGCTCAAGTAATTAAAATAATAAAGTATAAATATTAGTTTTCCTCTTTCATGGTCCTTTCTCCTAATTTAGATTATATACTATTCCTCACAAACTTTGTACTTAGGTCAAGAAAGTTTACTTATACATTATTGCACATAAAATTTCTAAAATGCAATAAAGATTTTCTTTAAAATTAAATGGAGCCATCAAAACATAGTATAAATAAAACAACAAAACATTGTAATATTAAAATGCTAACACATGACATTTATAAAAGTAAAATTAAAAGTAATGGTCATACATTAGGAACTTGCAAAATAATGTCTTTTATCTTAAAGCAATGAAATAATAAAGTGATGTAGCCTATCATAATGTAAACATAAAAAAGGATCTAAAATTCATATTAGAGTCAAAGTAACCTTATTTCAAGAATCAAATCATTTGTACGGCAAAATGATCTAACTATATTTTCCTTATGCTCAGCAACTAAATGGTTATGGACTACAAGGGCTCTAAAGTGTTTATAAAAGTTGGTGTACTTTAGGGCTAACTCATATAATCTTAATGAGAATCCAAATTAAGTTATTCATACCAGTAGAATTATTCTAAATCTTATCACTTTATTAATGACTAGAGTGATAGGCCTTAGAATAAGTATACTAGTTAAATGATCATATGAGATATAATTTTGGTTAAATGATTTCTATTGTAAGATGAATTATCGCTTAGCAATGATAATCAATTAATCATAATCATAGATAGGACTTGAAACTAATAGGATGTATCCTTACCTAAGGTGATGATATTTCTTTGTGTGCTTATAAATGCACCAAAATGACGGAAATAGTTGGGACCGTTAAATATTTAAAAAAGAATTAAAGTGTTCAAGTGGGTTATGTACACATGAAGATATATAGTTTATGGATGTATAAGAAAACATTCCAAGTATTCCAATTGTAATATAGCACAAAATAGAGGCCTTCTATTTTGAAAAAGAAGGGATCATATCAAGTATATGTGTATACTTAGAACCTAAAAGTGTTCAATTATTGGGTGAGGCAACTATAAAATGGCTTTATTAAAATGATAAAACTCAATTGAGTGAAATTTGATCAATTGGGGTATTTAGCTAAAATAAAATTGAACTTGATCCAAATGGAAAATCAAGATCATGAAAGGATATTAGGATAATCACAGCAATGTATGTATTCAATGAATAGACTGAGTAAAAATATTATGACTAATCTATGAGATTTTTTTTGGTCATGTGGACATGATTGAGGAGACATGAGTATTGGTCAAATGGAATAGACCAGCATAAGTAAGGGTACTAAGCCAAAAGAATTAATAATGTATTGAAAATATAATAAAGAATGTAATATTAGTGTATGGAATTAACTCAAGAAAGTAGATCAACACATATGATATTGATAAATTAAGGTATCAAAATGATTCAAGAAATAATTAAAGGCCTAAGATGTTGTGTGCGTTAGTTCTAGAGTGTGCGTTCTTACCAAACTAACTTACTTAGTCAGTCAAAGTGCGTATGCATACTAATAAAGAGTAGCTCGTAAAATTTTCTTACTCTTGATAAATCTTATCCTTATTAAATGAAATTTTAAAAATTTAAAGAGCTACAAATTAAAGAATAATTTAATCAATTAGTATTCCTATTTTAAAACTAAAAACAAAGACTATTAATTTTTTAAGATTCCAAACATTAATAAATTATTTGATTATTTATATTACAATTCATTTATTTTTATATAATTATATATTTTAATAATAAAAAAAATTTAAAATATGTAATTATATTATTATAATTAGAAAATCACATCAATTAAATTTTAATAAATCAGGTTATTTTGAAAACATCATATTACAGATTTAAGGAAAATTACATGACTACGAGGACACTAGGGTGCCGAATAATAATTTTATAAATAAAAAGTTTTTATTAAAATTTTTTAATAATTTAATGAAATTTTGAGAAGATATTAAAAAATATCTTTGATCTTTGAGAACCAATCATAATTTATTTGAAACTTTTGGAAACTATTAAAAAATTTAAAAAATTAAAAAACCATAAAGTTCTTCATTTCTAATTGATTAAATCGGTCAAATAATTTTAAAGGTTGTAATTAAATATTTGAGGGTACTAGAATATGTTGGAAACATCCTCTAAATTTTTCATAATTATTAACATTTAAAAACCATTAATATATTGTTTACAAAAATCATAAGTTATGTAGTTGGATTCAACTAATGTTGGGATTTTTAAAGTGTTCAAAAGTTCATTTTAAACTCCCCTATGAATATGGGAATTTTTTAGGTTCATTTGATGAATTAAATAATAAAAAATAATAAAAAATATATCTAAAAGAATAGATGAAATATATAGCACTAGTATTTTTATAAATTGTTTATTTAAAAGTACTCTACTTAAGTGTAAAATTTTGTATAATTTGGTTTAGTTACTTATTTTAAGCAAAAAACCTAAAATAATGTACATAAATTTTTGGGGTTTTGAAAAATTATGGTTCAAAAGATCAACAACCTAATTGTTTTTTCTTCTTTAAAAACGTTAAGGAAACCATGCAAACCAGAGCTTATTTCTTCTTCCATAGTAAACCAATAGTTGTAAACTCAATTGAAATATAATCATGATGTTTAGTGACACTATCCCATGGGCAAAACATGGACGACCATGATTTACATCACCCATCAAGAAAAAAGAGTGAGGCTTTAAATTCTCAAATGTCTAGGGCCATAAAGTTAGATTTATTATTTTGTACACCTTCAACAAAGAGAATGAAAGAAAACCAACTATAACATTAACTTGGATTGGTCTAGATCAATGAGTTAACCAAGCTCCAACCTTAATTTGTGTGGCTATCATGTTTGAGCTCACCTTAGGGTTGTAGGAGTCTAAGAATAGTTAGATTTTCTTTTCACAGCTCAAGAATTGCAAAATCATTCTCTATTTTCAATTGAAGCAATTATGGTATTTTGGCAATGAACTACCTTAGCTTAACCAAGTTTAAATCATGGTTGAATACTACTCACAACTAGTTGGAATGCATAGAGAGGCTAAAAGTAGCTACTAACTAGAAAATATGTGTTTAGGTAGGATAAAAATGGCTTATTTGCATTGATTCTACCTAACCATCTAAGCCTCATTTAATATAATTTTATCCACTGTAACTCTCTGATTTCTTATGCTACATGTTATGGACTAACTGATTGTCCTAATGAAAAGATGTTTTAATGAAATCCTCATATTGCCCCCTTTTACTCAAATAAAATATTGAACCATTTCCTCAATTTGGTCCATTTGGAGTGCTCAAAGTGATAGGGATAAACAAAGAAATTATGCTTAAATATTTATAGCTTGATTCACTTTAAGGGTTTGAAGTGATTTAGATGTGTCAAATTCTCACATACATAATTGTTCTCATTTGGGTCTAAAAAGGATAATGTTGGAACATTTGACTAAATTTATGCTCATGAAGTTATCAAACAAGGAAGGGTTGAAGTAAGGAATTATCAATGACATTCTCAACTATAATTATTCTTAATAAATTAATTTAATTTCATGTTTATCCTAGTTTATCCTAATTTAATTATTCGTCAAAAAGGGGAATCAGTCATAACTAATAATTTTTCTAATTTTTGTCAATTGGGCTTTGTCCATGAGGCAAATTGCCTTAATAAGGCTTAGAAGATGTTTAAATATTGAAGTTAGATTTTATGTCCAAATAGCCCAATCAATTTGATAATTATTGCTGAATTGATCAGATTGGCTCAATTATGTCAATTAGGCTAAGTCACTTTCAATATAACCAATTGATAGAGTTAATATTCATATTAAAATGTTTTAACATATAATCACATTGGTTGGACAAACTGAGATGGTTAACATAAAGTCCACATACATTAACTTTAACTTGGGCCAAAGGTGGACCTTGATTAAGCTTGGTTTGGCTCTCCTAGTCTTGGGGTTGAACATATGTTATCAAAGGATTTAAGTGGCCACTTATTTTATGACCATACTAGGAACATTAAAGGATTTAGTATCTAAAATGATTAATTAATTTAATTATATGGAGTAGTTACTTAATTAATAACCTAAATGGGGCAAAGGTAGTCTGGTACCTTTGACTTAGCCAAAGCCAAATTACTAAGATGAATTTTGAGGATTGTTATGCCAATCCTCAAAGTTCCATGATTATTTACATATATAATTTAATCAATCAGATGGATTAATTGTATAAATTTAATACTTGCATTCATTAGGAAATGGTTGAACCCATTCATTGAGGGATATTTACCATAAGGTTAGTTAGAGTAAAATCTATAATATAAGAAATTTCTACGAGCGACCAACTTATATTGGTTCCTGTTAAAAAATTTTTACATTCAACCTAATGGGGTAGGTTAGCTAGAGTTTGATCTTATTAACATATTTAAAATAGATTATAATTATTTTAATAAAATTTAATAAAGTAATAAAAATATATATCTCACCACAATTAATGAGAGCTCAATGATGGTAGTCTTTTACTACTAATCTAGCCTTATATCTTTTGAATTTTTTTCTTTGGCATTATTCTCGGATTTGTATGCTCACTTAACACCAATTGCCTTATGCCTTTTAGAGTGCTGTCATTTTTATATCTTATTTTAATATATTCTTGTTAATCCATGAGCTTGCAATTTGTTAAAGAAGCAATATAAAGAAATATTATATTGATCCTTATTGACATCATAAAGATTTTGAAAGCTCAAAAGTTTGGTTTTATTTTAGTTGCTTTTCCCTAAAGTTTTAGTGCTTTTATGAACATTGTAGTTGTTATTATTTATGGGGTAATAGGATCCTTTATTGCTTATACTAGCTCTAGTGAGAAATATCATAGTGGGTTAAGCAGTTAATTTGGCAACTCGCATTTTATAGTTTCAGGTTAGATAATTCTTTCTTATCAAATAAATTCAAAATTTATTTTTTACTTTGATTTGTAACATAAATACTCTTTCTCATTGTAGGATGATATGATGGCCTTAGATCTCTTGAAGCATGGAGTCAACCAACCACAAGTTGCTCTTATAGGGAAGCTTAACCAAACCTCCCCTCCTTTATAAGGAGTTAACCTAAAGAGTTGTACATTCACTATGCCTAGAAACCAATAGCATATCTATTCATGAACATGGTTTTAGGTTATCAACTAGTCATTTTAGAGGTTATAGCTCTTGTAAGTTCATCTCCTTCAATGATAAATGACATGTTGCATCACTTTATAAAGGCATATCTTAGTAATTTTTTAATAAAATGTTTCCTCATTCTAATTTTTGATAAAACCATCGACATGACTTTAGTGGATATGCTAAGCTCTGATGAAAAACTTGTTATTAAAATTATAAAAGAGGCCATGTGGTGTTTTAATTTGGAGCATGGGACATCACATAGATCTTAGGTGGTACTTATTGAAGTGATCGGTTGTGACATTAAGGTATGATGTACAACCATAGAAGATTGAGACATCACCACATAATGGACTTAATCATTTAATAAAACTCTAAGACAAATGGGTCGTATATACTAGAGATCTTTCCACAACTTCACATGGAGAAGTAAACCAAGGTTTATTTTTTTGTCGTTCTTTAGTTCTTATAGAAGCAATATTCCATAGTTAATTACATCATAGCAAATAGGGTCTAAGAACACTCTCATTAAAGTAGTTATTATCTCTAAAGATTTCAAAGATAAATAATCAAAAGATTATATATTTATGAAAATCAAATTGGAGAGTTCAATTAAAGGAGAATAAGTAGGAAGCACCCATGATATAAGGAAGCTGGTGAGTGCTTCAATCTTCCCTATAGTGAGACTTTATATATTTTAGAGAGATTTTACTTTTGTTTAAGTTGGAATCTTATTAGAATGTTAGGACTTATAGTCCAATAACATAAGATTATGAAAATTCTAAGAGGTGAGGACTTATACCGTGGCAGAAGGAAACAAGTAGTCTTCGAACTTAAATTTAAATAATGCTTTCACACAAGCTGAAAGCATGACCTAAGTCTAATCAACAAAGATGGGATACGATAGTTCACCTCCACAAGGGAGAATGAATGCACCCCAACTCTTGTGGACTTACAATCGCTTAGAGTGACCGCCAACTAACACCTCCTACGCTTTAAAATCATGTAGGCCAATCTTATGTTGATGCAAGATAGCTAAGTTGTTATTTAATTATAAAAAGTGCTAGAATCCTACACTCATTTCCTTAGAATAGAATATGACTAGCTTGAAAATATGACTTAGACTAATGCAAAAATTATAACTTTTAAACCATTTTTAACATATTCATTTTGGACCAAGGCTTGGGATAATTATGTCTATATGCATGATGAAATTTAGGCTTGGGCTAAATCAATTAAAGTAGATGTTCTCCACTATAGGGGATCACCCTCAAAGGTCAAGCATATCTCCTATCGTGCAAGAATGGAGACCCTCCTTATTCAAGAGGGGAACAATATGACATGCATTGTGTGATAACATACAACATTCAACTAAGGAGTTTCTGAATCTTTTATTTATCTTGCTTAAGAGCTTAGACTTTAAGATGAAGTTATGAGTTGCATTAGGATTTAGTTATGAATTTTTAGTGAGAGTAAAAAAATTAATTTTATCCTAAAGAGTCTATCGCATCCACACCACACATCAAACCATCATACTTTAAGAAACTTAGAAAAAATAATCAAACAAAATACTCAAACATATAAATTTCATAAAAGGCTCTCTAAAGATGGCTAAGAGAGCAGGAAAGGCTTTTATGTGGTTCAAGAGAATATACTAGGGTTTAAGGCCATCCAATAATAAAATAGATAATTAAATTTAAAACTCCATCTTTATAAAATTGTAATTATCTCTCTCTCTCTCTCTAGAAGGCTAGATTACTTTAAATAAATACCACATTAAAGAGTAGGAAGTATAGTTTTGATCCAACAATTTTCATTAGCTTTGATTATGTTTTGGAATTTTTTTACAATTTTTCCCAACCTTGCTCCTGAAAATAACTAGGCTAATTCTCTAGTTTTACACTAGTGTAGATAAAACCTTAGAATTCACTGAAATAAATTCCCAAATAATAAATTGAAATGGAAGAAAATTGTATTGGAAATATTTGTGAAATTATTTATAAAATTTGGTATAAATTAAGGACACAAAACATTAACCACAACATTGACTGGTTAGTCTAACCACAAAGTTGATTGATCGCCACAAACTTGTTGAAAATGCACATTTTTTATGTATAAAAATTAAAAATAATACTTTTTAACATAGTAGAGTATCTTAGAAACACCTCTCAGTAGAAATTACACAAAATCACATTGAGGATAAACTGTAGACCACTCACTAAATTAGTCTAGGTAGAATATCACCAAATTCTCTTTCTTGCTTGGTCAACCACCTAACCTTCTCCTGGAGGTACTCAATCAAATATTTATTCCAAAATGATATTAAGTTTTTATTTTAGCGATAAAATAAATTTTATATAGGACATTTATTTAATTTACAAAATAAATGGAAGGAGGTGGACAGTCTAGCAATTCAAATGAGAGTAACTTGTACTTACAAATTGCCTAGCCTTTGGCCATACAAGGGAACTATTGTTAATTAATTAAAAATTAATCAACTATAAGGACATTAAATATTTATGTCCTTTTCTTTTCAAGATATTAAATGGGAAGAAGATTGAGTATTTATACAACTAATAATATTTGATAATATTTATTAGGGTTTAGTTAGAATATGGTTTTACATTGAAGCAAATCTAAAGGTGAACTTATTAGAAGGAGTTTAAAATATTAAGTAATTAAGGGTTCCTCTTAAGATTTTCTCTTAAAATATTTGTTAAATCCAAGGTTTGATGGCCATTATAAGGTCAAATCCTATTCATCTAATGCTAAGGTTAAAACAAGATTTCTAGCAAGATTAAGCTAGGATCAAACTATAATGCTTTAAAGATTGGAATGAGGAGTAATGGAGTTAAAGAGGAATGTTTAAAATTTTTATAGTAAGGTAGAGTTTCAAAATAGAGGATAGAAAGCTCAATCAATGAACGAGTGAGAGTAATGGCCACAGGTTTGTCCTCATTTCACCGAAACATTCACTGTGTTTTCTTTTTTAATTCCAATGAGTACATCACCCCATTTCATATTACAAGCTTCAATATGAAATTCTATTTATAAAGTTTATTCAAAGTTTAAAACACTAATACATATATCCTTGATTCAACTTCCAACTTTAGGTTAAATAATAATATATATACATAAACATCATAAGCATATATTTCCATTAACATTTCTTTCAGAGAAACAATCGCAAACATTAATAATGAAAAACTCAAATCAACACTGAAAGCACGCATAGCTAAAATAGATAGAAAGATTGCTTCTCTAAATAAGACGTTGATGAAAAAGCTAACACTGAATCATAAATGAATAATACCATTCCTGCTCGTCCTTCCACTCAGAATCTCGATCCGATGCCAAGAATTTGGGCAGAACACAAATTCCATCGGAGATGAAGTTGATCCCAGATGAAGTCAACAGCGATCCCACCAATATGAAACTAACCAATTCCTTGATATTTTCGCTTTGTTATCGACACCTCATAGAACATCTGTCCATCAATAACCAACTTCATCATCCCACTTTGTGCATTCTTTGTCATCCTTATCTGAACGTTGTGTAGGTTGCCATTGGCTGTGAAACATGCTTCGGGGGCTCTGAACATGGCACCATAGTCTCCTAGACACAACAGTGGATCAGGTTGGTTAGACAAACTAGGTTTGGGCCCAGGAGTTTCCATAGGATTGCTTGACAGGCAATCCGCATCATCTTCTTTATTTGAGAAAAGATTGATGAGCCTATCCATTGTGATTAAGGAGAGGGAAATTTTTTATGTTAGTTTTTTTTTCCTTGTTGTAAAGAAGTGCATAGATATTAATTTATAGTGCTCTAACGTGGATGAAAATTTAGAAATTTTAAAGATACAAGCATGAGACTTTTTTATGGCAGTTAGAAAAATGATTTGTAATGATTTCAGAAAAAATAAACGTTATTGTGATGCTGTGTTACTGCTTACTTTAAATAAGAAAAACCAGTGTTTTATAATGAGTTAATTTCAAAGGATTTGGAGTGGATGGAATAAGAGGATAAGTTGTTTTAGACCTGCTGTTAAATGTGGTCGATAGTGCAATTTTGGATGGAAATTGATGAATACAATTATGAGGAATTAAATCAAGAAATTTTGGGAGAATTGAATCTTGGGTAATTAATAGTTTCTATTTTTCTCCTAAATTAAGAAAGTGCTTTCATATTTGGTTTGAATTTTTAATGAAGAAAGAAAAGTCTTTAAAGATTTTATTGATAGAACAAAATACACTTAATTATCCTCTTTAAAATGATTCTTTGACCCTCAACTTATAAGACATTTGGGCACTATAAAAAATGCTATATTTTAAACTCATAAAGAATGAATAAGGAGAAATAAATGGATAGCTGTAGACATGTGGATATCATGTTCAAAATAATAATGAATATACATGGTTATCCCCCAAGTCGAGTGATTGGAGGGAGTCACTGACTTGTAATATTACACAAGCAGGACAACAAATAAAGTAGGTGAGCTAACTTTATTAACTTCGGTGAGTAGCCCATTAAGTTATAGCATATGATTCTTAGACCTAGGTGAGTGATTCTTTGAGCTAGGAAAGTGATCCTTAGGTCCAGGAAAGTAATTTCTAGGCCTATGTGAGTGATGCTTAAGCTAGGGTGGACCTTTGCAAGTCCCATTGGTATCTCGCAAGCTTACTTTGGTTCTTAACTCTTTTAAATGTACATTCAATTTTCTTATTATCTTTTTTAGAGCCACCTACAAAAAGTGTAAAAGGATTAAGTTTAATCATTAATACTATAATTGAGTAGTTGTAGAAGAAAGTATTAGATTTTTTTTTCTTATTCAACTATTGCATTAAGAATATTATCGAGTTACTACTTTGATAAAGGCATTAGTTTAACTCTTGTGTATATTAATATTAGGTTATACACATGTCATATTGTATTCTATTCAAAACCTAATCTCCTTATTAACCCCCCACTTTTATCATGACTTAGCAATTTCACATATCTTCAAATGACCAAGTCACCTACAAAGAAAGTAGTGGGCATTTTTTATTATCAGCTATGTATGGTGTGTTCAACTATCACTTATTTTGTAGGTATAGTTAGATTTACTTTTCTTATTTTTGATATAATTTTGCATTAGGAATTAAGGTTAGTGTTATGGGGGCTTAGGACAAACGTTGGTTCCAAGACCAAGTCTTATGTACCATGTAATCCTATGGAGCTTGCCCAATCAAATGAAAGAAGGAAATGAAGGAAAGAAGAAGTTTTAAAGATTTGAATACCCCCCATAGCTCTCATTCATTTGTTGTAATTAGATAATAATTATTC
This sequence comes from Cymbidium sinense, assembly GCA_021442155.1. Lineage (NCBI taxonomy): Eukaryota > Viridiplantae > Streptophyta > Magnoliopsida > Asparagales > Orchidaceae > Cymbidium > Cymbidium sinense. The sequence continues at coordinate 58,615,906 of CM038233.1, forward strand.
ATTCATTGTACCGGTATGTATAAGGGTAGAGCTCAGCTACTCAATTCTTTTTTTGGGTTGTATGGCGATACCTGACCATACCGGCCTGTTATTCTTTCAGGTTGAGGTTATAAATTGTTTAATAATTCATTTACATTGTATGATAGAAATGGCATGTATTTTTTTAGTTTCTTCATATATGATGATTTAATATGTGGCTTGGATCCGTTTAGGCTCTTAGGAAATAAATAAATTTTCTACCCCAATAACAACTCATAACTAAATTTCAATGCATGATTTCAAATGACATACAACATTTAACATGATTGGAAAGGAATAAATAACATAAATATATGATTTCATTCAATTAAATTAATTCCTAAGGATAATCATATCAAATAAAATCATTTAAGATAAACCAAAGCTTCTTTAATGTCATTTTTAATCTCATGTTTTGATTTGATTTAAAGATGTGAGAAAAGATTTGCTGATCCTAACCCATTCTTGTATTTGTTAATTAAATTGATTTAATGAAATATGATTTGGTTTAATGAGTTAATTAGGTTATAATATGCATTAAATCTATTAATTAACCCTTTCTTATGTACCTTAACATAATTACTCAAATAATTATGAGCCAATATGATATGAACATACATTGAAAATTAAATTAGCAATGATCCTAAGAAATAAAAGGGGCTTAATGCAACTGGCTGACAATTAATGATTAATTAAATTAATGATCTCAATTAAGTACTCTTATATTTCGCCCACACATGTGGGTTAACTATAATTTCCTTAGGATTTTCATAGGTTGTTGAACACCTAAAGGTCTACCCAAGACTTTATTAATTGAGATTTTCATAGGATTAATTTCAATTTGATTACTTGATTAAGCCTTGATTAATTAAATTAATGAAATAAACTTAGGGAAATAGATTAGGAAGGAGGCCCTAATCTTATCCTATGGGTTCATTACTATTAAGCAACACCTAACCACTTAATTAATTAATTTATAATGTTCATGGGATTAATTAATTATTAATTAATTTAAAAGAGTAATGGAACTTAATTAGTTATTTTCCTAATTAAGCAATGAATCCAATAAAATTATGAGAGATAGAGGTCATCCCATTAAATTAACACACAAAGTTTGGGGTTCATTACTTAGGTAATTAAAGAGTAAATAAGTTAATTAATTTTGTAATTAAACTTTAATTATGCCCTAATTATTATTCAAAATCAAATAAGAATATTTTTAATAAATTCTCCTATGAAATACCTTCAAAAATGAATATTTATTTCAATTTTTATGATTTTTCTTATGATTTGTTATAATTTTTCAATGTTTTAGCCGATTTAACTAAATTTTCATAATTTTTATAAAGTCTATTAATTTATTCTACAAAAATAGATTATTTGAGCTTAAAATTCAATATATTTCAATCCAAAACCTCTTTTAGCTTGAAATTGTAATGGTAGGTGTATTTTAACTTCAGTTTTTATAATCATTTTTTATTTCAATTGTATTTGGAATTATATTATTCATTAATATTGAACAGGGCTTAAGTAATTTCAATATTAATAAAATTTAATTTAGGTATAAAATTTAGAAGTTGATTAACTTTGATTTTCAATTGAATAATTGATTTATTATAATCTTATTAATTTCATAATTTAAGATTTAGTTAATTTATTATATTCTTAATTATTCCATAAGCCTTAAATGTATAATTAATTGAATTTCTTAACTTTAGAGAGTTAAGAAATTGTCTAAAGTATTATGATGTTAATGAAAATATTTTAAATTGGTTTCATAAATCTCTATAATTTCTATAATTTTTTTTTTTACTACTTCATTTAAATTAACCTAGGGATTGAAAATTTTATTACTCCTTATACATAGATCATTTTGCTTTGAACTTTATGACAAGTGGTTCCTTGCCAATTTAATCTCCCTAAAGTTTCATCTTAATCTAATGTAATTTTAATACTAATTAAAGTATTAATTGTTTTAATGTAGCATAGAGCCCTTATTTGCAAATTTTTTTAGTTGAATATTTAATTTTCTATGAATATTTGAAGTACTATATATTTTTCTATAATTTTTAAACTCAAAAAAATATTATTTTTTTCTTTTAAAATAGTCAGCGCCACATGGCATTGACATGACTCTACTTTACACTTTCTATGTGATTTGACCATGAGGGATCCATGTGGGTGCAACATGTTTGTTGGCGAGCATTGATTTGATCCAAGCCGTCTGATCAAAGATCGAACAACTCTGGATCATCACATGGTTTTCTTTAAAAGGATTAATCAAATAGTTCAACTAAATCTCGATCATTCATTACTAATAGAAGGAATGAGTGGTAGAGATTTTGTCTCTCCCATCAACAACAAAAGCCAAGCACTGTCGATAAGGCAATTTAGTCAATGAGGATGCATGTTTTGATTACAAAAAGATCATGGATCGATTTACAATCGATCTAAATAATTTGTTCTCACTTTAGATCAAGTTTGCTTCATAAAGTACCAAACTCAGCTAAAGAGGAGGTCAGGTTTGAGGCATGCCTTGCCGACGTTGATCCTTTATGGTGGAAATGTTTCAAACTCGTTTGTTAAGATGTGGAGACCCCTTGAAGGAGTTTTTGTTTACTTCAATGTATGCTTAGTTTTATGATTTTTCCCATAGCTTTTCCTTGCATTCTTAATTTTATGTGATCCACATGCATTTGGGGTACTTTTCGGTGAAGATCACCAAAAAATCGAGCCCAAAACCCCTTTTGTTCATTCAGTTTGACTGCTTTTCGAGCTCTGGTTCACCAATTTCGGAGAAGAAGAGCAGCAACCACTAGATTTCCCATTCAGAGAAATGGACAGGTGTGATTTCATGCCAGATCAGCTCAGTTTCAGCCCTTGGATCGTGCAAATCAATCTAGACCATCCGATCTGCAATCAGAGAAGAAGGAAATAAGTTGCCTCCTCACTAATCACTATGAACGCCAAGCTCCACTCATTTGCCAATGGGTTTGGCAGAAATCTCACTTGTCGGTGGCATGGCAATTGGGGAAGGGATCAGCTCTCATCGTTTCACCTCAAGAATGTGTGTGAATGCTTAGGTTTCCAAGAGAAACTCTATTCTTTCTTTTCCATGCTTGGCCGTAAGCTATATCCACGGAGAATTCGAAATGAATTTTGCCATTGTGATTTCTACCCTTAGAGGCTAGCTTTAAAAGGTGGTTAACTAATTGGGGGTAAGCCCAAATCAGTTTAGATAAGGAGTGGAGAGGATATGGAGGAAGTGTAATGGGATTTCGCTTATTATGCAAGTGCTTTAACTTCTTTTCCTTTTCATTGATTCATGTCATCCCTAGCTTTACTCTAACATTATTTGGATTGAAGTTTCATTAGTTTTAATTAGATTAGATATAAGATTTAAGTTAATTTGATTTCATTTAGTTTGATTTAATGATTGCACTTAAATTAATATCATTTGGACTGAAATGGATGTAGGTGGTTTGATTATATTTCCTTTAATTTATTGATCCTTGATTTGAATTTTAATCAATATTAATTGTCCAACAGTTAATTTGGAGTTCAATTGATCTGTCATGTAAGAGTTTGATGTGGTTTAAGCTAGGTTTGACCCTTTTGACCTAAATTAGTCAAATTGAATCTCCTAGCTCAAATGGCCTTTTTAAGATTTAAATTTAAGTTCAACTGTTAATTGACTATTTGTACTGATAATGATTAATCAATTTCATTTGATTTTGGCCCAATTAACTCAAATTAGGATTAACGGTTCAAAATGGATTCACTCAGGCTAAATGAACAAATTATTCAAGTTAAGTTCAATTGATTGAATTATGTTTAATGATGATTTTCAAATGATTTTAGACATTCAATTTAAATTGATTTCAATTTAATTAGATTAGAAGTTTTAGTTTATTCATTATAAATTTTTAAAGTTCAAATCAATTAATTTAATTAATTAATTTAATTAATCCTTAATTAAAGTCATTTGAAGGTTTATTAAGTTTCAAAGTGTTCTAATGGTGTTTTCAGACTCATTAAAGTTCATTATAATAATTTAAGTTAATTTTAAGTTTTTTCATAATTTTATTGTATTAATATTAATTAATTTCAGTAAATTAAGGTTTATAGGTTAAAAATTTTATATGATTCATTTTAATTGCCAATAAATTCTTATATTTTTATCTATAGTGTATTTCAACCTTAATTTCAATCTCCTAAAATTTTAAAATGATTGGATTAATGGTTTGAGTTTAATTTAAGTTTGATTTTTTTAATCTAACTTCAATTAACCCAAAAATACCTGATAAAAATTAGGGATTTTAGGTTTAATATCTTTCTCACATTAAGTTAAATCCATAGAGCCCTTATTTGCAAATTTTTTTTGGTTGAGTATTTTATTTTCTATGAATATTTGAAGTTCTATATACTTTTCTATAATGTTTAAACTGAGAAAATCTTATTTTTCTTTTTAAGCGATTCGATGCCTAACATGGCTCTACTTTACTGTCGGCACTATGTGATTTGGCCATGAAGGATCCATGTGGGTCCCGCATATTTGACGATCAGGATGTGGTTTGATCCAAGCCGTCCTATCAAAGATCGGACAGCTCTGGATCATCACATGATTTTTTTAAAAGGATTAATTAAATAGTTCAACTAAATCTCGGTCGTTCATTCCTAATAGAAGGAACGGGTGGTGGAGATTTTGTCTCTCCCATCAATAATAAAAACCAAGCATTGTCGGTAAGGCAATTTAGTCAATGAGGATGCATGTTTTCGATTGCAAAAACATCAAGGATCGATTTACAATTGATCTAAAAAATTTGATCTCACTTTAGATCAAGTTTTCTTCATAAAATACCAAATTGAGCTAAAGAGAAGGTCAGGTTTGAGGCATACCTTCCCGATGTTGATCCTTTACGATGGAAATGCTTCAAACTCATTTGTTAAGATGTGGCGACCCCTTGAAGGAGCTTTTGTTTGCTCTAATGTGTGCTTGATTTTAGGATTTTCCCATAGAGCATTCTTAATTTTAGGATTTTCCCATAGAGCAATTTGGAGTTCAATTGATCTATCAAGTGAGAGTTTGATGTGGTTTAAGCTAGGTTTGACCCTTTTGACCTAAATTAGTCAAATTGAATCTCCTTGCTCAAATGGGCATTTTAAGATTTAAATTTAAGTTCAATTGTTAATTGACTATTTGTAATGATAATGATTAATCAATTTCATTTGATTTTGGTTTTGATTTTGATTTTGACCCAATTGACTCAAATTAAGATTAACAGATCAAAATAGATTCACTTGGGTTAAATGAACAAATTATTCAAGTTAAACTCAATTGATCGCATTATGTTTAATGATGATTTTCAAATGATTTTAAACATTCATTTTAAATTGATTCCAATTTAATTTGGATTAGAAGTTTTAGTTTATTTATTATAATTTTTTTAAGTTCAAATCAATTAATTTAATTTATTAATTTGATTAATCCTTAATTTTAGTCATTTGAAGGTTTATTAAGTTTCAGAGAGTTCTAATGGTGTTTTTAGACTCATTAAAGTTCATTATAATAATTAAAGTTGATTTTAAGTTTTTTCATAATTTTATTTATTAATATTAATTTATTTCTTAAAGTTTATAGGTTAAAATTTTATATGATTCATTTTAATTGCCAATAAATTCTCAAAATTTTATCTATAGTGTATTTCAACCTTAATTTCAATCTCCTAAAATTTTAAAATGATTGGATTAATGGTTTGAGTTTAATTTAGGTTAGATTATTTTTAATCAAACTCCAATAAACCCAAAAATACCTAATAAAAATTAGGGATTTTAGGTTTAATAGATTTCTCTCACTGAGATAAATCCTTAGAGGCCTCATTTGCAATTTTTTTTCAGTTGAGTATTTTGTTATCTATGAATATTGAAGTTCTGTATATTTTTCTATAATTTTTAAACTCAAAAAATCTTATTTCTCCTTTAAAATAGTCAGTGCCACATGGCGCTGACATGGCTCCACTTTACATTCAACATTATGTGATTTGGACATGAAGGATCCATGCGCGTTCCACATGTTCGACAGCCGGGATGTAATTTGATCCAAGTCGTCCGATCAAAGAACGGACAACTCTGGATCATCACATGGGTTTTGTTAAAAGGATTAATCAAATAGTTCAACTAAATCTCGATCGTCCATTCCTAATAGAAGGAACGAGCAGTGGAGATTTTGTCTCTCCTATCAATAGCAAAAGCAAAGCATTGTCGGTAAGGCAATTTAGTCAATGAGGATGCATGTTTTCAATTGTAAAAAGATCACAGATCGATTTACAATCAATCTAAATGATTTGATCTCACTTTAGATCAAGTTTGCTTCATAAATTACCAAACTGAGCTAAAGAGGAGATCAGGTTTGAGACAAACCTTGCCTACGTCGGTCATTTAAGGTGGAAATGTTTCAAACTCTTTTGTTAAGATGCGGCGACCCCTTGAAGGAGCTTTTGTTTGTAGCAATGTGTACTCAATTTTAAGATTTTTCTATAGATTTTCCTTGCATTCTTAATTTTCTGTGATCTACATGCATTTTGGGGTGTTTTTCGATGAAGATCAGTAGAAAGTCAGGTCCAAAACTCCTTTTTTCCATGCAATTTGACTATTTTTTGATCTCTGGTTCACCAGTTTTGGAGAAGAAGAGCAACAACCATCCTATTTCCCATTCAATGAAATGGATGGCGGTGATTTTAGGCTAGATCCATCCAGTTTCAGCCTCTGGATTGCGCGGATTAGTCTAGACCGTCCGATTTGCAATCAGAGAAGAAGGAAACAAGTTGCCTCCTCACGAATCAGTGTGAAGGCCAAGCTCCACTCATTTGCCAACAGCGAGAAATCTCGCACGGTGGTGTGGAAATTGGGGAAGGGATCGACTTTCCTTCGTTTCACCTCAGGAATGTCTGTGAGCACTTAAGTTGCCAAGAGAAACTCTATTCTTTCTTTTCCATGCTTGGCTGTAAGCTATATCCATGAAGAATTCAAAATTAATTTTTCCATGGTGATTTCCACCCTTGGAGGCTAGCTCCAAAAGGTGGTTAACTAAATGGGGGTAAGCCCAAATCAGTTTAGATAAGGAGTGGAGAGGATATGGAGGAAGTGTATTGGGATATAGCTTATTATGCATGTGCTTTGACTTCTTTTCCTATTCGTTGACTCCTCTCATCCCTAGCTTTACTCTAACTTTATTTGGATTGAAGTTTCATTAGTTTTAATTAGATTAGAGATAAGATTGAACGAAATTTGATTTCATTTAGTTGGATTTAATGATTGCATTTAAATTAATATCATTTGGACTTAAATGGATTTAGGTGGTTTGATTATATTTCCTTTAATTTATTGATCCTTGATTTGAATTTCAATCAATATTAATTGTTCAACAGATAATTTGGAGTTCAATTGATCTGTCATGTCAGAGTTTGATGTGGTTTAAGCTAGGTTTGACCATTTTGGCCTAAATTAGTCAAATTGAATCTCCTAGCTCAAATGGCCTTTTTAAGATTTAAATTTAAGTTCAATTATTAATTGACTATTTGAAATGATAATGATTAATCAATTTCATTTGATTTTGTTTTGATTTTGATTTTGACCCAATTGACTCAAATTAGATTAATGGATTAAAATGGGTTCATTTGGGTTAAATGATTTTAGATATTCAATTTAATTTAGATTTGAGTTCCATAAGGTCCATTTAAGATCATTTAGATAAAATGGCCTAATTAACCTAATTGATGTCTCATTGGATTTAGATTTATTTAGATTCATGTTTAAACATGTTCATTTGATGAATTTGAGCCTTTGGAATGACTTAATTTTGTCAAATTTTTGTGTTGACCTTGACTGGGCGGGACCCACATATGTTAACTCTATGTTAAATAGTTCACCATCTTTGCCTTTTATTTGAATTTAGTTTTAAATCCATTCATGTTCATATAGTGACTTCAAGCTTTTTATTTGATTTAATTTGAATTTCTTTGGATTTAGTTAATTTTGAGCTTAAGTAAGATAATTGGGTTAACCATCTCAATTACCTTGATCTAAACCCAATTGAATTCAGATTTAGAATGTGTTTGATTCAATCGTTTATTTAGATTTGAGTTTAGTTTGGGTCCACCTAATCCTATTAGGTTAGGTCAAACCCTAGAAAGATGCTTTAGGTCATCAAGGATAGTGTCCTAAGTGCTTAATTAGGAGGCTCTTAATCTAGAACTAGATGCCCTAATTACTAATTTAGAGATGATGTTAACTCATTCAAAAATGTGGTCAACATTCATTAAGTCACGCGTCACCAACTCAATAGGCTCGTAGATGATTCTTATGACATTGAGGCCGGCAATGGTGCCAACATCCTTGTTTTCCTAGCGCAGAGACTCATTGAAGTAAGCAAAGACAGTAACTACTTCATTTTTCACAGTGAATCCATAATAAGCCTCAGTAATCTCATGCATCTTAGTTAGAACAATATATAATATTTCTTCAATTGTAAGCTGTTTCTCTTCTCTCATACTACAATAACAATCATGGGTTGTCTCTGTCTAGCAAAGGACGACTTTGAAGGGCCAAAACTTGAAATATTGCAAAAAAAGCATATGATTCTTAGCAACAATAACCATATGAATATGACGACATACAACAACATCATTTAGTTGCTTGGTAGTTTGCAATAATTGGTCTCCATCACATGCAAGAGTACATCGTAAGATCAATACCAATCGGCTCTCCCTTTTCAGCTATGTCAAGAGAATTGAGAGTTAAGAATTGATAATTGATGGTTACTATCCTAAATCTTAAATCCCATTTCTTTCAACGAGTTTGGCTTGCAACCGAGAAGATGGATTAGAGAAAATGAGAGAGCAACATGAGCTGCCGCATGAGAACAAAGAAAGAGAGATGGTGACATGGGTTAATGAGAGTAATCGAATGATATATTGTTGAATTAATAACTTTTGGGTGGCACATATGTAACATTATAGTATTAGGTAAATTAATATGTTTTAGAAGTTATGTATGTAAATCCCTCATAATTTTAACTTTAACACTTCCTTGTATATATACCGTGTAACCGAGCCTACTTTATATCGAACGACCGCTTCCCATTCCTTCAAGGTTATCTTGCCAACCCTTATTTCTATAACCAAGCGCGGTCTTAAGTGTGTCTCTGATCCTTTGTTCTCATTTTCTTGGCGAGATTTTAACTTGATGTACTGAAATATTTCCTTCATGATCCCTCTTTCTTCTTCCATAAATCTGGTGCTGCAAGCCCTCAGTTGGATTTTAGTGGCTACGATATCATTACTTACAAATTCCTTTATTGTGTGATATTTGAAATATGAGTGGCCAGAGTGGAATATTTAAGTGGGCAATCTACCTGGCGATATTTGTGAGAGAGAAATCGAGGATTTGTTTTACAAGGTCTTTCTTCTTCTTATTATTTACGTGGGCAATCTACCTTTAAAAATCTTTTAAGTTCTCCATTTAATTAACTTCTTGTTTAGCAGACTTGGGGTGGAGGGGAAAGCTTCTCTAACTTTTGATCAATTTTTTTAGTAATTTTCTATTGTGCAAATCAGTTGTTCTGCCATTAGAAAAGGTTATACGTTTGAAGAGAAGTCCAAACTTGGCCTTTTAGATTTTCATTTTATTAAGGTTTCTAATTTATATCTTTTCCTTTGTGGTTGTGCCACTTTAGAAGGGTGGGGTTCCTTTAATCGCATCAAAATTAGTTGTTATATTGAGAATTAGGAATTATTGTTCACACTAAAGCGTCTAACTCCATGTTCTTGTTATCATTGGTTGGAGCTTTTATTGCTGGTGAGGTTTTATAAAGGGTGAACATAAGGGATGATAGCCTATCTCATAGGAATGGAGTAGGAGATGATAAAGAGGGGAGTGAAAATTAGTATATCTCATAGGAAAGAAGCCAATGCCTTGAGATGTGTGTATTATTTTGACATGTCATGCAGTAGAGAGAGTAGATTCATAGGGGAGAAAATATAGTTAATAGGGGAGAAAATATATTAAAAAATATCTACTCAAGTTTTTTATTATTTAAAGCATTTTGATATACTCCATTAGGAGGAATTAAGTCTTAGGAAAATATTATTTTTGCCTAATATGTTGCCTATTGTGCTTATGATAGTACTTTAGGTGCGAGGTGGTCCTAAATCATATTTATTCATGTTTATCTTTCTTTCCAAGTGATTTTTTAATTTTATGGCTTTATGAAGTACATCCTTTAGTTTATTGTTGGTGAGGTTCTACTTCAATTTTTAATCATAAGCAATTTGTAAATTCAGTTCTCATCATTAAATGTACTTCTTTGACTTCAGATTTTGAATACTTCAAATTAGTTTAATTATTTAGTCATATAAGAGAACCTTCATGTTTATTATAGATATGAGTAAGCAATTGTTGACTGTGATATGAGGGAAAGTATTTTTGTGTCATTTTCTTTTCTCCCTAAGCCTTAACAATAGTTTGTCTATTGCTTTTCATTATCTTCTTGTCCTAGGAATGTTTACTATATTAAGTTAATTTAATATTGGAAAAAATGTTTTCTTATTTTTAGGTATATTTGTCGATGTGGAATAATTTTCTACTTTCTATTGTATGAAAATGTATTTGTGCCATTTTTACCATAAGTGAGGAACAATCAACTATAATTTGTCTACAAGAATGCAATTATCAGTGGTATGTTGATGAGGAACAATCAACTATAATTTATCTCCTTTCTAGGTCCTTTGAAAAGATTATGTTGTTTAGGATCACTTATGTTTTTTTTTTTTTTTGTTTCAAGTTTTTATTTTGTTTTTTTTATGTTTTGTTTCAAAATAAAATATATTTGATGGTTATTGTTGTTTTTAAAAACAAACAGAACATTTAAAAATTATTTTGAGTGTTTTTAATAATAATGTAATTTTATTTTTGAAATATAAAATATAAAAGTTACATCAAACAAATATATTTTTAAAAATAGCATAAAAATAAAAACAAAAATTACATAATAAAATTGATCCCAAATAGCCCTAAGATAACACCTTGTGGTTTTTTTTCCTCAGTGGTTCAGAGAAGATCCACATTGGGTATGATGAGGGGACTATGGGTGATCATAAAATCCCTTAATATTCTTGTTTAGTTGATTTCATAAGATATTTACATTTTTCTTGGAATTTTCCATTTGAATAATTTACAATTCCAAATCTTTATTGGCATTAAGTAGGTTTCATGCATGATAGTTTTTTAAGGCAGAATATTCATCACATTGAGCAGTGCTAGTCAAAAGCAATGAAAGTAATGTAAGTACTTTATGCAAATTTGAGTAAGTTACCTTTTATAATTAAATATTTTTAGTTCAAACTTTATTGTAGAATATGATTGATATATTAACAAATTTTATTCAAAATTATATAATATGTATTCATTAACAAATTCTAGTTGGGTAGCTTGGAATTGAGATGATCATAAACTGTACTAGGGTTCATCTACTGCATCAAATCTGCTTGTGTTCATTTACATATGAAAGGGCCATTTTTATTGGGAGCTAGTATTGTGAACTACTCAGGAGGGGCAAGGCCATGTGCTAGTTGCATCATTTGAGATTTTTGATTTTTTTTATTAATGCATACAAAGCTGTGCCGCTGAAATTTTATTGTACAACCTCATTTATCCCTCATTTAACTTCTTTATTTTTTTATATATTCCTTTTGATTTAGGCATACCATATCCTACTGCTGTAAGATGAGCTTATATATTAATTTATAGAGTTCAATTTAAAAACAATTATAAAATTCATAGAGCATTAATTATTTTTAAAAGAAATATTAAAGTTATGTGTGATTATTTATGTCAAAGAATAGAAATATTTCTTGTATTAAGTTATGATGAAATTGTGAGAATATTTTTTATTGATTACCAGTCATATAAATCGAAGGTAATTACACGAGATATATTATTTTTCCTTTTATAAATTAACTAAAAACATGGAATCATCAGAACCTATCAACCATATATGATATCTTGCGCATGTATGAATTCCCTAAAATCTTAAACAAAAGCTATATCAAAGCTTTTCTTCTATCATCGACTAAAGAAAGTAACATAAAAGAAGTTATCTGATCCTTCTTTGGATCACAGTGAGGCAAAGAACAAATGAAAGCACTTCTTATGAAGGGAAGATTATTAATCTCAGAAAACAGGATGGCATATTAAGCACGTCAGTTCAATTCAAAGAGAACGACAATCAACACAATGTTGTGATAAAAGTGCTTGACAATGTTGAAGAGGACTACGCAAAGCTAACATTGAGCATCGATGGAGAAACGTTGCTGGAGGTGGAGACGAAGGGGCGAAGTCAAGGGGATTCTGAGCTAAGTATTGAGGAGATGGTGGTTATATTTACGTGGGATCTACGTGAAAAATCATTGCAATTTTCGTTTCAAGCAAAGGCCTGATGCAAAGCGATAATAGCGAGCGTGTGCAAGGAATAGCAGCTTTTATTTTACGTGCTTTAGTTTTCATTACAAATGTTTGCCATAGTTTGAAATATTTAATAAAAATATGAATTAATTAATTAGTGGATTTGATTGTTGAAAATGAGAACTATCATAATATGACGAATATATATATCTATATATATATATATATATATATATATATATATATATATATATATATATATATATATAATTCTCTTAGGGACATTATTTTGAATTTTCAAATCTTCTTCATTCAAACTTCAGATCAGCATGAGCAGTTTAAAAATGTTTTTAGTTAAAATATATTTATAAGAAAAAATAGCATAGATGTGAATGAAAAGCTTGCTATTGATGATGTTTGATATTCTTATTTTAAAAGTATTGAATAATTATATTGTTATTGATTTCATTCAAAATAGCATTCTCAATATAAGTGATTAAAATATCAATTGTCCACTAATCTTCAATTTTATTTTGTTGTCGATTTTTTATAATATTTATAACATAAATGCTCTTTCAATATTTGTTATAACAATTATAAAATCAATGTTAGTTTTAATAATTTGAAATAAAATAATATAAATAATATTCCTTTTTTTTATCATTTTCTCTGCATGTATTTATGTCACGATTATATGTAGAAAAAATAATAAAAAAAACTCAATTTATATTATTTTATTTCAAATTATTAAAATTAACATTGATTACAATTGAAATAGCAACTATCGAAAGAGCATTTTTTTATTAAAAAAAAAAAGCTCCAAGAGAAGTCCTTTGGAGTTCTAGCAAATATTAACATTTATTTTATTTCAAACTAGTTTGGTTTTGGTTTGGTTTGGTGTTTGATTGAGTTTGGTTGATTTTTTTGGTTGACATGGGATGTAAATTTAAGTTTGTTTGATTTAGTTTGATTGGTTTGATATTGACTCAACTGGGGATGTAACTTTGAGTTTGAATTTGTTTTTATTTTGATTGATTTGTTGTTGGGTTTTGATTGACTTTGATTTTGACCATGTCAATTGTTGACCTCACTTTTGGTGTAGGTCTAGAGTCTTCTAAACACTAAGAGCTCCTTAGTCATAGGATACTTCTAGTGGTTAAATGAACATTTAGCCTAAACTTTGACACTTTAGGAGGGTTTGCCATATTAGGCTAAGCCTTGTGACTTACCCATCCCCATGGCTAACCAAGCTCATCACCTCTTTAGCCAAAATACAACATCAAATCAATGTACCCAATACCAATTGAATCTCATTTCATATCCCAATATCTAAACTCAACTAAACTCAATTCAACCCAAAACCAATTCATTTGAGCCATTAGGTTCACTTGACCTAAAGTGACCTAAATGACTTAAGCCAACCTTCAACCCAACCCAAATTGGAGTGAACCAATCTATCAAACTCTTATGATGATTGTTGATCATCCTTGATTGATAAATTGGGTCAAACCAAGTCAATTTGGTCATTTGACCAAATTAACTCAATTAATATATATGAGCGAAATGAACCAAATCTTACCCTAAGCTAAATCAATTGAAATCAATGATTCATACCAACCTAAAATCAATCCTTGAACATGACTTGACCATCAATTAAGCCAAACCAAACCCAATTGGCCCTCTTGATCCAAGTTGACCCAATTTGACCTAAAGGGCCAAATTGGGTCAAACAAAACCTAATCCAAATTGATTGCAGCCAAGGGCTCAAATTCAGTCCAAATTGATTATTGAACATGATAAAAGCCTTTATTGAACCCAATTGACCCCCAAATTGACCCAAAGGGTCAAATTCATCTAAATCATTCCTAAATCAAAATTAATTAAAATCAAAGCCTACAATCATCTTTAATTGATCAATCAAACATGAACCAATGTCTAACCCAAGCCAATTTGGCCAATTTGGCTAAATTGGTCAACTTGACTTATTTGACCCATATGAACTTAAATGGGTCAAATCCAAATCCAAGCCAAATTAAATCAAATAATTGGCCAAAAATATTCCAAATAATTCATAAAATATAATTGAAACATAATCTAAACATAAAATAATAATTGAATCACATAAATCAACTTAACCAATTTTGGTCAAAGTTAGTCAAACTTAGGTCAAATTCAAAATTAGTCCAAACTAAATAAAATTAATCAATCAAAATTATCATAAATGATTAATAAAACATAATTTAAGTCTAATCCAAACCCAACATGACCGATTAGGCCATATGAATTAGATCCACTTTGGTCAAAGCGGTTCAAAATGGGCTTAAATCATTTTAGATCAAATCAAATTAAATTAATTAAACTCATATGAATGAAATGATCAATTGGTTATAATTGAACTATACACCCAAAGCCACTAAGTCAATTTGGGTTACTTAAATCAATCTAACTTAGTTGGGTCAACACGAGTTGACCCAATTAAAATATAAGTCCAAATTGGATTTTGGCAACCTAAAACCAGCTAAGCTCCCTAGTATAAGAGTTGAACTTCAACTTTTATGGCTAAATGAAACCAAGTGAAATGAGAGATTAAATGGAGAAATGTAACATGCTTCCAAACTTTTCAATCTCTTATCCTTCCCTCCACCATGCCTTTTGCTTGACTTTAGGATAGTCCACAGTAAATTAACCACCTCCCACTACAACTAGCAAGCTCCAATTCCCTATGGCCGGCCACCTCCAAGCTCCATTAATGAGGAGAGGGTGGCCATTTGTAAAATCTCATCTTTAGCCTATTTTAGCACTTTTGAGCATTCCCTACACACTCACTATCTAAGGAGAGAAATTGAGCCTTTCCCCACATTCCCAGGCTATAAATTGACCAAAATACGTTAAACTCTAGCAAGAGGCGGTGGTGGTTGATGTTCTCGATGACCAGAGAGGGGGAAAGTGAGTACACTTACCTTAGAGCTTCGTCTCACATCCAAGAACATTTTTGAATTGTTTCAACCACTCAACAATTGCTCGAGTGAGGTAATTTCATCAATCTTTAGCTGGTCATAGATCTCTTTGTTTGTGATAAATTTCACATGATCTTAGGAATATCCATTAGATAGCCCTTGCACATTATATTTTAATTGATCTTAATGCGAGGCAGGCATTTTTCCGGCCAGATTCGCCAAAAAATCAAGCCTGAATGACCGAGAAGCGGTGGATTTCCGTTCATCGGTTCTGGTTCGCCATCCATGGGGAGGACGAGCTAGCAACTATCTGATCCCCATTAATTAGGATAAACGGTGGAGATTAAAATGTTAGAAGATTTGATTTCATCCCTTTGATCAATAGATTTAATCTAGACCATCTAATTAGATGGTCAGATCTACACCATGGTTTTCTCGCTCAATCCATGTGGATTCCACATGGACCAATCCGCAGTTGCCATGTGTAACGGCTTACACCGTCGCCTCATGGTGTGGTTAGTAAGAAAATGAAATTTTTGAAATTAAACAAATGTTAGAAAAGGCAAACTTTAAAAATCATAAAAAAATAAAATTCTCAGAAAAAATTGCAATTAAGGATCGTTGGATTGTCTTTTCTGAGAGGAATCTAATAAATCCAAAATCCTCAATTTATAATGGGTATGTTGAGCTTAATTTAAGTTTTAGGAAGTTCAATTTTATTAATTAATATAAAAATATTAACAGATTGTTCTAAAACTTTAGGGATTCAAATTGAGGTTAAAATACACTTACCATAAAAGTTAAATCAACATGATGAATGGATTAGAGGTATTGAATTTCAAAATTTAAATGCCTAATTTCATGAAATAATTAATTTAAAAATCTAGAAAATTAGAAATATCATAAAATGGTTTAAACCACTCTAAATAACATCAAATAACCTTATGAAATTAATATAATCATTTGAAGTTAAAAAAATCATTTAAAATTAGGGTTTCATAAACCATCAAATTAACATTAATTGAATTTATCAAAGCTAAACTATAATGAATTAAAATAACTACTAAAATCATAAAAACCACACTCTAAATTAAATCAAGTAAACATGACATAATCTTCAGTTCAAACTAAACTAAACTTAAGGTTAATCAAACATGAATTTGAACTTAATTAAATCACAATTAAATATCAGTTAAATCGAAATTAAACTTATCCTAAAAAACCTAAATCATCAAATCATTAACTATATCAACATGAAATCAAATTAAAAGCTTCAACAAATAAATAACCTAAATCAAATCAAACTTTACTCAATTTGATAAGAACTAATCAACCCATGCTTAAACCAATTAAGGCAATCAAATAAATTAAATTAGTCAAATAAAGTAAATAATAATCAAATTATATTAAATAATTGAATCAAATTAAAATAATCAACATATGAATTAAATACATTCTAAACAAATTAAACATAATTGATCAAATCAAATCATAATTGATTTAGTTATGCAATAAAATTAAAATTCATTTAAGGAAAATTAATATAAATAAACTAAGAGAATCAAATGCTTAATCAAATGAAACCTAAGTTACAATGAATCAATCTAAATGAAGTAATTAATAATCAAGCTTCTATTAGCTAATCAAATCAATTATGAACATCTGATCATATCCAACTAAACCATTAATGAAAGCAAAAAAATTCAATTTAGTTCATCAAAATGACAAAAAATTATAACTAAACTTTAATTTGATTAATCATCTAAATTAAATTTTAACCAAACAAATTACAATAAACAAACCAACTTTAAACTATGCAATCGCAGTTAGCTATATGAAGCAAAATAGTCTAATTAAATCCTAATTAAGCATTGAATCTTAATCATATAAAATCACTTAAATTCAATAAACAATAAAACTAAATTGAGCCCTAATTAATCATAACCCTAAATCAAATATATCACAACTCATAATCAAATCAAATCAAATGAAACTAAAGTAAACCTTAATCAATTCAGTATATAATGAAGTTAGGTTCAATTCAATCTATTTGAATTAGATGAATTAATTAATCATTAAACATACAAGTTTAATAATATAATTAAACATGAACTATCATTCAAAGACATTAATCAAATTCTAATTAAACATGAACTATCACATCGACATTAATCAAATTCAATGAAACTCTAAATACAAACAATAAAATTTAATTGAACTCAAAATAAACATTTAATTCACTTAACCTAGGAAAATCCATAAACTAATAAAACTTAACAAAGCAAATCAATTAAGTCAAGTTAAAAGATTAAACTAAATAATCCAAACTAAATCCAATATATAAATCAAATCACCAAATTTAGTAAAACAAAATGATCAAACTCTTAATTAGAATCCGTAAGAAGTTGCTTTGAACCTTGATCAAATAAGAAGTTAATTAAACTAAAATATTTTAACTAAATCAAGTCAATCTAAATGAAAAGATGAAATCATTAAATTTAATAAACATTGAAATAATTTAATCAATATCATATTAATTAAAATCTTGAATCAAAACCCAGAGAAAAGAATTAGATATTAATTCAAAGGATGAATTATCAAAATTTAATTAAATCAAAATAGCTAATTCAAAAATTAATCAATCAAAATACATTAATTTAAACAAACTCAAACTTTAAAATCTAAATTAAATCGAACAAACATTAATCAAATTAAATCAATTTAGTTGAATCATTTACATAAATTCAAATGGGCTAATTAATATATACTTAGGTTCTTAGTTTGACCCTTAGAATAAACTTTCATCTCATGATGAAATTTTCATTATATTAGGATTATGATGTTGAATGAAATGAATTTTGTTCAAAGCAAAATTTATCTTATTCTTCATTCTTTAAAATCTAAAATCAACTTAAATATAAAAAAGAACTTAAAGTTGAAACAAAATAAAAAAATCAATTATTTAAATTGAAACCATCCAATGGTAAAATAAACAAATCACAATTCAAATCAAACTAAAATGAAACAAAGCCTAGAATAGACTTGCCACAAAAGCCTTCTTTCCACATAAGAGAATAATAGGTCACCGACCCTAGAATTAGGTTAAGTCGATGTGTTGATTGTGATGTGATACATTTTTTGTTTCATGGTGTACTATTTTAGACTAAATGGCTAGGATTGTTTGCTCGCTAGTATAGATGTTGGGGCATTCTATTATTAGCTTAATCATATTTTCTGCAGAGGATTATGCTTAAGGGGTTACTTAAAAATAAATATCAATGTCTTGCTTGCAGGTTGCTTAAGCCTCCAAGCATAATTCAAGTTAGTACAGGTGGGCTTGGTTACCCATATGCAAAGTGCTAAGTCCAAATTATGAAATAAAATTGCTTGGGATTATATGTATGTTTGGCTAACCTCTATTTTTGCGTGTAGTTAGATTTACTTGTCCTATAAAATTATAATTTTGGAAATAGAATTAGGATTACGCTATGAGGATTAGGATGAACACTGGCTAGAAGGCTTAGTCCTGAGGTGCCTTATAAAGCCTTGGAGCAAATCAAATCAAGAGAAAGAAGAAAGAAGATATAAAAATATGAAGGAATGAAGACCCCCCATAGCATGTATTTAATTCTAATTTTAATTATTATTTTATATTATGGGTTGTATAAGAGTAGAGCTCGGCTACTCATCTTTTCTTTCCAGGGTGTACGGCGATACCTCGCTGCACTTGCCTTTTATTCTTTTGTGGTAATCTATAAAATTATTTGATGTTATATTTAGATTGCGTAATAGGATGTCATGATTTTCATAGTTTCTTTATGATTGATATTTGAATGTGGCTTGGATACGATAGCTTATTAGAATAAAATTATTTTTTCTACCCCAACTCTTGCAATTAAAATTTAAAACAACTCATATCTCATCATAAAGCCTAGGACATAAATAAGATAATAAAAAATTTTAGCAATCTCTTAGCTGTATGGTTGTATGTCTCACATCATGCATGCCATATTCCTACTTTCTTGAATATGGGGGATCTCCATTTTAGCATGATAGGGGAATGCTTGACCTGTGAGGACATCCCTTATGGTGGAGGACACCCTCTTCTCGCTGATTTAGCCAATAACTATATATCATCATACATTTAGACATAAAAAATCTTAAAACTTTTGTTCAAAATGATGTGTCAAAAATGAAATAAAAATTGTAAAAATTTGCATTTTAGACTTAGTTATGATAAATCCAAGCTCATTTTAGAGAAACAATCACTTTGTTAATACTTTTAATACCGATGAGTACATCATCTCCTTGCCAAAATTGAAAATTTTAAGAAAATGAAACCATTACAAACATTAATAATGAAAACACTCAACCTCAAAACCATACAAAACTTCATTAGATAGAAAGATAACATCTATAATAAAAATATACCAAATATTTCAACTAAAATCATCATTTCAGACCTAGAATCTTAAATGAGTAATACCCTTCTGCTCCTCCGCTCTTCAAAATCTCCGACCGCTTCCAAGAGTTTCCGTGAAACAAAAACTCCATTGGAGATTCTTTTAGATCCCCGGATAAAGTCAACGTTACCATCAATATGAAACTAAACATTTCCTTGAAATTTTTTGCCTAGTTATCGCCACCTCGGTGAAACAACTTTTCATCAATAATCAACCTCAATATCCCACCTTCTGAACATTCTTTATCAGCCATATCTGAACGTTGTGTGGGTTGCCATTGGGTGAAACGAGCTTAGTGAACCTTCACGATCTCTTAGACACGACTGGATCTTCTTGTTATGAAAACAAAGTTTAGGTATTGGAGCTTCCATAGGATCTCTTTGAGCAAGCTCAACAATGGGATTCAATGGTGAGAATCTTCATCATCACGTAAGTTCATGAGCTTATTCATTGCGATTGAAGGAGAGAGCAATTTTTGATAATTTTTCTTTATTTTATTGTATTGTGTTCTTAAAAGAGCTTAAATATTAATTTATATAGTTCTTTGAATGAAAATTTAGGAATTTTAAAGATGCATGCATGAGATTTTTATTTATTTATTTTTTTGCGGTAATAAAAATAAAATTTAATGATTCCTAAAATAGAAGGGTTATTGTGACTCTATGTTACCTAGTTTATATAAGAATTATAATGAGTGTATTACAAAGGATTTCGGTGGATGTAATATGAGGGTTCTTTGTTTAGACCTACTATTAAATGTGGTTGATAGTATAACTTTGGATAGAGATTAATGAAGAAAATTATGGGGAATTAAATCAAAAAATTTAGAGAACTGAATTTTGGGTATTCAATAGTTTTCCCATTTTTTTCCACTTTAATTAAGAAAGTGCAATAAATTTTGGCTTGAGCTTTTTTATGTTGGAATTGTCATTGAAGAGGAAATGATATTCTCATAGTGACATAAAATTTTTGGACTCCTTTTGTTGGATTCAGATTTATCTATGACAATGTTAAAACCCTGCTAGTCAAACGTACAAGGCTTCATATGATAGAAAACAAAGGGAATACTAAGGAAGGAGGAGAAAGAGAGAGGGAGAGAGGAAAGGTTTAGATATTTTATTCATAGGCCCAAATACTCTTAAAGATCCTCCTTAAAAAATATATTTTGACCCTTTATTTTTTAGGACTTTTACACTATAATGAATGTTATATTTTGAACTAATAATGAATAAATAAAGAGAAATATATATCTGGATAGTTACAAATAAGTGGACATCATGGTCAAAATAATAATGAATACGCATGTGTATCGCCCTTGCTAAGTGATTCAAGGGAGTCACCAACATGGAAGATGACACAAGCATGCCAACAAATGAAGAAGGTGATAACATATGTTAACTTGGCCATGTAGCCAATTATGTCAGGGCATATGATCCTTAGGCATAGGTGATGGATTCCTAGGTCTAGGTAAGTGATCCTTAGGCTTGGACAAGTGATAAATAGGCTAAGGTTAGTTCTATTTGATGGGGATGGGTTGCGAAGAGAAGATGTCACAGTGGATGGTGGAGAAGAGATGCACTAAGGATCTTTCACTCACCAAAGTGAAAGGGATATAAAGAAGTTCTACTCATCAAAGTTGAACGGTAGTGACAGATCACCAAATCCCTTGGACGACTGGCCATCAAGCTCCAACCATAGCATTTTCACTCAATTTTCAAACATAGAAGCCAAAATCCTTTCATTAGGTTAGAAATAGTATTTAAATAAGTACAATACTACAACGGATGAGACCCTTAGAGAAAGAACTGCTAAAAACTAAAAAAAAAGTTGGAACCTTCATTTCGCAGCACAGAAGTGACGTAGACTAACACCATAATGCCACAATGCGATCTTGAGGTGCCATAGTGCTAAGGCACTAGATTCTCTATCCCCAAACATTAAATGCCACGAAGTGCAATGCTAAGGCACCATGAAGATAGCAACACTAGACTAACACCTATGCATTTTAACACATGAACTCATATATTTTCAACTACAACACTTAAACATGATTAAATGCATCCACTATAACATAATACATTACATGAAACATAAGTTCAGAACACATAAAATCTAATAAAAGTACTTTTTAAGATCAAGCTTTGGTTTGGGACTTTGTGATAGGCCATTTCCTCCTTTGATGTGCTACATCACTCTTAAGCAAGAGTGAGTGACCATTGAGTCCACATGGTCCTATTAAGTGACCTTGGTCCTTAATTCTTTTAGATATACATTTAACTCCATGATTCCCTTGTACCTTTTAAGAAAAACTTATAAAAAGGAAAGGAATATGTTAAACATTTATCACTATAACTAATTAGTTAGAGATCTAGAAAAAAAAAGAATAGAATTTACAATAAGGATTAGTTGTTGCATAAGGAATAGTGCCCAAATTATGCTTCAAAATGTCCTTAATTTAACTTTTGTGTATAACATTATTGATCCGAACACATAACATGGTTTATTTTATTTGAGACTTGATCTTCTCTCTTAATCCTCTCCTTTTATCTTGATTAAGCAGTTCCTCTTATCCTTAATTAGCTTAACTTACAAAGAATGCTAAAGATAATTTAACTATGAGATATTTTGGAGTAGTCTTTACTAACACAAGAATTAATGTTAAGTGGGGAAAAAAGAAGATATTATCTTGTGGAAATTAAGAGAGGGTTAGTAAAAGGGTAGAAGGTAAAACTCAAACAATAGTGAAGAAGCTAGCTCTACTCAAACAATTACCACGTGATGTGTAGTAGATCTTTATGTGCAAGTGCACATGACACTTAAGTGTAATAAAGTATATGAGTACAATATCGTTCCCATGTGAATTTTAAGTCAATTAATCATATTAGATTAATTCATTATTATTTGGATGGTGAAATTGGGTCGAAACTACAAAATTAAAAGTTACACTTAAAAATTTACCATAGAATTGACTAATTTAATTAACTAAGGTATAAAATTATTAGGAGATCTCAATACATTTATAACATAGGGATTGGAGTTCATTTATATTAATTTGTGTGACTATGATTTCTAATTAGTTTTTATTAATTTTATTAAAGTCTAATCCGACGGCCACGCCTTTCTCTTGAAAACCAAGTGACCTTATTTTCTATATAACTACCCACATCTCAATGATAAATTTAATATAGAAAAAAAAATCCAAAATGCTTTTAGGATCTTAACATATGCTATATGGCTTCTTTATAAGTACTATTATATTTTGTTCAAGATGAGTATGTTCTCCACCTCTCAATTTCAAATAGACCCTTAGAACTATAGTCATAGTGTAGTCTATCAAAAAGTATAAAACTTAAAATAAAATATATGATAATAAAAGAGAAATAAAACTCTTAGCTTTTATTAAAAAATTAAGACCAACATAAAACAATAATGGCTACATCCTAATTTGTAGAGAAGGGAGTTTAATTTAAGAAGAAATAAAATGAAATCATTCAATAATCAAATTCAAGATTATAACAATAATAGAATATTGTAAAGAATAGAGAAAACTTAAGAAGAATGCTAAGGTACAACTTTTTGGCATTATCTTGTTGGCCCTTTAGATTTCCTTTAAACGATTCCTCCAATACCTTGAAAGCAACCTCCAAAATTCTAGCCTTAAGTCCTTACATTATTCTAAGAAAGAAAGATAAAAAAATTTCTATAGAAGTCACCTAACTCTTCCTTAAGAAATTTTTAAATAGAGTTGAACATTAATTCCTTTATTTGGAGAGAAAATAAGGTTAATTTAGGGTAAATTAATAGCACTATTGATGTCTAGGTGTCAAGGATGGATGCTTAGGAATCAAGCTCTCTATCTTGATCACTGCTTGAGTTCAAATCTAGTTTCTAAATGCCAAGGTTTGAAGCTTAGCATCAATTTTTTATCTTCTAGTTTTAGATGAGTGCTTGGGCATTTATTTGTGTACAGGCACTAGGTTGTACACCTAAGTGCTAGCTCTAAATTGTATTCAATTTGCACCAATTGTACTTAATTCTACTCGATAGCTTTCCATGGTTTTAGCACACTTTCTAGTAAATGGTGCATTAATTATCTGTTTACAAATAAAATAAAGGTGAGAGAGACGAAAGCTGCTCAATCCACAATACCATGATGCTAGCTCCTCTCCCCCTTAATTTATAGAATTTAGAAGCCTTAACCACTCCCTCCAACACCCGTCAGTGACAACTATTTGAGAGGAGAGTGGGAGGCGTTAGAGAGTGAGAGCGGTGCTCTTATTAAAAGAGAGGGTTAGCCACTATTTTCTTGCTTCTTATCTTCTATCCTCTCTACATTCTCTATGCACTTCCTTCTCTCCATGGCACACACTCTTTGCTACATGGGGAGTCTTCTTATAACACAAGACAAAACTGAAACCAATCATTTCTTGATTTCAAGTGAAATTGAAAATGAAAATTTCTTCTTAATGATTTCTTTTACCACAGGAAAATTCTAAATACTTCCACCATTAATCTTGTATCCGATGTAAAATGACAATGCTCCCCTCACCCTCATTCAATATTGGATCTAGAGTAAGGGAGAAGAATGTATTTACATTAATTATAAAATTTTAGGCATTTTCAAGATAAAGCTTTGCCAAAAATTTAAGCTAACTCAAAATTTAAATCTATAAATAAAGAATCTTGAAATCTAAAAGCCTTCACCATCGAATATAGTTCTGGCATGAGTTGAAAATCCTCCCCCTGTTGCTCTTGAATTCAAAACAAAGGAGAGGAGTGCTTGTTGTACTAAAAAATTATAAAACTTAGCATTGCTAACCTGTTACGTTGCCAAATCTCGTGAAAATCATCAAATCTCACAAGAATTTTACCCTAATTGAGTCTCCCAACTCATAGTGTGAGGCGAGCTTTCAAAATTTGAACCTTGGCTTCAGTAGCACCACGGTGCTCTCATCATGGCATTGAAACTTGGCCTAACATTGGCTTCTCAAGTTGTAAGGTTAAAATAACACTTTCCTCGCTATCCAAGTAAGGCCACAACATTGTATGTGCATCATGGTGCTCTGCACCTAACACCCTTCTTGGGTTCTAAGATTGAAATGTTCACTTACAAAATTGTAGTGCAATCCAAACAGCTCCTAGGTGCTCTATCACACAATGCCATTTCCTTGGCACCTAAGTAATGCATTATCGATTTCAAGCTCATATTTTACCATACGACATGACACTAACATTTTAGTGTCAAGGTGAAATCTTCTCAATATTAATAACCTTGAGTTAAAATTTTATTTTAACTTATAATTATGTTATAATTAAATCTTGACAATAACTCATTAGTTGAAATGACAAATAGATATTGTAAAATAAAATTTTATTATAAAATTTGTCAAATAAAAAATACATAAAAAAGGAGAAAAATACAAAAAAGATAGAAAAGACTATCTTATAAGTCGTAATTCTCTCTCTTCTTCTTTTTCTAGCTCTAGCGGGGTGCTAACATAAGGGTGATAATGAGACACTGTAGAAAAGAAACTCAACTTGAGCTCACATTAAAGTCACAATTTTTTAACATTTAAACAAGAAAGTTCAACTCACCATATAAGAAAAATATTGTTGCTGCTTACCCATGTGATTATTATTTTTTTCCAATTCTGCTACCATCTGCTGCTTTCACCAAACCTTTTTCTTTATTTTGAGACTTCGCTTTAAATTTCTTGGAGTTGCTTATTTAAAGTCTTGGAGGATTTGGAACTGGACTAAAAGAAGCTGGAGCTTTCTCCTACTTCCATTTTTGATTTGAACCTTTTAATCATTCTTTTAGTCAATGCAGCCCTTGGTATAAGGATTTCTTCTTCTGGCTCCCCCGACGCATTAGTCGCAACACATAAAGAGTGAATAAGAGAAGTATGACTCTATCCTAGTGTAGTACTACTCTTAAGCAAATTACAAATTTAATTATACATAATCTACACTACATTTATAGTGAAGCCCTTCTGAATTTCAAAATTCAAAATGGCTCTATTCTTAGTTACCTTAGTGATGTTACTAATGGGCATCAACTTGGCTGAAATAAAATAATACCAAGCTTTAGCCTTGCCAGTTAGGCCAGCGATAGTAAAATTGATAATCTTTTCCTCCAACTGATTTCACTGAGCAATCACATTTATAAAAATAAGGAAACTAATAATTTTATCAAAATTGTGGAGATTATTATAGTAGGAAAGATATTGATCATATTCAAAAATTCATAAATTGTAATATGTATTAATGATAGTACTATCAAAACATACCTAATTTCCCCATATGAAAACTTTATTATCCTAATGCTCCTTCATGTTATCGAAGAACTCTCGCACCATAGAGAAGATGTAAGTTGTGTTGTCGTAAGCGAGATACTCCCAACCACACTTAGTGATGATCCTCTCCACATTCCCACTTGGGTTATGGAAGCTCCTTTCTATAATATGGTGCTTGTGGATAAAAGCGTGGATGATGTCCTCTTCTTGCCCTTCTAGACAAAATTGATCAGCATACTTGTTGTCTTGGAGTTGAGTAATAGCTTAAGAAGAAAAAAGGGTTGCAAAAAATCCCAAGAGAACAAAAGCTTCAGAATTAAAATTTTGACAGCATAATGGTCCTATTTATAGACTAGACCCAACATTCTTGCGATTCTTTGACAACGCTAAGGTGTTGGCTTATCGATTTTTAAGATGTGAGGCTAGCATTGTGGTGCTACACATCCTGCACTTAGGTGCTTTGGTTAGCTGGTCAAAATGATTATTGTGCCAGTCAAAAAGATTATTTATGAATATTTATTATCATTAACTTCATAATCAACAGAATCCATAAAGTGCGTCAGGTATTGATGGAGCACCATGATGCTCTAACGCAACATTACAACGCTGGTCAAAAGTTTTGTCCTTCTCTGTTAAAGTGCGTCTATTCGTCTTCCAATTTTTTTGAGCTGCTTTTTAACTGGCATTGTGGTGCTACTTTTTCAGCACCTAGGTGTTGGTCAACTAGTTAACCTAATTTGTTATATTTTGAACAGCATTTAAGCACTGTAGCACTGCCTTTATAGCATCGAAGCACTGCCCCTCTCTTATTTTGGACCTAAATTTCTACTTTTACAATACTGCGATGATAATATCCTTATGCTAAGATGTTATCCCTTTAGTGCTTAGGCATTACTTATATAATGTCAAAATACTGACCCTTTAGCACCTAAGCACTTAGTTTTTAGCACCAAGGTACTTCCCACAAGAAGTGAGAATTAAAACTTCACAAATGCAAGCCATCAAGCCCATATGTTCACCATGTGAACATTTAAACCCAAACTGACATTGTAAAGGGATGTAAGTCCAATCTTTTTTATTCACCATGCGAGCATCTAAATCTATCTAGCACTTCAAAGGGATGTAAGTACAATCTTTTTATTTACATTGTGAATAACCTTGTAATTTTGGCCTTCCAAAAGGATATAAGTCCAACCATTTTATTCACCATGTGAACACCCCTATAATTATGGCATTCCAAAGGGATGTAAGTCCAATTTGTGCTTGCAATACAAGTACAATTTAAACCCACCTACACCATAACATCTACATTATAACTCTGGCCTACTCAAGATATTTGAAGACAACCCATGGTACTAATCATACTCCGGATATTATGACAACTAGTCCTCCGATGTTAGTAGGCTGAATAATATAGTTCTGGAATGATGGAACCATGGGATCTTGATCGAGACTACCCTTCTCTTTCTGTTAGATAATCATCCAAAACTCACAACTAGACACCGATTCATATAAGAGATATGCTTATTTCTAAACTTAATTGAGAGTGCTTTCTTACAGAAATAAGAGATATAATTAACTAGGAATGCTTGCGTTCATAGGAAGTAAAATCCATATCTAAATAAACCCTAACATAATGTTAGGGGAAATCTAATTAAGTATATATCAATCTGTCTTATGAGGAACGAACTCCCTAACATCCTATAAAGATCGCAGTGTTGCAAAGGTGTTTTTCCTGAGTGATCATGCTCATATAAAATATTTAAAATTTAAATTATTACTTCCCCAACATTTATAAATTTATGCAAAAATATGTTATGTGAATAATCAAATGGAAGAAAAATATATATAATTTTTACGCTTGTCAAACATTCAAATATTTGTTTATCTTTAAGCAAAATCCAAATATGTGATTAATGATAGCATGCAATATTTTTAATGTGAGATAGAACATTCAATTAATTTTAAAGATCTTATGTATTGAAAAATTTTTTTTATCTATTTGATGGCAATCAATCTCATTCAATTTATGAAAATCATTTAAATTTGTTATTGTTTAAAATAATCTATTGAGCAATACATTAACACATTAACTTGTTCTAAGATATACTATATCAATTCACATTTACTACATACTTATATACATTCTACAAATTCAAGTTAATTGTTCAACAAGAAGCCTTTCAACATGACTAATCTCAAACTCATATGCATACCTTAAAAGATTGTTTTTAGTGTATATACTTAAAAAAAATTTTGTGATAAGATAAATTAATATTAAACTTCTTTTATAAAAGGATCCTTTGATCTCTAAGCATTAGGCCATAATTTTGCATTGTGGATGCAGATTTGCATCCCCTATTTTCAATTTTAAGATCACTGATTGTCTATATATATATGCAGAAATATATTTTAACTTATGTAGTGATTAGGCCAGTTTTGCTACTAAACTCCAACTTAGCTTCTTTTTATATGCAGTGCATAAAATCATAGAAAAATATGATTAATGATACTAAAAGCTAGAATGGTTAAATAAGCAACTTATAATTCAAGTAAAATATTTTATTCAATAAATTAACTAGGGAGTATACAATAGTGATTTTAATTTTATGACTTCCCATTTCTTATAATTAAATAAATAAAATTTTATAACATCGATCTAATCAGGATTAGATTAATTTTTTGATGGTCTTACACACTTATTCCTTAAAAAAAAACCTAATGTAGTACAAAATAAATGGCCATTACTATGGTTCACACACAATTCAAAAACAGACACAAAAGAAATGATAACTTGAAAACAAAAAGTGTGATCTACCAAGGAGTACATAGTAACACATGTAATGATATACAATAATCTACCAAATGCACTTAGATAATGCATTGTTCTTATTGTGTGAAAATAAAGTAAAATCTTGTAACAAAACAAAAGTAATAGGATGAAACCATCTCAATGAGTTAGAATTACTCATTATCCTCTTCCTCTTCTCTTTTGTCTACCTCGTGGAAACTAGGTGCTAGGTTATATGGTTGTGATGAAAGGATGCCATTTATTGGAACTGCATGCAGATGTTAGTTAAAAAATCATCAGTGAAAGATGTGATAAATCTTCTTATGTTATCATAATATTTCCCAATACTCCCAAGTCTCGATTTGTATTTAATCTTTGTTGCAATCACCACTGGCTCTTTTCAATCCTATCGATCGTATTACTAAGTCCTTTAAAGTGGTTTGCCTAGTTATTCAATTATTTCAATCCCACTCTAGAATAATATCTTGCCTCATGTGGTGGGGGAACCTCGGTGATAGAGAAAATTTGTCTTCCTCAAATTCCTAAAATCGATGTCTTGCATGAGGTCTCATCATTGTAATCCTTTTCCTGGTCAGGGAAATAACATTGGATAAACCATCTCTTCTCATGAATTCATAGGTACATCTCAAATTATTTAATATTACAAAATATTAATTTTATACAATAATATTAATTGAATAATTGTTTAATCTTATATATTTAACTTATTTTAATAACTAAAAAAAAAAGAAAATGAGTATTTCTAATATTATAAATAAAAATTTATATTAAATTTTTTTAATGAAATGGGTTATATTGCAAACACCTCATTACACCTTTAACAAACACCACATGATTATGGACTCACCATGATAAAATGATAATTTTATAAATATATAATTAGTTATTTAAAAAGTATAAGTAATATGTAAATAATTTAATTAAATTTAAAAAAATAAAATATGTTTGCTCATAACTTATTTGGAATTTTTAGAAACTATTAAATAACTTAAAAAAAACTATAAATTCTTATTTTTTTAATCAATTAAATTTATTAAATAATATTTAAAATCCTTATCAAACTTTGAAAGGAACCAAAACATGTCATGAATATCACCATATTTTTAAGATTTTATTTTAGATATTATTATTTTTAAATAACGAATACATTATTTAAACAAAAAGAATAAGTTTTGTATTTAGATTTAAATAAATATAAAATGTTTATAATGTGTTCAAAGGGTCATTTAATCCTCCCATATGACTATGAGATTTTTTTTAAATTTATTTGAGATATTAAATCATTAAAATAGTTTTAAGAAAAATTTAGAATTACAAAATGTATAAAATATAAAGAAATAAATTTTTTTTGGGTTACGTACACTTGAAGATATATAGTTTATGGACGCATAAGAAAACATTCCAAGTATTCCAATTGTAATATAGCACAAAATAGAAACCTTCTATTTTGAAAAAGAAGGGATGATATCAAGTATATGTGTATACTTAGAACCCAAAGGTGTTCAATTATTGGGTGCAACTATAAAAGGGCTTTATTAAAATGATAAAACTCAATTGAGTGAAATTTGATCAATGGGGTTTTTAGCTAAAATAAAATTGAACTTGATCCAAATGGACAATCAAGATCATGAAAGGATATTAGGATAATCACAACAATGCATCTGTTCAATGAATAGACTGAGTAAAAATAGTATGACTAATTTATGAGATTTTTTTGGTCAAGTGGGCAAGACTGAGGAGACATGAGTATTGGTCAAATGGAATAGACCAACATAAGTAAAACTAAGCCAAAAGAATTAACTATGTATTGAAAAATTAAGGTATGAAAATGATTCAAAAAATAATTAAAGGCCTAAGATGTTGGTGATTTAGTTCTAGAGTGTGAGTTCTCACCAAACTAACTTACTTAGTCAGTCAAGGAGCGTATGCATACTAATAAAGAGTAGCTCATAAGATTTTCTTACTCTTGATAAAACTTTTCCTTATTAAATGAAATTTTAAAAATTTAAAGTGCTATAAATTAAAGAATAATTTAATCAATTAGTATTCCTATTTTAAAACTAAAACAAATACTATTAAATTTATAAGATTCCAAATAATAATAAATTATTTGATTATTTATATTACAATTCATTTATTTTTATATAATTATATATTTTAATAATAAAAAATTTTAAAATAGGTAATTATATTATTATAAATAGCAAATCACATCAAATAAATTTTAATAAATTAGCTTATTTTGAAAACATCATATTATAGCTTTAGGGCAAATTACATGACTATGAGGACACTAGGGTGATGAATAATATTTTATAAATAAAAGTTTTTTATTAATAATTATAAATAATTTAACGAAATTTTGAGAAGATATTAAAAAATATCTTTGATCTTCGAGAACCAATCATAATTTATTTGAAACTTTTGGAAACTATTAAAAAATTTTGAAAAAAACAAACCATAAAATTGTTCATTTCTAATTTATTAAATCTGTCAAATAATTTTCAAGATTCTTATTAAATATTTGAGGGTACTAGATTATGTTGGAAACATCCTCTAAATATTTTATAATTATTAACATTTAAAACATTAATATATTATTTACAAAAATCATAAGTTATGTAGTTGGATTCAACTAATGTTGGGATTTTTAAGGTGTTCAAAAGTTCATTTTAAACTCCCCTATGAATATGGGAATTTTTTTAGGTTCATTTGATGAGTTAAATAATCAAAAATAATAAAAAATATATTTAAAATAATAGATGAAATATATAGAACTAGTATTTTTGTAAATTGTTTATTTAAAAGTACTCTACTTAAGTGTAAAAGTTTGTTTAATTTGGTTTAGTTACTTATTTTGAGTAAAAATCTAAAATAATGTACATATATTTTGGGATTTGGAAAAATTATGGTTCAAATGATCAACAACCTTAATTTTTTCTTCTTCTTTAAAAACGTTAAGGAAGCCATGCAAACCAGAGCTTATTTCTCCTTCCATAGAAAACCAATAGTTTTATACTTAATTGAAATATAATTATGATGTTTAGTGACACTATCTCATGGGCCAACCATGATTTACATCACCCATCCAGAAAAAAGAGTGAGGGTTGAAATTCTCAAATGTCTAGGGCCATAAAGTTAGATTTCTTGTTTTGAACACCTTCAACAAAGAGAATGAAAGAAAACCATCTATAGCATTATCTTGGATTGGTCTAGATCAATGCGTTAACCAAGCTCCAACCTTCATTTGGGTGGATATCATGTTTGAGCTCACCTTAGGGTTGTAGGAGTCTAAGAAAAGTTAGATTTTCTTTTCACAGCTCAAGAATGGCAAAATCATTCTCTATTTTCAATTGAAGCAATTATGGTATTAAGTGGTAATTTGTCCATGAACTACCTTAGCTTAACCAAGTTTAAATCATGGATGAATACTACTCACAATGAGTTAGAGTGCATAGAGAGGCTACAAGTAGCTACTAACTAGAAAATATGTGTTTAGGTAGGATAAAAATGGCTTATTTGCATTGATTCTACCTAACCATCTAAGCCTCATTTAATATAATTTTATCGACAATAACTCTCTAATTTCTTATGCTACATGTTATGGGTTAACTGATTGTCCTAATGAAAAGATGTTTTAATAACATTTAGATTTTTGTTAAGTGAAATCCTCATATTGCCCCTTTTGACTCAAGTAAAATATGAACCATTTCATCAATTTGGTCCATTTGGAGTGCTCAAAGTGATAGGGATAAACAAAGAAATTATGCTTAAATATTTATAGCTTGATTCACTTTAAGGGTTTCAAGTGATTTAGATGTGTCAAATTCTCACATACATAACTGTTCTCATTTGGGTCTAAAAAGGACAACGTTGGAACATTTGACTAAATTTATGCTCATGAAGTTATCAAACCAGGAAGGGTTGAAGTAAGGAATTATCAATGACATTCTCAACTATAATTATTATTAAGAAATTTATTTAATTTTATGTTTATACAAGTTTATCCTAATTTAATTATCTGTCAAAAAGGGGAATCAGCCATAACTAATAATTTTTCTAAATTTTGTCAATTGTGCTTTGTCCATGAGGCAAATTGCCTTAATAAGGCTTAGAACATGTTCAAAATAATGAAGTTAGTTTTTATGTCCAAATAGCCCAATAAATTTGATAATTATGGCTAAATTGATCAGATTGGCTCAATTATGTCAATTAGGCTAAGTCACTTTCAATAGAACCAATTGATAGAGTTAATATTCATATTAAAATGTTTTAACATATAGTCACATTGCTTGGCCAAATTGAAATGGTTAACATAAAGTCCACATACTTTAACT
Source organism: Cymbidium sinense (assembly GCA_021442155.1). Lineage (NCBI taxonomy): Eukaryota > Viridiplantae > Streptophyta > Magnoliopsida > Asparagales > Orchidaceae > Cymbidium > Cymbidium sinense. Next base: position 58,649,248 of record CM038233.1, read on the forward strand.
TTAACTTGGGCCAAAGGTGGACCTTGATTAAGCTTGGTTTGGCTTTCCTAGTCTTATGGTTGACCATGTGTTATCAAAGGATTTAAGTGGCCACTTATTTTATGACCATATTAGGAACATTAAAGGATTGAGTATCTAAAATGATTAATTAATTTAATTATGTGGAGTAGTTACTTAGTTAATAATCTAAATGGGGAAAATGTAGTTTGATACCTTTGACTTAGCCAAAGCAAAATTCCTTAGATGAATTTTCAAGATTGCTATGCTAATACTCAAAGTTTCATGATCATTTACATATATAATTTAATCATTGAGATGTATTAATTGAATAAATTTAATACTTTCATTCATTAGGAAATGGTTGAACCCATGCATTGAGGGATATTTACCATAAGGTTAGTTAGAGTAAAATCTATAATGTTAGAATTTTCTACGAGTGACCAACTTTTACTAGTTCCTATTAAAATTTTTTTTCATTCAACCAAATAGGGTAGGTTAGCTAGAGTTTGATCTTATTAACATATTTAAAATAGATAATAATTAGTTTAATAAATTTTAATAAAGTAATAAAAATATATATCTCACCATAATTAATGAGAGCTCAATGATGGTAGTCTTTTACTATTAATCTTGCCTTATATCTTTTGAATTTTTTCTTTGGCATTATTCTCGGATTTGTACGCTCACTTAACACCAATTGCCTTATGTCTTTTTAGAGGTGAAACTGTCATTTTTTATATCTTATTTTGAATATATTCTTGGTAATCCATGAGCTTGCAATTTGTTAAAGAAGCAATATAACGAAATATTATATTGATCCTTACTAACATCATAAAGATTTTAGAAGCTCCAAAAGTTTGGTGCTATGTTAGGTAAGCTTTTTCTTGAAGTTTAAGAGCTTTTGTGAACACTTGTAGTTGCTATTATTTGTGGGGTAATAGGCTCCTTTATTGCTTATACTATTTTTGGTTGTGTCACATCTTGATTTACAAATTGAAAAAAAAGTTATTGTCATCATTATGTAGTCCCAAATTATATTTTTATTTATCATCAAATATGACAACATGATTGATAACTATCTTCCCAATATCAAGAGTCTATAACTTATGAACTTTTGAGTTGGTATTATAATCGATGTAACCATATTTTTCACTTTTATCTAGCTTCTTATCTAATCAGGCACATGTGCATGCTTCTTTATACTCCATGCTTCATATGGTATCATTCTCCATACATTTGTTGGTGATAGGTTGATCAAGTAGACTACAAATGCAATAATTTTACACATAACTATTTTGGCAATATCTTGCTTTTTAGTATGCTTCTCACCATATCAAGAATGATTTTATTATTTATTTTTGACACTCTATTGTGTTGTAAGAATTATGGAACTATTAGAAGTTGATATATTTTATTAGCTTTAATGAAATCTTAAAATATTTAGATGTGGATTATCCTTCTCCATCAGATCGCAAGCTTTGATCTTGAATCTAGACTTTTTCTTTATAGTAGTAGCTTTAAACTTCTTAAACACATTAAAGACCTTTGACTTTGGCTTTAAGGAATTAATGTAACCAATTCTTTTATGAAAACTTATTTAAAAATAGAAGGTAATAGTTACTGTTGTTGTGTGAACTTAGCTTTATTATATCACAAACATCTATGTGTATGAGTTCAAGCTACTTTCGTTCTCATAAACTTAACTCCGTTAGAAAGCTTTTCCTAAAATGCTTTCTAAAAACACATGTTTCACTTAGTTGATCAAAGTGTTTGATGCAAGGTAGTTTTCTTACCATCTCTTTATTTGAAAGTAATTTTAATATTCAAAAAATAAGATGCCTAAATCAAAATTTTTATAACCAAGAAACAACTTTGTAATAAACTTTTTGACTTTTGGCAACATCATTTTGAATGCTAAATAAGATCATTCTATTTTTGACATTGTCACATTAGTAATTAAGTTTCCAATATTATGTTTAAAGAAGTTAGTATTTTCTTTCAATGGCATATCATATCTTGTCTAGGAGTTATCCTAAACTCAAGATATTACTTTTTATTTATGGCACAAAGAAAACATTAAAAATTAATTGATACATGTAATTCTTCAAGTGAATGAGAATATTACCTTTTCCTTTTAGTTCAATTTTTGATTCATCTTTAGAAGACATATGACCACTCAATAGCACTTCCAAGTTTTACAAACATACTTTTTCACACATGTGGTCGTTTGCACAAATGTTAAAAAAATAATGTTCCATATTTGCTGCTTTCATTATTCTTGTAGTAAAATGTCATCAACTTCTCTTCTTTCTTTCATGTAAAAAAAATGTCCAAAAACTAAATTTAGTCCCTTTAATGATAATTATACTACTATCAAATCTAAAATCTAATGATCAACAAATCTTTTTTATGATAGACACATCTTCTAGCTTCTTACTATTTCTATTTAGTTAATATAAAATGGTATTAGCATTAAAATGGTAATTAGAGATGAACATGCTTTCATATGCTAAGCATAAAATTAACTTATTAATATCTTTCATACAAGATTTGGATCTTCTCCTATCTTTTTTTTTGGTCAAAGTAGTATGTGAGATTATTTTTAAAATTCATTACCATCTAAAGCTTGATAGATGACAAAGAGAGCCTTCTTATCTAACTTTTTAAGTCTATTAAATCATCTATCTTCATTAAAGATAAATCTTACTCTTCATATGGCTCATCATAGCTTGTCTCGATAACTTCTCAAATGTTATGCTTCAAAATTTTTTTTTACCTTGGTACTTAAATTGCCTAAGCATTAGACCCAAGTATAGATAGATGATGAATGACAATATGATTTTCTTTCCATCCCCAATGCTCAAACAAATGAGCATTGGGGATGGAAAGAAAATCATATTTTCATTCACTATCTATCTATACTTGGGTCTAATGCCACTTTATTTAAATTGAAAGCTTTTAGAACTAGGTAAAGACTGAGAAAAAAAATGAAATTTGAGGGAAAATATTATATATTTTATTTCTTACATTTCTTGTTTTTGATATAAACTCAATAACATCACCAATATTTATTTGAGTGGTTCTTGCAAAAGATTGTGCAAATGTATTTTAATTTAATTCCTATAATTAACTCTCTAAATATCTCTTTTATCTCCACTACAAAGTCATTAATAGTTATTCTACAATTTTTTAAAGATTTCTCTAGAATATATTTCTAGAGTTCTTTTAGGATCATTGTATAATGGTATTGAAGAGTTCCTAGAATTACTTGAAGATATTCTTAGATTTTTCAGATAGTTATTTTAAATTATGGACTCAACTAAAGCCTAAATTACTAGCAAAACTAGCATTGCCTCATATAACATTAAACAATGAGAAGATTGGGGGGAGGAGAGAGAGAGAGAGAGAGAGAGAGAGAGAGAGGAATGCTTTCAAGATTTTATTGACAAAATAAAATATTCTTAAAGCTCCTCATTCAAATGATACTTTGACCCTTTATTTATTGGCCTTCTAGGTATAATAAAAAAAGAAAACATAATCGAACAGTTACAAAACATGGGCATATCATAACATTAATATACTTATATAAGTATCTCCCATGCTGAGTGATTAGAGGTAGCCACCAACTTAGAAGATGACATAAGCATGACAACTCAAAATGTTATTGAGCAACCTACATTAAGTTAGGCAAGCATCCCATTAACTCAAGGCATGTGATCCTTAGGCCTAAAAGAGTGATTCTTAGGCTTGGGCAAGTGATCCCTAGGTTTGGACAAGGCAAGTGATCCCTAGGTTTGGGCAAGTGATTAAGGTCTTCGTGAGTTACTCTTATGCTAGAGTGACCATTATGAGTTCACTTCATACTTAGTAAGCATACCTTGGTCCTTAACTATTTTAGATGTATATTTATTTCCCTAATTCATTTTGTATACTTTAAGAGTAACTTAAAAAAAGAGTACAATAATTAATCTTACCATTTAGTACTATAAATGATTACATAAAAAAAATAATAAGTTTAATAATCTAATTTAGTATGGGGAATTGTATGTAGTTAACTCTTTGATTAGGGCTTTAATTTAATTTTTTGTGTATATTAGTATTGGTCTATACACATAGCATGGTGTATTATATTTAAGTCTTGATCTCCTCTATTAACCCTTTTTATGAAAACATAGCAATTCCCTTTGTTCTCAAATGGCCAAGTCACATATAAAAAAAGTGATGGACATTTATGACTATAAGCTATGTTGGAGTACTCTTCATCAACACAATCAGTATCATCAAGGGGATGAAGAGTAGATATTGAGTTATCTTCTGAATAAGAAGTGAGGATTAGAAAAATAGTATAGGCATTGACTTAAACAATGTCAAGAAGCTATTATGGAATTGTTAGCTCTAGTAAGAAATATCTTAGTGGGTCAAGCAGTTAATTTGACAACTAGTATTTTATAGTTTCAGCTTAGATAATTCTTTCTAATAAAATAAATTCAAAAATTATTTTTTACTTTGATTTGTAACACAAATACTCTTTCTCATTGTAGGATGATATGCCCCTTGATGATACTGATTGTGTTGATGAAGAGTACTCCAACATAGCATATAGTCATAAATGTCCATCACTTTCTTATTATGTGACTTGGCCATTTGAGAACAAAGGGAATTGAAGAGTAGATATTGAGTTATCTTACAATAGCAAAATAGTATAGGCATTGACTTAAATAATGTCAAGAAGCTATTATGGAATTGTTAGCTCTATTAAGAAATATCATAGTGGGTCAAGCAGTTAATTTGACAACTAGTATTTTATAGTTTCATCTTAGATAATTCTTTCTAATAAAATAAATTCATTTTTTACTTTGATTTGTAACACAAATACTCTTTCTCACCCCATCCCTCAGGAAGTTAACCTAAAGAGTTGTACATTCATTGTTCCTAGCAAACCAATAGCATATCTATTCATGAACATGGTTTTAGGTTATCAAATAGTCAATTTAGAGGTTATACCTCTTATAAGTTCAACCTCTAAATATCCTTCAATGATAAATGACTTGTGGCATCACCTTATAAAGGCTTATCTTAGTAATTTTTTTATCAAAAATTTTCCTCAGTCTAATTTTTGATACAACCATTGACATGACTTCAGTGGATATGCTAAGCTCCTAGACAAAAAACTTGTTATTAAAATTATAAAAGAGGTCATGTGGTGTTTTAATTTGGAACCGTAGGGACACCACACAGATCTTAGGGGGTACTTATTGAAGTGATCGAGTGCGACATTAAGGTATGATGTACAACCTTGAAAGACTGAGACATCACCCTAGAATGGGCCTAATCATTTAATAAAGACTCCTAAGACAAATGGGACTACGTATATACTAGAGATCTTTCCACTACTTCACATGGAGAAGTAAACCAAGGTTTATTTTTATCAGGTTCTTTAGTTCTTTATTGAAGTAATATTCCATAGTTAATTACATCATAAGAAATGGGTGTCTCCTAATAACACTCTCGATTAAAGTAGTCAATAAGTATCTCTAAAGATTTTGAAGCTAGACAATCAAAAGATTAGATATTTATGAAAATCAAATGGGAGAGTTCAATTAAAGGTGAATAAGTAGGAAGCACCCATGATATAAGGAAGCTTGGTGAGTGCTTCAGTCTTCCCTATAGTGAGGCTTTATATATTTTAGAGATAGATTTTACTTTTGTTTAAGTTAGAATCTTATTACAATGTTAGGACTTATAGTACAATAACATAAGATCGTGAAAAATGTCTAAGAGGTGAGGACTTATACTCGTAGCTCGAAAGAAATAAGAAGCCTTAGAACTTAAATCTAAAAAATGCTTTAGCACAAGCTGAAAGCATGACCTAAGTCTAATCAGGAAAGATGGGATATGATAGTTCACCTCCATAAGAGAGAATGAATGTACCCCGACTCTTGTGGACTTACAATTGCTTAGAGTGGCCAACTAACACCTCCTATGCTTTAAAATTATGTAGTCGATCTTATGTCGATGCAAGATAGTTAAGCTGTTATTTAATTATGAAAAGAGCTAGCATCCTACACTCACTTCCATAGAGACTAGAATATGACTAGCTTGAAAATATGACTTAGACTAATGCAAAAATTATAACATTTAAACCATTTTTGACATATTCATTTTGGACCAAGGCTTGAGACAATTATGTCTATATGCATGATGAAATTTAGGCTAAATCAATTAGAGGACGTGTTCTCCACTATGGGGATCACCCTCAAAGGTCAAGCATATCCCTATCTTGCAAGAATGGAGACCATCCCTATTCAAGAGGGGAACAATAAGACATTCATGGTGTGATAACATACAACATTCAACTAAGGAGTTTATGAATATTTTATTTATCTTGATTAAGATCATAGGCTTTAAGATGAAGTTATGAGTTGCATTAGGATTTAGTTATGAATTTTTAGTGAGGGTAGAAAATTTAATTTTATCCTAAAGAGTCTACCACATCCACGCCACACATCAAACCATCATACATTAAGAAACTTATGAAAAATAATCAAACAAAATAATCAAACATATAAATTTCATAAAAGGCTCTATTAACTTAAGATGGCTAAGAGACCAGGAAAGGCTTTTGTGGGGTTCAAGAGAATATACTAAGGTTTAGGGCCATCCAATAACAAAATAGATAATTAAATTTAGAACTCCATCTTTATAAAATTATAACTCTCTCTCTCTCTCTCTCTCTCTCTCTCTCTCTCTCTAGATTACTTTAAATAAATACCACATTAAAGAGTATGAAGTATAGTTTTGATCCAACAATTTTTATTAGCTTTGATGATGTTTTGGAATTTTTTTACAATTTTCTCCCAACTCCTTTAACTAGGCTAATTCTCTAATTTTACACTAGGGTAGATAAAACCTTAGAAATCACTGAAATAAATTCTGAAATAATAAATTTAAATGGAAGAAAATTGTATTAGAAATATTTGTGAAATTGTTTATAAAATGTGTATAAATTTAGGACACTAAACATTAACCACATCATCCACCGGGTCGCCTAACCACAAAGTTGACTGATAACCACAAACTTGTTGAAAATGCACATTTTATGTATAAAAATTAAAAAAAATACTTTTTTTACATAGTAGACTATCTTAAAAACACCTCTAAATAGAAATTACACAAAAACACATTAAGGATAAATTTTAGACCACTCACCAAATTACTCTAGGTAGAATATCACCAAATTCTCATTCTTGCTTGGTCGACCACCTAACCTTCTCCTGTAGGAAGTCATTCAAATATTTATTCCAAAATGATATCAAGTTTCTATTTTAGTGATAAAATAAATTTTATATAGGACATTTATTTTAAATTAATAAATAAATGGAAGGAGGAGGTGGACGATGGCAATTCAAATGAGAGTAACTTGCCCTTACAAAGCTAGCCTTTGGCCATACAAGGGAACTATTGTTAATTAATTACAAATTAGTCAACTATAAGGACATTAAATATTTATGTCCTTTTGTTTTCAAGATATTAAATGGGAAGAAGATTGAGTATTTATACCACTAATAATATCTGATAATATTTATTAGGGTTTAGTAAGAATATTGTTTTACATTGAAGTGAATTTAAAGGTGAACTGATTAGAAGGATTTTAAAATATTATGTAATTAAGGGTTCCTCTTAAGAGTTTCTCTTAAAATATTTGTTAAATCCAAGGTTTGATGGCCATTATAAGGTCAAATCTTGTTCATCTAATGCTAAGGCTAAAACAAGATTTCTAGCAAGATTAAGCAAGGATCGAACCTGTAGAATGCTTTAAAGATTGGAATGAGGAGTAATGGTGTTAAAGAGGAATGCTTAAAATTTTTATAGTAGCAAGGTAGAGTTTCAAAATAGAGGATAGAAACATTCAATCTATGAACGAGCGAGAGTAATGGCCACAGGTCTAAGCTCATTTCACAGAAACATTCATTGTGTTTTCTTTTTTAATGCCAATTAGTACATCACCCCATTTCATATTACAAGCTTAAATTTGAAATTCTATTTATAAAGTTTATTAAAAATTTATAACACTAATACATATATCCTTGATTCATCTTCCAACTTTAGGTTAAATAATAATATATATACATAAACATCATAAGCATATATATTTCCATTCACATTTCTTTCAGAGAAACAAACACAAACATTAATAATGAAAAACTCAAATCAACACTGAAATCACACATAACAAAAATAGATAGAAAGTTTGCTTCTCTAAATGAGACGTTGATGAAAAGGCTAACATTGAATCTTAAATGAATAATAGCCCTCCTGCTCCTCCTTCAACTCTTCGTAAATCTCCAATCCGACGCCAAGGGTTTTGTGCGGAACACAAATTCCATCGGAGATGAAGTTAGATCTTAGATGAAGTCAACAACGATCCCATCAATATGAAACTTACCAATTCCTTGATATTTTCACCTTGGTATCGACACCTCATAGAACATCTATCCATCAATAACCAACTTCATCATCCCACCTTGTGCATTCTTTGCCGTCTTATCTGAACATTATGTAGGTTACCATTCGTGAAATGAGCTTCTCGAACATGGTGCCATAGTCTCCTAGACATGATAGTGGATCAGGCTAGTTAGTCAAATAGGTTTGGGCCCAGGAGTTTCCATAGGATTGCTTGACAGACAATCTATTGGAGAAGAGATTGATGAGCCTATCCATTGTGATTAAGGAGAGGGCATTTTTTTTTATGTTAGTTTTTTTTTTCTTGTTGTTAAGAACAGCTTAGATACTAATTTATAGTGCTCTAACGTGGACAAAAATTTAGAAATTTTAAAGATACAAGCATGAGACTTTTTTATGGCTGTTAGTAAAAATGATTTGTAATGATTTTGAAAAAAAACATTATTGTGATGTTGTGTTACTGCTTACTTTAAATAAGAAAAACTAGTGTTTTATAATGAGTTAATTTCAAAGGATTTGGAGTGGATGGAATAAGAGGATAAGTTGTTTAGACCTGCTGTTAAATGTGGTCGATAGTACAAATTTGGATGGAAATTAATGAATACAATTATGAGGAATTAAATCAAGAAATTTTGGGATAATTGAATCTTGGGTAATTAATAGTTTCGCTTTTCTCTAAATTAAGAAAGTGCTTTCATATTTGGTTTGAATTTTTAATGAGGAAAGAAAAAGCTTTAAAGATTTTATTGATAGAACAAAATACACTTAATGATCCTCCTTAAATGATTATTTGACCCTCAATTTATAAGACATTTGGGCACTATAAAAAATGCTATATTTTAAACTCATAAAGAATGAATAAGGAGAAATAACTAGATAGTTATGACATGTGGAAATCATGTTCAAAACATTAATGAATATACATGATTATCCCCCAAGTCGAGTGATTGTAGGGAGTCACCGAATTGTAATATTACACAAGCATGACAACAAATATAGTAGGTGAGCAACCTTTATTAACTTGGGTGAGTAAAAGTTAGAGCATATGATTCCTAGACCTAGGTGAGTGATTCTTTGAGCGGGAAAGTGATCCTTAGGTTTAGGAAAGTAATTTATAGGCCAATGTGAGTGACGCTTAAGTTAGTGGACCCTTGCAAGTCCCATTAGTATCTTGCAAGCTTACCTTGGTTTTAGATGTATATTCAATTTTCATATTCTCTTTTTTAAGAGCAACTTAGATAAAGTGTAAAAGGATTAATTTTAACCGTTAATACTATAATTGAGTAGTTGTAGAAGAAAGTATTAGATTTTATTACCTTATTCAGCTATTGCATTAAGAATATTATCGAGTTCTTGCTTTGATAAAGGCATTAATTTAACTCTTGTGTATATTAATATTAGGCTATACACATGACATATTGTATTCTATTCGAAACTTGATCTCTCTTATTAACCCTCCACTTTTATCATGCAAAGAAATTTCACATATCTTCAAATGACCAAATCACCTACAAAGAAAGTAGTGGGAATTTTTTTATTATCAGCTATGTATGGTGTGTTCAACTATCACTTATTTTGTAGGTGTAGTAAGATTTACTTTTCATATTTTTAATATAATTTTGCAATAGGAATTATGATTAGTGTTATGGGGGCTTAGGATAGAGCGTTGGTTCCAAGACCAAGTCTTATGTTCCATGTGATCCTATGGGGCTTGCCCAACCAATGAAAGAAGGAAATGAAGGAAAGAAGAAGTTTTGAAGATTTGAATACCCCCATAGCTCTCATTCATTTGTTATAATTAGATTATAATTATTCTTTCAAACGGTATGTATAAGGGTAGAACTTCGCTACTCATTTCTTTTTGGGTTGTATTTACAGACCTGTTATTCTTTCACGTTGAGGTTATAAATTATTTAATAATTCATTTACATTGTATGATAGAAATGGCATGTATTTTTCTAGTTTTTTCATATATGATGATTTAATGTGTGGCTTGGATCCATTTAGGCTTGGATCCGTTTAGGGAAAAATAAATTTTCTACCCCAATAACAACTCATAATAAAAGTTAAATGCATGATTTCAAATGACATACAACATTTAACATGATTGGAAAGGAATAAATAACATAAACATATCATTTCATTCAATTAAATTAATTCCTAAGGACAATCTTATCAAATAAAATCATTTAAGATAAACCAAAGCTTCTTTAATGTCATTTTTAATCTCATGTTTTGATTTGATTTAAGGATGTAAGAAGAGATTTGCTGATCCTAACCCGTTCCCATATTTGTTAATTAAATTGATTTAATGAAATATGATTAGGTTGATTTATGAGTTAATTAGGTTGTAATATGCATTCAATCTATTAATTAACCCTTTCTTATGTACCTTAACATAGTTACTCAAAGAATTATGAGCCAATATGATATGAACATATATTGAAAATTAAATCGAATGATCCTAAGAAATACAGGACGGTTAATGCAATTGTCTCATAATTAATGATTAATTAAATTAATAATCTTAATTAAGTACTCTTATAATTCTCCCACACATATGGGTTAACTATAATTTTCTTTAGATTTTCTTAGGTTGTTGAACACCTAAAGGTCCACCCAAGACTTCATTAATTGAGATTCCATATGATTATAATTTCAATTTGATTACTTGATTAAGCCTTGATTAATTTAATTAATGAAATAAACTTAGGGAAATAGATTAGGAAGGAGGCCCTAATTTTATCCCATGGGTTCATTCACTATTAAGCAACACTTAACCACTTAATTAATTAATTTATTACTATTCATGGGATTAATTAATTAGTAATTAATTTAAAAGAGTAATTCGAGCTTAATTACATAATTTTCCTAATTAATTAAGCAATGAATACCAATAAAATTATGGGAGGCAAAGGTCATCCCATTAAATTAACACACAAAGTTTGGGGTTAATTACTTAAGTAATTAAAGAGTAATTAAGTTAATTAATTTTGTAATTAAACTTTAATTAAGCCCTAATTATTATTCAAAACAAATAAGAATATTTTTAATAAATTCTCCTCTGAAATACCTTTAAAAATGAATATTTATTTTAATTTTATGATTTTTTTTTATTTGCTAAGATTTTTCAATGTTTTAGCCGATTAAAATAAAATTTCATAATTTTTATAAGGTCTATTAATTTATTCTATAAAAAATAGATTATTTGAGCTTCAAAATTCAATATTTCTCAATCCAAAAACTCTTTTAACTTGAAATATTAAAGGTGGGTGTATTTTAACTTCAATTTCAATCCCTAAAATTTTAGATCAATCTAATGTGTATTTTAGCTTAATTAGTGAAATTGTATTTTCCTAAAACCTAAATTAAGCTTAAAATAACTAATTGAAATTGCGAATTTGGGCTTATTAGATTCCTCTCAAAAGATGAATCCATCGAGGTCTTATTTATAATTGTTTATTGAGGATTTTATTTGCTATAGATTTTTGAAGTTTCATAATTTAAATAATTTTTAAAATCGGAAAAACCTCGATTTTCCTACTTGTCCACCACCATGTCGATCGACCATGTGGTTCCATGTGTCACTGCAGGATTGGGCCATGTAGTTCCTCGTGGCACAACCCGACAGTGATTTCACGTGGCTAAAATGATGGGTTTCGACCGTCCGACGGACTAAATTGAATCTTGTGATTTGAGAGTTAAAATCACGTGGATCTGCTTCTAATTTCCTCCATCCATCCTTATTAAAGAGAGATCAGATGGTTGTTATGTCATCTTCTCCTAGTGCACAAAAATAATGCTTGAACGGCCAAGCGCGAACGAACAGGAAATTGAATGTCGAGGGTCCATTTCAGGCTCAATTTCATTGTGATTTTCATTTAAAAAAAAACTCTTATTTCGCATTGAGATCATGTGAAATGAAGAATGCAAAGGATACCTAAGGGATTTTCCTAAAATTGAGCAAACATCATCAAAATAACAATTCTATAGCCAGCTACAGTATTTGAAAGTTACCTCATCAGGGATGATTTTTTGGGGCAAAGATGATTTAAACACATTCCTGGATGCGAGATGAAGCTTTGGAATGAATATAAACTCTTGTCTTACCTTGGAACGCGTGGTCACCAACCTTCACCGAAATCTGCTCGAATTTAATGGTTTTCCATCAAAAGGAAATGGGGAATGAGTTATCTCCCTCACTGGAGTTCTTTTAGCTTCTCTAATGTAGAAATTGAATCCCTAGGGTGCCACTTTTCCTTTGTGCTTAGTGGTGGCCGAAAATAATCACTAATGGTAATTTTTGGCTCCTAGTGGGTCTCTTATGGCTGGTGGTGGTTGGGAATGGTAGGGAATCATCCTAGGTGGCTTGGTTTGGTTGACCAAGGCTTGGGAGGTAGTTTCCAAGAGGGGTTAGTGGGTGTCCTATGGGTTTCAAATGCTCCAATGGGAGAGGTGAGGTGAATTCACTGCTGAAGTCATGGCCAACCCAACCACCTCTTGGGTGAGTAAAGTGTCTTAGGTGCCTAGGTGGACCATTAGGAGGGTGTCAAGTGGGCAAGAAATGGAAATGACCACTTACTTAAGTGATTTATTTCATGAGATACCCTTGACCCATGGGTAGAATGGTCATTTGACATTAGATTTGATTTGGGTAGATTTGAACTGAGTCAAAAGTGAGTTGGGCCAAATTTCAAGTCATTTGGAGTTCATTAGGTTCGTTTTGACTCAATTTGACCCATTTAGGTCAGATTGGGTCAAATTAGGTTAGGTTGACCAATTGGTCAAGTTAGATCAAAGCAAGGTTTGGTCAAGTTCATATGATCATTTGGGATGTGTTGGTGTCATTGGATTGATTTAATTTAGTTTAGATTTGATTTTGGTTCATTTGAATTCATTTGGGTCAAATGGGTCAAGTTGACCAATTAGACCAAAATGGCCAAATTGGTTTGGGTCATGGCTTGGCTTAGGTTTGGTTGATCATTTGGAATGTGTTGCAGGCTTTGGTTGAGTTTAATTTGGATTTGATTGGGTTTTAGGCTAGTTTGACCCTTTCGGTCAAGTTGTGTTCAATAGGCCATTTGGGTATAATAAGTCAATTGGGCTCAATTGAGGCTTTGGTCAAGTTTAATTGTCAATTTGAAATGAACTTGAGCCAATGGTTGTAATCAATTTGGTTAATATTAAGATTTGACTCATTTTGGCCATTTAGGTCAAATTGGATCAAGAGGGCTAATTGTTAAATTTGGCTCAATTGAAGGTCAAGTCATATTCAAGAATTAATTTTGGGTTGGTTTGGATCATTGGTTTCAAGAGATTTGGCTCGGTTGTAATTTAGCTAGTTGATATGGGTTAAAGGTTTGACTTGGTCAAAGGGCTAGGTTGACTTGGTTTGACCTAATTTATGATAATTGATCAACCTAAGATGATCAACAATTATGCCATGATATTTGGATTGAATTGGATTTTGGTTCTTATAGATAAAATTAGTCACTTCGAGTCAAGTGAACCTATTGGGTTTAGTTGGTTTGATTTTGTTAAGTTTGATTTAGTTTAGTTTATATATGGATTTGGGATTAACATATAAATAACCATAATAGTTTGGGTTCAAATGGGTTTTGGCTCATTTGAATATTTTAAGTCAAATGGGCTAAATTGGGTTTGACTTGGGTTGATTTTGATTTGGTTCGGTGATTATAGATTTCATTTATATTTGGAATGGTAATTGATGGATTGATTAATTTGTGAGAAAATCAATTGAATTTGGTTTGAATTTGAATGACATTTAGCTAAGTCCATGGCTTAAAGGATTTAGATTTGGATTTTGATTTAGTTCAATTTTTTAATGATTTAAAAGTATATTTTAGTTATATTGGTAAAGATGATTGAAGATATGATTGATCCATGAGAAAATCAATTGAATTGGAAGTTATTTGGGCTTAGATTTGGCTAAGCTCATGAAGGTTGACTCATATAGGAAGGGTTTTGATTTAATTTGATTTAGTTTGATTTAGCTTTGATCATTTGAATGTAGATTTGATTTATATTTAGGGAGATAATTGAAGATATAAATTGATTATGGAAAAATCATTTAATTTTGGATTGATTTGATTTGGATTTTTTCTAAGTTCATGATGGTTGATTCACATGGCTTAGATTTGGATTTGATCATGGGCTTCAATCATTTAGCTTAGAATTTGAATTTGGATTTGAAAATGAGTTTGATTGTAGGTTTGATAGTGTGAATCTGGATTGGATTTGGGTTGTAGGGTACGAGGGTTATCCTAGTCCCTAAGGGATAGCCTAATCTTATGATTAACCCTTCTAAGTCTCTATGTTTAGATTAAGTGTTCACCTAAGTGGTAGAAGTATCTTAGTAGGGAAGCCTTAGTGTCAGAAGACTCTTAAGTCTAAGATGAGGAGATTGAGAACTCACTCCAAAAGTGAGATCAATAATGCCTTAAATGCTTACTATGACCGATGCAACACAAAAATAATTAAAATAAAATTTTAATTTAAAGCCATCAACTAAGGGTGCATTTAGTATTGTGCAAAAATGTATATGATGAGGCTTGAGAAATTGCATTTTGGCCACATTTTGGAGAACCTTGGTGAAAAAATTGCATTTTCAATATGACCAAGAGAGTGAGATGATTGCTAAAAGTTATGATCTGAATTTTTAAAATAAAAAAATTTGTAATACCGTAACATTTTTTGACAAATTTCTTTTGTAATAGTTTCATCATTGCATTTTAAACTTCTATGGCTACCTAATAGACCTAAATCACATTTAGGGTCCGCTTGATGGATGTATTTTGGGTGTAAAGTAAATCAAATGTAGGAATTTTAACTTTTGGAGTATGGTGTAAAGTAAAATTATAAGGTAGTTATAGATTTGAAATACAATGGAAAGGGCATTTGAAATTTACCCAAATTGGATGAATTCCAAATATACCAATTAGTGTAAAATGAGAACGTCACCAATCGCTTGTAGCCCACTATTTACCACGACGATAACCCTTGTTGTATTGTAACTACCACCACCCTTAACACTAAAAATATTTTACATTACATTCATTCTACTATAAAAAAATTATAAAAATTATAAAATAAAAAACAAACAAACAAACTCATGCATTTGAAAAGTTTCTAACCAAAAAACTTTAAAGTAATTCAAATACATCACATTTACTTTACATTACATTTTTTTTATTGCACTATTTTTTTAGGCAACCAAACAGCCCTTTAGTAATCTTATTATGTGAATATATGTTTTTGTGCCATAACCAAACATCATCAAAAGTGCTTTTAAAATAAAAAAATTTAAATTTTTACTTCATGAATTTTCCAAATTAATTATTTAAACTTTTTTTTGTATCTATAGCTAATTAACAAAATATTTTCTTTTCTATAATGATGCAATATGATGTGTGAAATGCAACATTTAATCCTATTTCATAAAATTGACTAATATAAATTAAATAATATTTTAATCCTTTACAAGAAAATTACTTTATTTAAGGTTATGGAATTCTTACTTATAAATCAAATGCTGTTGATTTTACCTTTCTCCATAAGTTATGAATCCATCTTCACTTGGCTTTTAGTAATTTGTTATTATGAATATTCTTATTCTTTGAACATCTGTTATTTAATCATCACATTTTTTTTTATTTTGTTTTGAAGGCATTCTCTTAAAAATAAATTCATGAGTAAACTTTAATTTGGAATCCAAACTTGTTTGGATCACATTCATTATTGTCATGAATTAGATATGCCATGAATTAATGCAAATTTATTAATGAATTAATTAGGAAATAAATCAAGAACTAATTTGAAAATCAATTACAAATTTAAAATTGAATTTAGAATGTGTCATTTCCAAAACTAGAATTTCACAAAGAAAGAAATAATTCAATTCAATCTAATTTAAGTTTAAATTTGAATCCACTTAAATCAAATCAAATAATAATATTGATTTGAAGATAATTTTGGAGAGAATAATTTTGGAAATAATTTAATGGTTAATTCAAATCTGAATGTAAAATATATATATAATGAAAATGATCAAAGCAATAACTCATTAAATTAAATAAAAAATTATTTTGAAATAAATCATGAAATTCAACCGTGCAATGATTTCACAAAGGAGTTTGCTTTGATAACATGACACTTGAAATCCGTATGGCACAAAACACCTTTGCAAAAAGGCATTTTCATGTAGACAATTTTTTTATTTTTTTATTTTTAAAAATAATGAAATGTTTAGATAATTAAATATATTTTAATGAATGAATTTTAAAATAAATCATCTAATTTATACATATTTTGTAAAATAAAAATAAAAGTGTTTTTCTTTTGAAGTAATTCTTCATTTCTAAAATATTATTTATACATATTCTATTAAATATTTAGTATGTTTTTCAAAAATAAGAAGTTAATAAAAGCTATTATTAAGTTTAATTTAAAATTTTAAACAAAAATTACAATTATAACAAAATTAGTATACAATTTCAATAAAATCTTATTAAAATATTTAGATGGAAGATATTAATTTATGATATTAAATTACATAATTATTGAAAAAAATAATGTTAACAATAATGTTAAGTATTTATTAACCTTGATATTTTTTTTTTCATTTAGTAATTTATGCATTCGTGATTGAAGATGAGTTTGTGTCAAGCAGTAATGCAAGTAATGCTCAAAATCTTATTGTATTTTTTTATCAATCACCTATAGACAAAAAGTTTTGCACCTTTTTTTTTTTGACCCATTACACTCATCTGGTCATCATATAACTTCAATTAAAAATCTTCTGTCTCACTCCACTGGTGATAAAATCTCACACTTAAAGCAAGTTGGTCATCACGAACATAGTTTTTTGTTGATTTATGTTTTAATCTTATGAGCTCATGGTATTGAATTTGTAGAAATTCAAACCCAACGATATGATAGTCCTTATCCTTAAAATCTTTTGTTGAATAAATTTGCAACATGTCCAATAATAAATTCTCTTGTAGAACAACTATACACACTCATAGTTTCTCTGTGTAGCCTCCCAAGTAACTCGTCCTGATTGGATGTCCAATGCATGCAGTAGTAATAAGCTTCATGTATGAGTACTTGCTGCTCTAATGAAGGATTTATTGATTCTTTTATTGGATTACACACATTTAGAATGACAATTTTTAATAAGTCCTCTAAGTATCCTTCACAATATTATAAGAACTACTTGTCATTCCTTAAAATTATATAATATATGTTGCATCACTTAGTTGTTGTAAATAGATTTAACTATTTTGTATTATATCTACATTTGAAACATAATAACTATGGCTAAATAATTTTAGCATTATAATTTGTAATATAAATAAGTCAAAATATTTCATTTAACATTATTGATTTTGAGTTCAAGATAAAAATATAATCTTATTTAACATTATATAGTAATCCTTTCTATGATGACACTGAATAGCTGACCTCAATTAGTGCTGTGCGATTTCTAAGTTGATGCTCCTCGTTAGATGTACCCTCTTAAAGCTCTTGTGGTGTCATGTTAAATGATTGATAAGGTTGAGACATTATATATTGTTGTTTATAAGACATTGGTGATGGAATCATATATGGGTTTGAAAGATATAACATTCATGACACCTCAATTGGAGACATCATAAGTGCTCCATAAGGCATAAGCATATATGACATATATTATTATTGCTTAGTTATTATTATTATTGTTATCACTGATACATAAGTGAGAGCTTAAGTAGTCATTGAGAGTGTTATTATATATTGACCAACTTTACATTTCAATTATTGAAAGTTATTATCATTAAGACTATTACTATGATTAGTATTATTATTATTTTATCATTACTAATTTTATTACCAATATTATTAAGATTGTTACCATTATTATTATAGTTCTTATTATCAATATTATTGCTTTAATTAACATCAAGGTTGTAATTATAATTTTTTTACTATTATTCCAAGAATTATTACTATTAATAGTATTATAATCAATACCATTATTACTATGTTATTATTGTTAACACTATCAGTATTAGTTTTATTAGTAATAATAAACTTATTAAGATAAATATTATATTATTACTTTTCTTATTATTACCATTATTAATTATACTACTAGTATTGTTATGACGATTAGTAGTTATACAATTGTTATTATTATAGCTTCTACTATTATTTATATTATTAGAGTTATAATTATCACTATAATGCTTATTATTCTTCTTCTTAATACCATTACCTATTAATTTTATTAGTAAAAAACACTTAATATTGTTATCAACTATGTTATTATTATTTATATCATTTTTATTAATATTATTATCATTATTAATTTTACTTCCACTATTATTATGATTATAACCATTATTATTAATGTTATTATTGCAACCATTGTTATTAATGTTATAATTATAAATTTAATTTCTATTATTACTAAATTTGTTACTACTACTATTTTATTATTATAATTAATATCATCATCATCATTTATTATTATTATTATTATTTTATTATTATTATTATTATTATTATAACTTCTACTATTATTAATATTATTTTTTTATAATTGTCACAATAATGCTTTATTATTATTATTATTATTATTCATAACAATATTACTATCAATATTATTAGTAATAATATTATTATCAACTATGTTATTACTATTCATATCATTATTATTATTATTATTATTATTATTATCACTATTACTATTATTATAATTAATATTATTATTATACATTTTATTACTGTTATAAATATAAATTCAATTACTAGTATTATTATTATATCATTATTATAGTTCATTGTTATACCGTTATTATACCATTATTTATTATAATTATTATAAATTTTATTACTTGTAATTATAGAATAATTACTACTATTATTATTACAATTAATACTTTTATTACAATTATAATTATAATTTTTGTTATAAGTATTATTGTAATGCTTATTATTATTATTGTTAATAACATTACTATCAAATTTATTAGTAGTATACATTGTTATTAACTATTATTATTATTATTCATCATTATTATTATTATTATTATTATTATTATTATTAATTATTATTATTATTATTGTATAATTATTATTACCATAATTTGTAATAATAATAATAATGTATGTTTTAATTTTATTAATTAAAGTTATTCTTATAATTATGGCATTAATTATTATTAGTGCTAATAATTATTATTTATTATTAATTATAATAATTAAAAACATGCATTAATTTTATTATTATATTATTATTATTATTATTAATCTATGTTATAGTTAGTACCTTTAATAATAGTAACTACTAATGTTTTAGCATAATCATCATTATTGCTATCATTATTATTATTCTCATTATTATTATTATTAAAATGATAACTTCTACTAATAACATATTTTGATTAATTATCATTAACATCCTTATTAATATTACTATTACTATTATGATTGTTATCACTTATCAATCTTATGATTGTCATTGCTAGTATTATTATTATTATTATTATTATTATTATTATTATTATTATTATTATTATTATTATCACTATAAATGTTACTACTAGTAAGTCATTACTTATGTTATTTTTTATTTATATTTGCATATTTTAAAATATTTTATCTAAGTTCAAGAACATAATATTCGTCGTTATTTAAAATTTTTAATTAATATTAATAAATTATAAGATATGTTTAAGTACTAAATTGTATATCACTATGCGTAAAATCAATATTCTTCTACTTATATTACACATTTTGTCAAAAAAATTATTTATTAGTCAATGAATTCTTACTATTTGTTCAAAGAAATTCATAACTTTAACAATATGTTTAGATTTATGATTTATGAGATGGATTTTTTAAATTTTTTTACTTATAAAAATTTTAATTATTATTGATTTTATATTTGTATTTTCAAGATAATTTTTTTTTTGATATGTGAAGCTAATGAAAGTTTATTATATTTATATATTTTCTATGTTCACTCTACTAAAGTAGTTAATTACTAGTAACAATCAATGTATGAGCTTTTAATCAGCATATAATTTCGGGAGAATCTCCTACACTTATGATATATGCAGGGTGAGGTTCATAAATAATGAATTGTAATTATGCTTAGTTAGATAAATTTTATTTTATTCATAAAAATACTCTTATGATTTTCTTAACATTTTATTTAAAAAAATCACATGAATTGCAATGGTTTTCTCGATCTACAATTATGTTTATTTATACAAAATTTTTGAAAACCTTTAAAATAGAAAAAAAAAGAAAAAAGAAAAACAAACACTTTGTTGCACACTAAGAGTACACTTTGTTGCACATTAAGAAACAAAGTCATCAAGAACCTTGCTGCACGCCAACCACTTTGTTGCACTCTAACATGTATTTAATTTGATAACCTTGCTGTACTCTCCCTTTGTCGAATTCAAGCTTCAGATGAGTTCATGGTCAAATTTAGATTTACCTAACTCAATTAATCATGGGTGTATATTATATGTATATATATACACATAAACTCATTCAACTCTAAAAGCACACTTAAATAATTAACTTCCCGGATCAAAATAAACCATATATTTTAACCAAATTAATTAATAATTGATCAAATGCCGTCCAATTTGAAAAGTGAATAATACCGTTCAACCAAGTTAGTCTAGACTTTATTAATACTCAACCACGCGCCACCATCTATCTTCATGTAGAATAAAAATCTCCATGGAGATTGAATCAAATGCCAAAAAAGTCAACTTCCATTTCATCGATCCCCAACACAAAATCTCCTTCAATTTTTCCTTTGTTACCATCACCTTGTTATCCAAACTTTTGTTGATTTTTCTTTGTGCTTATCAGAATGTTGTGCTCATTAACTTCAGCTAATAAATGAGTTTCTCAGTAGTGAACTCACCGCCTCTATTCCTTGCACAAATCCTAGTTCGCTTCTTCTATCAGTATTGAATTATTTTTAGGTAGAAGAGAATCCACCCTCACCGATTTTATTTTATTTATTTTTTTGTAATTATGTAAAAACCTTTTCATCGTGGTTAATAAAGTGGGAGAAGGAGAGAGAAAGAGAGAGAGAGAGAGAGAGAGTGATGCTCGAGTGTTGAAAGAGAAGTTTGGAGGTTAATTTATAGAGTTTTACATGGAAGTTCAAAAGTTTTAAAGATATGCAAAAAAAATATGCTGGTTTATAAATAAAAAAATATTATTAAGCTTTTGTGATTTTCTGGTTAATTTTTTAGACCTATTGTAAAATATCATTACTAATATAATATTTCATGGAATTTACTGAGTACAATTATGGGGAATTAAATCCTGGTAATCCAAATTTTTATTTTTTATCCTTATTAAGAAAAGGCATTGATATTTGGGTTGAATTTGTTTGTTGGAATTATCATTTAAGAGTTTATCATTCATGTTATTAGATTATGCTCCATATAATACCTACTTTATATCTATATGACTCATGATAGTTGTATTATAAAAATATCCCTATTATTTATTTTCTTAGAGAAATATATCATTTTAGACAAAAATGTCCTCCCTTACATTTACGGCCTACTATTGAAATCTTGTTCGAATTAAGACTAATAACTAGGAGTAAGAACCACCACAACGATATCCCCATCCACAAGATAGGTGAGATATTGGCTGGATACCCATTCCAAAAAAAAAGAAAAAAAAAAAAGAACCACCAACTACTCAGTCGTGCCTCTATTTCCTATCAAAGATTTTTACCGAGCATTTTAGAGATTTGTGTTCACTGTTGAAAGAATTAATTACATAAGGCAGAGGACATTTGTTCGTATAGTCAACAAGTTTTCAAGTTTGATTGAGAGGCCTATAGTGCATTATAGGAAATCAATGGTTTTCTGATAAGAAAATTGCCATTAAAATAACTAAAATCTA
This sequence comes from Cymbidium sinense, assembly GCA_021442155.1. Lineage (NCBI taxonomy): Eukaryota > Viridiplantae > Streptophyta > Magnoliopsida > Asparagales > Orchidaceae > Cymbidium > Cymbidium sinense. The sequence continues at coordinate 58,671,667 of CM038233.1, forward strand.
CCAAAACAACTAAAAAATCTATCAAAAGTTTATTTGGTGAACATTTCATTTCAAAATTTAAATTTTCGAATCGCGCCACCAACATTTCATATCCATATAATAACATAATATAGAATTGCGCATTAAGAAAAATAGGTTATATTTAATTTTAATTAATATAATTATTCATATCTAAATTTAATCAGCCAAATAATTCATATTAAACACTCCGTTTGTCAGCTAAATGAAAATGTAAGAAAATAATTTAAAAAATAAATTCTAAAATAAATGTACTATAAAGATAAAAAAAATATAAATATAAAAATATTTATCTCGTCTCTCTCTCTCTCTCTCTCTCTCTCTCTTACATTTGCTCCTCTCCATCCTCTCCTTACAAATCTTCTGCTGCCATTAATGTATAGTTTTTGTTCACATTGGCATCTCATTCATGCACATATATAAATTCTCGATTATTGTAACCATTTTTCACATTATCATTTTGCGCATGAAAGAACTGAGAATCATAAGCTATGAACCTAACTCATAAATTCAACCTACTAGTTAGTCTCCATAGTAATTAAAGACAAAAAAATCCCTTACATTTCAAATGAATTTGGTTTGACTTGGCTTGTATTCAAACCATGGTTTGTACTTTCTTTTGAATGAAAGTTCGAGCAAGATTTGAATAATATTTGATTAAGGTTCCACTTAATCAAACAAGATAGTTGGCAAGTTTGCGCAAGGTTTTAGTTGGGTTCAAATAAGTTTTAAACAAGGTTTGAGTAGAGTTTGAATAAAGTTGGGTTTGAACTTGGTTTGAGTGGAGTTCAAAGTTGTTTGTATCATATTTTAATAATATACTACATCATTTATTTTATGAGTTTTGTACTTTTATAGCTTAAATTATGTAACATAGCATCATAATGACAAATACTATGACATCGAGTAGAACCAATAAGTGTTGTTGCTCAAATTATATTAAATCGAATTGCTCACATTACTTAGAGATTTTGAATAAATCATCAAAAAATTAAAATTAAAGCCTTGTAATATTAAATATAATTAACTGTTAAAGTCATGATAAGATAAATAAAGTAAAAGGTATTATAAAGTTGGAGGACTCTTGGCTTCATAAGTAATTTGATTATGGCCTTTCACCCAGTATAAACTACAACTATAATGCATCACACCCTTCTTTTATTTGAATGAAGGTTCAAACTTGATTTGAACAATATTTGATAAAGCTTCTCCTTAATCAAATAAGGTAGTAAGCAGGTTTGAGCAAAGTTTTAGTAGGGCTCAACCAAGTTTTAAACAAGGTCTGAATTTCATTAGAATTGAATATGGTTTGAAGAAAGTTTGAACAAAATTGGGTTTGAACTTAATTTGAGTAGGGTTCAAATTTATTTGTACCATATTTGAATAACGTATTACATCATTTGGTATATCAATTTCAATTTTTTGTGTTTAACATATGCAACATACTATCATAATGACAAATACTATAACATTGAGTAGAACTAATTAGTGCCACTTCTCAAATTATATTAATATGAACTACTCACATTACATTGAGATTTTGTATAAATCATCAACAAATTGAAATGAAAGTCTTTTAATATTAAATATAATTATAATGTTGTAACCATGATAAGAAAAATAACGTAAAAGGTATGTAGTTGGAGGGCTCTTGGCTACATAAGTAATTTAATTATGGCCTTTCACCCAACATTAACTACACCTATAAGGCATAACATCCTTCTTCCCATTTGAAAGCCTTTTATTCTTCTGTAGACGACCACCAATTGGCTTCATCATTGGAGGTAGCATAATAATGATCTTTCTTTAATTTAAAACCCTACATGTAAAGTATTACACACCTAAAGGAAGACTCTAATGGTCAATTTTAAAATAAGTTTCAGATACAATTTTTTTCTTTTATTTTAAAGAATAAATTAAATTTGTAATTAAAGTTCTCTAATTTAAAATATATAATTGAAACATAATTTTCTTTTAAATTAATAAACACACTTTGTACAACAATTTCATTGAATATAATTTTCGAAGCACATTTCTTTCTTCTCCTATCACAAATAAAGTTAAGGTGAAAGATACAATTTGACGCATAATTATTTTGCATCAATGGTCTATATCTACTCTTAGAGTTCTCCCCTCAAGATTTTCACTATTCTCTCTCTCCTTTTGCTACCATATGGTTATAAAGTTGTAATAGGAGAAGAAACACATGTGAAAGATAAGATAAAATTTGTTGAACAACCTTTAAATAATATTTATAAATTTTTGATATGTACAATTAATAAATTTTCATCATCACATCACAAAAAACTTTATACTTTATATTAAAAATATTTTTATTTTTATTTTTATTGTCATTGACATGATATCATTGTGATATGAAAGTAGGATGTTTCTTTCCTAACTAAATTTTTCTTAAGAAATTGACATATTATAGTTCAAGTAGGGTTTCTTGAATTATCTATTATCCATTTTACAAATCATTTTCATACAAGTTTTTTTTAGACATAATGTACTATATTATAGTTTTTTATAATATGAAGCTATTGATATTTACAAAAAACTATTTAAAAATTATAAAATTAAAATAATTTTTATTATTAATATACCCTCACATATTTTTCTTATATGTATAAGTTAAAAGACATCTATATACTTCATCTTGGCATTCCATTCCTCCTCGAGCTGTCAGAGGGGAAGAAGTGGGAAGGAGATAAAGAGAGGTAAAGGAGGCAGAAGATAGAATTTGCAAGTCTTAGGTTCATTGAGACAATTCAATTGAAAAACTTGTTCAATTGGAGATAGCTTGTGGTAATTCAACCTCTATTTTATATAATCTTTTTGTGTGATTTATTAATTTATTATTTTTAATTTGGTCAAATATAAGATAATGTTTTGAACATTTCAAAAACTATCTTATATAACTTATATTATTGCTTTAATTATTTTAGACATGTTGGCTTAATCAAATTAAATGTTCACCTAATATTTTTTAGGCATATATTCTAATTTGAGTAGTATAAAATCTTCCTAAGATTTTAATAAATTTTTAGGTTGGTATAGCGTAAATGACAAAAGCTTTCTATAGTTTATTGGTAAGAAGTTATACATGTTAATTTGATAATAGATTTAATTTATGAAGCTTATTATTTATGTTTACATATAAATTTATGTCTATTGGAAAAGATATGTTGTGATGAATAATGAATATGATCAAGAATACTAGTTACGATATATGTTATAAAATAGGTGGATGTAAGAAAAATATATTTATCCTATTGAAGAAAGTAGCCAATTAGTTTTGTGCCAATTAACTATTTCAAACCAATATACAAAGTCATAAGTAGTGTATCAGAAAGGATCCTTTAGCAAATCATTAACCTTGCTACGCAGTAACCCTAATGTGTGGTGACCAACAAAAATACACCTAAGTGTGTGATATAATCGTGTTGCTATAAGGGACCTCTTATATGACTATAATTTATCATTAAACTAATTTGTCTCAATGTCCAATAAATAAGCCAGTGATCATAATATTTAATAATTTTGAATAAATTTTGAGTAGGTTAAAAGAGATTTACAAATAGATAAATATATATTTTTAATTGTTAAATCACATGACAGTCAACTTGTTTTAACTAGAACACCATATAAGTGTTTGCCACACTTTTTTGAAGATATTTATTGTACAACCTATCATAAACAAAATGAAATTGGGCTTTTAAAATTTTAGATTTCATAAAATAACTTTGCAATTTTATATTCTCAAAATTATTATATAACTTAAATTCAAAGCATTAAGAAGCCTACAAAAAGTTTAAATTTTGATATTATATATAGAAATTTGAAGTTTTAAAATTGAAATTTTTAGAAAGACAAACTTAAGTGAATATTCAAAATAAAAGTTGAATCCTATTTTTTCATTAAATGAATATGTAAAGAATATAAAATAATGAAAAGGATATTAAAAAATTAATGAAATTAAAGTCAATTGAATTAATTATTCTTCCAAAACTTTTAAAGCAAATAAAACTGAATCCTGATATATTTAAGTATTTTGAGAATTTATTAAATATTTCTAATATATTATCACCTAATAAGTAAAAAATTATGAAAAATATAAAATAATTTTAAAAATATTAGAATATTTTGAAATATGCAATATTTAATATTTTAAAATGCCTTAATTAAGCCTTGATTAAATAATTTATATGAATAGAAAAATTGTAAAGCCCAAATTAATCAAATCGAATACCCAAAGAGTGCATTTATTAATGAAAAATGCATAAAATGGGATATATATGCCCATTACTTATGAAATTCTGAACATATATTTAGGCATATAGAATGATCATTCTCAAACTATTTAATATTGTTTAATAATTACTATAAAAATTATGGAATTAGAAGTAATGCTAAATTTTTAAGAAAAAATCTAAATAAATTACAAAATATTATCATACTTTCAAAATGATGTCTAAATGTAAAATCATGCATAAATGACCTCTTTAAGGCATGAAAATGGTCATATTCAGTATTTTTGAAAAAACAAAATTAAAAAAAGAAGTTTAATGTTTAAAAAAATATTAAATTAAATTAATGACCTTTAAAGTGTATGTGAATATATTCAAAGGGATGAAATAACTTCTCTTTAGCAATCCTAAAAATTTCAAGAATTTTAAAGAAATTTGTTCATAATTAAGTATTTAAAATATTAAAATTTTCAATTATAAAACATTGAGATTTTAAAATGAATTTGGCTTTTAAAATTTTGAAGTTCATAAATACCTTTTCAATTTTATACTCTCAAAATTATTATATAATTGAAATTCAAATCATTCAAGCACCCTACAAAAGTGTACATTTTGTAATTATATTTAAAATTTTGAAGTTTTAAAATTGAAATTTTTGAGAAAGCAAAACTTAAGTGAATATTCTAAGCCAAAAAACAAATCCGCTTTTTCTTATTTAAATGAATATAAAAAATGAAAAGGGATATTTACAAAATTAATCAAATTAAAGATTAATTGAATTAAATAATCTTTTGAAACTCTTAAAGCAAGTTAAAGTGCACTCTCAAATATTAAGAGTGTTTTGAGAATTTATATATAATTCTCACAATATATTACCGTAGAAGTAAAAAATATTGAAGAATATTAAATAATTTTAAAAACATCTAAAATATTTGGAAGTTTGCATTGTTTGATATTTGACTTTAAAATTCCCAAATTAAGCCTTTCATTAATTAACTCAATTAGATTTAATAATTTTAAAGTCCAAAATAATCAAATCAAAAGCCTAAAGAGGGCATTTAATATAAAATCCATAAATGGGATATATATGCCAAAAATTATGATATTTTAAACACACATTTATGCTTAAAAATAATCATTCTCAGATAATTTCAAATTTTAAAAAATTATTTTATCATTTTAAAAAAATTAAAAGCCAAATAAGTAAGAAAAAATTAATTAGATTTGGAAATAGTTACATTCATTCAAAATGATATCTAGATGCACTGTCATGCATAAAGGACATCACTAAAACATGTTTTTGATATTATATTTTCCTAAGTTTTAAAACATCAGAAAAAAAAAGAAATTTAAGGCTTACAAAATTGGAATTGAAATTATGATTCTAAAATTGCTATCTTCATCTAATCATCAACCCCTATCTTGCAATCACTTGATCGTCACCATTATTATTAACTACTATTGTCTGTTCTTGTCATCAGTCATCACCATCTCCTAATTAAAATTGCCTATTTAATCATCTCACAATCATCATTCTTACATCTCTTATAATATCTAATACAATTACAGGAGATAACAAAGTGCTCTCAACTTTGTACTTCCCTCTTCTCCAATTATAGTGAAGTGCAGATTTCTATAATTATATGAATTATTATTTTAATGGAGCTAGGCTCTTGATTTATTTTACATTTTCATACAAAAACTCTTAGTGTCAATTCCGTTTTGCTTTTATTTGTGTATTATATATTTGTATTAAACTATGATATTAAAAGCACTGATTCTACTATCATAGCAAAAGAAGATGATCAATGTTTTAATATTTTTATGTACACTTTAAAAAAATATGAATTCAATATCATTATTGTTAGCAATAGCATTGCCTATATTACAACATAACAATTTTCAATTATTATTACTCTATAATGTTTAATGAGTGTTTGTATGAGATGCAAAATTTTATTTTTTATTTTTATTTATTTACATATATTTTAAAATATCTTTGATTTTGCATAATTTTCATTTAAATTATCTTTAATATACTCATTTTATTATATATATATATATATATATATATATTTATCAACATCTTAGAAATGTAAACTATATCATCATCTTAGAGTTATAGTTTACAAAACTTAGACCTTCCATCATTCTGTTACATCTCTTAATATTTATGATCATGAAAATATATTCTAAATATTAAATAAAACATAATAAAAAGTCAATTTTAACTATTTGTTCTCCTAAATAGATGATTTAGATATTGTATTGATAAAATATTACTTGCTTCCATTGTTAGAATTAAAAGACAATAAAATAGACATCAGTTTTTATATATAATTAAATGTCACTTTTAAAATTTAAAAATATGAATATTAAAATTCAAAGCATAAAATTTAAACATATCTCTCTTAGTGACCATAAGTTCCTTAAAGATTTGCATCAACATAACTTACCAAGTTACCATATACTAAAATTGCAACAATAACATCAGTTTTAATTAATATTGTATATTCAGAACACATATATGAAACACTTTATATATATATATATATATATATATATATATATATATATATATATATATATATATATATATATATATATATATATATATATATATTAATGTAGTAGCTATGATGATATGAGGATTATGTTTAGCTTATTATACTTAGAGTTTAAACCATTAAATTTAAAATTCAAAATTTTAAATTTTAGAAGTGATATTTTGATTTTATGATGTTTATGTTAATTGTATAATCATTTAAGATGTTTTATTTTAGTTTTGTAAATTAAATTTTATCTAGTAGTTGAATATATGTTGCCAAAATAAGATGAGCCATGCAAGAATCTTCCATTCTTGTATTTTTTTGTATATTGGATAATCAAGAATTAATTACAGCCCCACTTATTTCTTAACTTAAGTAAGCATGTTCCATAGAAAGAGGTTCCACATCATTCTTTTAGAAGGAACTAATGGCCAACCACCTCCTCCACTTAGAATATAATCTGAACTTATATGTTATATTTATAATGTTAAAATTTCTAATGAATCTCATTTGCTGGATATATAAATATATGAAATAATTATATGAAATTTGAGCCAAGTAACCATCATATTTAACATAAAGAGGTGAAAAATTAGTCAAGATAAAATTAGAGCTAATTGCACACTAAAAGTTAGTTGAGCTTATATTAAAGGAACTAGAGGTTTGATGTATAGCATATTGGAAATAAACCAATTTGATTTATTACTAGTGGTATGTGGTTAAGAGGTTAGAATAACAATTTAAACTTAATTTATTATTCAAGAAAACATGTGAGAAAAATGGGAAGTCCAACTTCAAATTAGTAGTCGCTAAAAGCTTTGAAGGTTTGTAATCAAACTTCTAATCAATAATATATTTTTTATTTACCAACACTTTCTCTCAAGTATAAGATTACATTATTATTACTTTTAATTTGCTTAACATATCTTATAATTCTTCTTTGTTTAGGATTTTTATAAGGCTATCATCTTCTTGTTAGATAGTGGGAACATAATAACATAAGTTTATTCCAGTCTTTCTAAACCATTATTTATTTCATTATGTCATGTTGAACATGATTGTTCAAAATAGTTAGTGCTAACTTATAATCATATTTAAAAACTTAAAGGTAATTTATGATGTCTTTATAAACCTCCATCAATCATATTTACTACTTGACTTACATAATCCTTCTATAATAGTGTAAAATTATACTTCCACACTACTTTAGCTACCATTATTTTTTTTAATTTTCCAATTAATTAAAACGTCTCTCATATTTTTATGTAAAATCCAAAGGTAGATTTGTTATGCTTACTTACAAAATTTATTTATAATTGTTTCTTCTTTGTTCTTTATATTTTGTGAAACATTGATCCACTTTATGGACTACCTTTATGATAGTTTTATATATAATTTTTAAAATCTAATCCATTTTTTTAGGAGTATGCATTGGTTGATTTACCACACTAAATGCTTATGTATTGTCAAGTCTAGTTAATTATACGTAAATTGAAGTTTTTAATCAACTATTAATGTTTTTTTATCAATAGTTGGTTCACCGTCTTTCCCTTTCTTGTTTAAATATTTTTCAAGTGGAATAGCCATAATTTTACATCCAAAATTTTTTAATTTCGTTGACTAAATCAAGATTGTTTTTCTTTTGGGGAAAAAATTACAATCTCAATTATTAAAACCTTCATTCAAAATAAATATTTATGTTTCCCCATATATTTCAAGTCAAATTCCTTCATATCTCCTTCAGTTTATTTACTCCTTGGATATCATCACTATAAATTTTATGCCATCATCATATACAATTAGAGTCCACTTCTTTCCTTATTGTCTAATTATTAAAAAAAAATAATGTAGTCAACCTTTACTTATTATCTCTCAACATAAAGAGGATATAACTAAATCTTGTGAGCAATGCTAATGGTGATTATTTTAGACCGTAGCTAATCTTTTAACTTACAATCTTTTTCTCCTTATGATTGGAATCTTGGAATAATTTTTTTCGCACACTTCTTCTTTTAGTTATCTATTTATTAAGGCATTTTTTTATAAATTTGATCAACATACTAATCTAGGTTTATTGCTAAGATAATCAAACTTGAATAGTATTCAACTTTAATGTTTTCTTGTATGCTATTGCATAAGTTTGAGTAAAGCCTAAGTTATTGAGCTTTCTTTGTTTCCAATGTTATGAAGTAAACTTACTTGTTTCAAATCAATTTCTTAATTTATTTTAAACAATGTAGAATGTTTTGAGAGTCAGTTTTCCAAAGATTTTTTATTTATTCATTGATAGATTATTTCCATTAAAGTTTCAAAGATCTTAATTTCACATTTTTAATGATTATAATGACATCACCTTTGAACAAAAGGCCTTAAACTGTATAGATAATTTAGTTTTCCCATTAATTTGAAATAAAATATTTTGTATCATTTCTTGCTCCTTTCTTAAATGTAATAAGTAAATTAAGACTATTAATTAAAGAACTTTTTTTAAGACCATCATTCAATAGTGGTGATTGATCTTATTATTGACCTCTTTAATTTTGTGAATATATAATAACAAGTTTCCTTATAAGCCTATATATATATATATATATATATATATAATTTATTGCAATTTCAAATAATTTTAGTGAAGAAAATTTTTTGTTAATTCTAAATCTATAATTTTTGATAATTTTAATTATTTATAATAAATATATCTTATTACCTCCTCTTTCTTATTCAAATTCTATTTTCTCAATTTCTAAAACCTTCTATGATAATTTAAAATATAAGAAAATATATTTAAAATGTTTTTAAATAATAGTAATTCAATTATTTAAGATAATGCGTGTGAGCTTTTTAATTTTTAATATTTTTAATCGGATACATGTCTGTCATGTTTTACATATGTCAGTGTGTCTAACTCATGTCCGTATTCTACATGTCGATGCATGTCTCCTTTCCTAAGAGTGTACTTGGATCATAAATTTTATATATATATATATATATATATATATATATATATATATATATATATATATATATATATATATATATATATAATATATATACTCTTTTATTAATATTTAGGTCATCACTTCTTTTCTACAATGATGCAACTTTCTATCCTTGGTTTTCTTCGAGAACATAGGCATAAAGATCAACCATAATTTGAAGCTCATATTTGTATAATCCAGAACTTTTAGACCTCAAGTATCAACACCTAAGATTTAGTCCCCCATTTCCTTAATAAGATATAGCCCTTGTTCTCTCTTATATATGTTCATATGTATATATATATATATATATATATATATATATATCATGAGCTTCAAAATATGGTTGATCTTGATGCCAATGATCTCAAGGAAAATGAAGAATAGAAATTTGCATCAACGTTATAGAAAAAGAGTGATGACCTAATTATTAAGGAAAGAGTATAATCTTATGTAATATTTACATAAGAAATATTGCATTTTGCTGAGTTCATTTCGATAAGATAAGCAGTAGGCTGGTTTTTTTTTAGGGGAAGCCCGTATAGGGGAATTTTATTGCTACAATAAAAGGGTTACAAGGTCCTTAATGGAGATAAACTCAAGATCTACTGTTCAATGAGCTACAAACAACCTAATGAGAAAATCCCTTGGCTAAGAACAACCATAACATATGAAGGGAAGAAGAAAAAGAAAGGATACAAATACAGCAAAGGAGAAAGCCAATGGCCAACCTTCAGCAGCAAACCTTGAGAATGAGAGAAGTCATGCCTCCAAAAAAGAGGGAACACAAGAGAACAACAAATCAAATATCTAGAAAAAAGAGTTAGCGCATTAAAGTGATAGAAACTAGTTGAAAGTAAAATAAAATAACTAGAGAAGATTGTAGAGAAATATGTGGAGAAAGACTCAGACTCAGTCACACGAAATTGGGGCAGCTGCAAACATGAGCAACAAAACTTCAAAGAAAGGGTTACATCAAATTTGCTACTACCAGCCAAGTAATGGGTGCTCTCATCCCAGCCATCATAGCCAACAAACCTGGGAGAATGTGATAGTCAATAGATGAAAGTAGTGTGATCTTTAAACGCATACCAAAGCATAAACAAGCGGTGAGGAGAAGTCGACAAATCCAATTGAAAGGTGACAACACTCTACTAAAATAATAAACACTAAACAATGCCACCATAATAGTAGATGTTGTAATAACAAACCAAAACCAACACCAATCAACAATACTCCAAAACAACCATAACACATGGGAGAGAAGGCAACACAAAGCAGAGAGGTAAAGGAGTGACACCACTCTCTTTTTAGATAAGGCAACCCAAACATCAACATAATATCGGAATGCCCATGGTAAGGATATTCCAACAGGGTCAGTAAAACAAATGGCATTAATAAGATGAGACCATAATATATGTGCGGTTTTAAAAGGCCTAAGGATGGACTAAAAAAGTGGATAACACCATTCAATGGTAGTACATTTAATAAGGATAAACAAAAGGCAATGACTAGACCATAGGTCCAGGCAAAAACCAAACACCATATGAGCCTGCTAAACACTAGAATCCAAAAAACACCATTCAATGAATAGACATAAAAAATCGAGACTAGAAAATTGAAACCCGATTGAAGTAAGGGAGAAACACATTACAAAAATGAGCAGAGGTAAGAGTCATGAGCACAACAGCCATAAAGGACTTTGATCAAGTAAAGTGTTAGCGAGCCAAACAGGATCAGCAGAAACAGATGCTAACAAATATCGTAAAGGCTCCAATATTAAGGTTAACCACCCAACAATCAACAAAAACAGAAAAAACTAAGTCGAAAAAAGGCCACCATAGCTCACCATTACCTGCAGATTGGTAGAAGAACAAGCACCAACTAGCAGATCAGTGGAAAAGGCATCCCAACACCATTCAACGAGAGAAAAATCAGATAATAAAGAACCCAAATATAGCACAGCAAAACTACCAGGTAACCAACAGTTGGGGCTACCGAAGATAAAATGACCAATACATGATATCCAGAAATTAGGTGTAGGTAAATGCATCATAAAACCAGAGAGCACATAAAAGGACTTAGAAATAATAGCAAAAAAACCATGTAGCCCAGAGACACAACCAAGCCACAGCTAACAACATCATCCATCACCCGACTTGAAGAAGGCAGCACCAAAAAGGAGTGCAGAAAATAGAAAACACGCATAGAAAAGATGATTAGTCCCATCACATCCATAAAATGAAACATCCTGACAATAAAATAAATTATGGTGCCCAACTCTCCTCCTAGAAACAGAAGGCTAAAAAAGCTGAGAACTTCTAACATAAGGCAATCTAGTTTTATCAAGATTCACAAGCCCCTTAAAGGGAAGGGATATCATCATTGGAGAACATATTCAAAGAGGAGGACTTGCTCCCCAATTAGCAAGAAAATTAGCACAATAATTACCTTCCAGTAGAGAAATGTGATAATATATGTTGGAAAGAAGGCTCTCATTATGATTAAGTAAGTAAAACATTTTAGCATTACCATGAGCTTGAATTTAATAATTCAATAAGAAGGAGAGCATCAACTTCAAACCAAATTTTTTAAATCCTTTTAGGAAAATGAAAATCCATAGATACATTCAACTCAAAGAAATAAAAGAACAACCATGTAGAGGAGCAGCAAAGGCAGAGATCACTTGTCCACTATAATCTCTTAAGATCCCCCCACACCCATAAAAGCCATTAGAAACTGAACCATCAGTGTTAACCTTAATGAAATGAAGATTTAGCTTCCTCCAGTATATAACTTTATGGGAAAGCTCAATAGCAAAAGAGGGAAGATTAATGCCAAAGTTAAAGGCCATATATTTCTATCCTTTGAAACTTGAGGGAATAAGGAGGTCAGCTTTATAAAGAGACATAATTCTACATTTGGTTCTAGCAATAATGCGATGAAAGTCCATAGGAATATCACAATGTTTAGCATCATTTCTTTCCCTCCAAATATACCACAGAAGAGTAGTGGCAAGAACAACTTTGACATGACCTTTAGGGGTATTAGAGAAACAAGTCTCAAGAAGTTGTATGATAGAGAATGACCCATCGAAATAGAGAGTATTTAGCATACTATCATACCATCTCGAAACCTTAATTGTAATAGGGTCATTCACGAACACATGATTCATAGTTTCAATGTGAAAGCAACATTGGCATTTAGAGGGGAGGTGAAATCCTTTTTTTAATGAGAGTAGCATCGACATGAATGTAGTGCTTTAGAATATGCCAAGTTAAAATCGAAAAGGAGGTAGGGATAGAGATACTCTAGATTTTAGAGAAAATCAGTGACTCTTGAGATTTAATTCTGAAGGAATGCCAAACATCCTTATAGACAAAGTCTCAAGAGGAGGAATTTTTAAATAGGATTTGGTCAAATTTAGTAGGAAGTGGACATCTATTAAAGATTTTGTTAATAATCACATTAGGGACAATGAAGATTAATTGATCTACATCCCAAGTATTAAGAGTAATGAATTGATTAACCTTAATCCTTTTAGTGGAATGAGTGTTAAGCAAAGAATCAATAGAACCTTGTCCCAGCCAATTATCTTGCCAAAAAAAGGAGGATCCTGAATTTACACCCCAAGAAATCAGATTTTCAGCAGCCCATTTGATATTATAAAGTCTTCTCCACACCAAAGAATCCCCAAGTTTATAAGTACAAGTGAGGGGATGTTTGCCCTTACAGTATTTGGTAAGCATAAATTGCGACCAGTAGCTATGGTTGTTTCTAAGATTCCACCACATTTTATATGAAAAATATTTATGATGCATCGCATCCTTATCCCCATTTGAATTCCTTTTATTCATCTACAAATGACTACCATTTGCCCATCATTGAGTTAAACACCTAAAGGGGGATTGAATTAATTTATTTTAAATCAATTTGGAAAAATAATTTTTTTCTTTTCTTTCACAATTAAAAAAGAAAGTAAGGTTCTATAATTAAAAGAAGTAATTGGAACATAATTTTCTTTTGATCTACTAAAACATACATTTTCACAACAAATTCTTGGAATATAATTTTGAATTACATTTCTTAGGTATTTTATCACTAATAAAGTTTAGACAAAAAATTCTTTTACATTATCATAGAGTATTTATATTACAAGAAATGATGTAGTAAAATGATGTTTTGCAGGGCATAAGATTTTTTTTTTTGAATTTTAAATGTAAATTTGAGCTTAGAATTAGGTTAGGATCTATGGGGTCTAGGATTAATAGGAGCTGACCCAACCAGGAGATGGTGCGGTGGTCCCCTGTGGAGCCCACTGGATATCCCTGAAGAAGGAGACTTTCCTGGAAAGAAGACCCGTAGATCTAAACTTGTAGTTTTAGGCCGGGTTGTATAAGGGCAGAACTCGACTGCCCATTTTTCTTTCTTTCAGGGTGTACAGTAGTACCCGGCTACATTGGCCTTTTTCTTATATAATTTAATTTGGTTTGATTTATTCTAGGTGAACAATAGAAATAGCATGCTTTTCTTAAGTTTCTTTATGTGCTGTGTTTTTGCTGTGATGAATGCCTGGACATAGGCTCATAAGATAAACTAAATTTTCTACCCAACTAAATTAATCAAAACATAAAAATAAATACAACTCATAATCTTTATATAAAAGCCTAAGTATTAAAGTAAGATAAAATATGTAGCAACCCCTTAGTTGGATGTTAAAAATCGTGCATAAATCATATTATTTCACTCATGATTAAGGAAGGGCTTCCATCTTTGCCAGAGAACTTTGGCTTGACCTTTGAGAGCCTATGATGGAAGGACACCTTCTTCTTTTCTGATTTGGCCAATAACTTTTTTCTAATTGCATGCATTAGGAATAAATTGTATACATATAGCCAAAATGAATCCATAGTAAAAATTATAAAATTTGAAAAATATGTATTAGTTAGATGCATCTTCATACCTACATGATCTTAGGGATTAGGGAGTGAGTCTAGGTTCATAGATTTCTTTCCTAAAAATGCAACAGCCCAGTAATCTTGCATTAATATAACTTAGCCTCATGGTTTTAAAATGCACATAGGTGGTGTTAGCTGGTAGCCTTCTCCAGGCAGGTTGTAAGTCTAGAAGAGTCTGGGATAGGTTAGACAACATAGATTTGAATCGTAGGAGGTGTTAGCTAGCTGCCACTTTAGGAGATTGTAAGTTTAGAAGTTGGATGAATTATCCTCTCTTATGGAGGTAATGTCCACCTTTTGATTAGATTTAGGTCATGCTTTAGCATCATGCTAAAGCTCCCTAGATTTAGGATCTGAGGTAGCTATTTTCTCTGAGCTATAAGCATAAATCCTCACCTCTTTTGTATTTTCACAATCTTGTATTGATGGATTATAAGTCCTAACAATCTAACAAGATTTAAACTCAAACAAACAATTCTCTTCAATTGCAAATACATAAATCCCAACCATAGGATAAACTGGAATGCTCACTAAGCTTCCTACTATCATGAGTATTTCCTACTCTTTACCCATTGGACTCCAAAATAAGTCTTTTCCTTGAGCTTTCCTAATTGATTTTTCAACATAGTCAATTTATTGATAGTCCAGCCTTTAAATCTTTGAAGACTTTAATATCTATTTTTATTGAGAGTATTCCTAAGAAATTCACATTCCTTAGGATGTAATTAACTATGGAGGCTTGCCTCCATATGGAACTTAATGAGCTCGGCTTAATATAAACCCTACTTTACTTTGTCATGTAAAGTAGGGGAAAAATCTCGGGTATATTCGAAGACCCATCATGCCTTAGGAGTTTTTATTGGGTGATTAGGTATATTGTAGGCTGATGCTTCTATCTTTTGAGATAGTACATCATACCTTAATGTCATACCCGATCACTTCAATAAGTTCCCCCTAAGGTCTGTGTGGTGTCTCACATCCAAAAATAAACACCACAGCCTTCATAACCCAAATAAAAATTCATTCAAAACCATTTCAATTTGAATTTTCCCTAACAATTTGGAACATCATTTGAACTTGATTAAAGCTTGATTAGGACTCAATTTGACCAATTACCTCACTTATCCCAAGTTGACCTAATATCAAATTCAATCTAATTGAAATCAAATTTGACCAACCTAATTCGAGCTTTAGTCCCTACACAACCACCTCCTCATGCCTAAACCAAGCTGAAACATGGGTTCACATATGGAGCTCCATTCACTTTTAATTAGAACAACCTTAAGCACTCAAAAGCTTCACTTGCATCCCAAAGCTCCTCTCGCATCCTAACTCCAGCCACCAACAAAGCTCTTCTAAGCTTGTCCATCCCATCATTCACCTATATAAAACTCATAAAAACCTCAAATAAACTTATCGCACATCTTATCCACACTCAATAACAAATCAAATCCCATTTAATCCGAGCACTGAAACATAGAGATTGATCAAACTCTAGCGAGCTATAATAGAGCATTGGTCTCGAGAGCAATCGATAAGGAGGCAAAAGTGGATCTTCTTAGTAAGGTTTCATCATTACTAAATGAAGGTATCTCAGTCAATTAATCCATTAGACAATGGTTAGTGAGGTGAGATTCCAAAATCATAGAATGTCCTTAGGTTCAATGTCTTTTGTGATGTGATTTTACATTTTGTTAAGATCAAGCCATAAAAACCCATTGAATTTTTTTTGTAGATCATTTTGGAATTGAATCGAACAAAAATTAGATCTTGGTTGCCTTGGATCAAGCACAAAGGTGAAAGGTGTTCACTTCTCTTCATAGTAAAGAGATGATTCATACATCATTCATTGACTGGAATAGATGGCCATGATCTTGTCGAATACTAGAATTTAATTTAATCTCCTAATAACCTTGGGATAAATTTGAGCCTTCCATATTTAATTAAATAGCCCATATAAATACTACGCTAAGCCAAAACTTAGTCAACGGCATGAGTAATGATTGAAATAACCAATCCCATGTTGCCAGTGTAAAGGGTGACTAACTCGATGCAAACTGTGTAAATCAATTTAATTAGGATTTTAATTTGGTTTAATTATTAGACTTAAAAATTTATAACTAATTATAGAAAATTTTAGAAAATACAAATAAATACTCTCTAAAATCAAGGAACCTAAGAGAATCAAGGAAAATTAAATAAAAGCCTCATTTTTTTTATGTTTAGACATAGAGTAACTAGAGTTTAATTGAAATCATTAATGTCTTAACTAATTCTAAAGTACTTACCCAATTGAGTTGAAACTTTTAGGAAATAATAATGTCCTTTGCCTCCCATAATTATTTAAAGATATTTGAGTAAGTGGATTAGGAGTTTGATATTTTAAATTCTTAAATATTATTTTAAACTTAACTAATAATAAAAATATTTTAAAATTTATTCGAACTCACTACTTAATGAGCAAACATATTTCCATAACTTGAAAACACCAAGAGAAAATTAATACACCTTCTTGTTTTAAGTAAATCTCAACATCACCATTCAACAAATTATTAGGCAGTTAATAACTCATTAAACAACCTGGAGCTTAGAAAATTCAAAACTAACTAATAAAATTCTAAATAATTATAAGTAACTCCTCTTGGTGGTCTGCTAATAGAGAGTTAGCCAATAAAATCAAAAGTCGTAAATGATTTTGGGTATTTTGAGAGTAATGCCCTAATATTTGAATCTTAATTAGTATAATTAATCACAAAATATAAGTCCAAATCTTTGAAAAATTTAACGATAAATTTTATATGTCATTATGCATCTTCATAATTTTTCTCAAAATTTTTGGGCTTATGCTTTATGGTTTATTGCATTTTTTAGGCTTAATTAAGGAAATAATTATATTATTTTTTAATTTTTAAAATCTACATCGCATAATTAAGACAAAAATCATGAAAAAAATGATTGGATAAATTTAGTCCCTGCCAATTGCATTAACCATCATAATCAAGGATAATAAAGAATGATTTAAGTGACTTACACTTATATAATCATGTGATCAATATTAGGACTATTGAATTAAAAAAATCTTCATGGCATTCAATCATTCTCATGATAGTGTACTTAAGTAGAGTTGATTAGATTGATAAATAAATATCTTTAAATGTCCTTACAAGTTAAATATGTAGAATATAAAGTCATATGTAGATCATTTATAAATAAACTTATGTGATTTCAAATATCTATATATATATATATATATAATTCTTTTTAATATAAATGTATAAATATTTGAATATTTAACCTCCTTCAATATTATAGAACATAATAAATGCTTTTAGGGGTAGCCTTTTTATTAATATTTTTAAAATTAGTACATAAAGATATAAGAGTATAAGGCCTAGCCTTTTCTTTCTTATCATACAAAATCATATCTAATACAACAAACATTTCTCTCTCATCACTCTCTCCATGCATCTGGACATTTGATGATGCTGAATAGGGTCAAAGAGGAACTAAGTCTTTTGATGTTTGTGTATCAATCTAGATGATCTTTTTTCCAGGTCTTCTTTTGATCTTGCATAGAATTTTTAAACGTTTTCATCAAATATTTTTTAGAAGAATGGCACAAAACTATGCCCCAATCATGAAGGAGAAGAACTAAAGAGGTGGACTAAAAGAGGTGGAAGATTCAACTATGATCACCTTAATAGACCCTTGTTCAGGGTCTACAAGGTATTCTTTAAGAATAATCACCTCTCTTGTAATTTTTTCAGGCCAATCTTTGAAAGTGAAGCATTCTTCAATGGCATGACCTAACATCTAGTAATCTGGGTAATAATTTGGGTCATTAATCTTACTAACTTCATCTAGCCTTTTTGGATCAGGTAGCTTGAAATCTAGCTTTTTCTTTAAATTTTTTTAAAAAATTCTCAATGTCTCTCTCTTGAAAGAGTAAGTCTAATTCATTGTTTCATTAAAAGGACTAGTATGAGCTTTCTTGGGAGGTGATGATAATTGTTGCTAAGATAGCCTATAAGGTGTAGGCCGCTCTATTTGGAACCTGAATTGGAGCTTTTCCTTTGTCTACTGTAGAGACATTGCCTCCCTTCTATTCCAGCATTTTCCTAAGTTTTGTTCTTTTAGTAATTGACTAATCTCTAAGGAATGACATCCTATGAGCTTCTTCTTATAAGCTAGGACTTTACTTAATAGTTTTTTAAAAGATTTGATAGTAAAACCTTTCAATAAAAAGGCAATAGGGCCATGGATATTTTGGAGGAGTACTTCTACAGTGTGCTACTCTTATAGATGAGGCTTGCACTTAAGGCTGAGAATCCTCCATCTTAGGATATAATCTACAAGGGATTCACCTAGATTTTGATTTTTGGCGAGAAGGTCACATACAGTGATTTGGTGTAGTGTGTCAATGAATTGCTTTATAAACATATTTTTCAAGTTTAGTGAAAGTGTGCATTGAACTATTTAGTATCTATATATAGTAATTAAAGGTAACCCCAGTAAAATTGCCGACGAACTACCTAAAAAATAGTGCATCACTTCCTATGGCATTATAACAACTCACCCAAAAATGTGTAAAATGTTGTTTGGGATTACTCATCTTATCAAAAACTTTAAAAGAAGAAGGCATAAATTCCTTTGGATATTGTACAAGATTATATTCCTCAGGGTAGGGTCTACCCTTTAGAATTAGAGTTGTACCATGTAATTGTGCCAAAGCTTCCTTCACATGTTGTTCTACTAGAGACTTCAAGTGGATTTTGGGAGATATATCATTCCCTAATTTAGGTTCTTAATGATACTCTTCTAAACCAAGCTTCGTCTCATCTATGGCATGGGATTCTTCTGATCTTTCTAAAGAATGTGGATGAGAAGAGGTGGGAACTAGACTTTGGAGTGATTTCATAGTGACAACCATCTCTTCCACCTTCTTTTTCATCTTCAAAATCTGATCATCCTTCTTCTATAATTTAGGGATAAACTATTGAGCAGGATCAAGGGAAGGACCCTTATGTGTTTCTTCTTATTTTTTTCTTAGATGATCTCATATATACCATGAAAATATGTGTTATAAGTATCCTAGGGTCATCATCTAATAGGTCACCCTGATCTAAGTCAAAATGTTCTTGAATCTTAGTCACATTTGTTTTTATTTTTCATCATCTTATCTTGTAACAGTTTCCACTTCTTTTGTCAAAAGAAGTGGGATACCATTGCTATAAAGGATGGCTTCAAATTCTTCTTCTAAATCCATAAGTTTTATCTCAAATGTCTGTCTCTCCTGCTTTCTTTGAGTGGTAGGGACTTCCTCTATCACTAGAGTGGCTCTCAAATCAAGGTATCCCTCATCTGAAATCTATCTATTATAAGGAGATAGATATCTATCTACTAGAGGTATGAAATAAGGATGACCCTTCAGTTTGAGGCCTAAGCAAAGGTGATGAAGGACTTTCTTCAATAGGCCGAATAACAGGTCTTCTTTCTAACCGTGATGGTGAGTGAGTTTTTGGTTCATGGGCCAATGGGGCTTTGCTGAAACAAATCCTTTCGGTTTCCTTCCTAGGGGTAACCTTATCTCTCCTCCAGCTAGCTAACTCATCCTTATGCAAGGTTAGTGACCTCCCTGAGTGTTGATATTGATCTAGTATAACACGCATAGGTAGATAAGCTCTCCTTATACTAGGAAAACTACTTTTTATTTTTCATTTTTTATTTTTGGTAGTCATATGTCTCATTAAGATCCTCATGTAGGAAGAGGGCACAAGGGTTCTCTGAAGGATTTGCTGCAATCTTCCATATGTTTACCAATATACCAATCTAAAGTTCTTTTTTCCTTTCGTAAGAAAAGGGTGAGGTAGAGATCTCATAATTTTAGATACATCCTCCTCTCCCTAGGCTATAGAAAGAAGATGAAATATACTACCTCCTAGAAGAAGAGAAGTACCTGAAAGGGTATATCCTTCCCTTGCCCTAACTTACTCTATTTCTAACATCTCCATTTATTTTCTATTTTTTAAGGCTTGTCTTCTAAGGCTCCTTTATTTAGTCTTTTTTTACTCTTAGTCATTAATAGAGGCTCAGTAGTAGACCCTACCACAAAAGTGTTAGAAAAAAGGGGGTAGGTGTTTTTTCAACAAGTTGTTTAAGTTTCTTTGGCACGGTGCCCATCTAAACCCGTTCAACAACCTCAGTAGGAACTTCCCTACCAATGGTGGGGGTGCTGTGGGTTACAACAGAACTCTAGAATGGGATTTTTGTCTGTAGCAGCTAAATAAGCAATGGGAGCAAGAGTCACTCCATTGGCGGTGATGTTTAAATCCATAAAGCCAGTTCATAATTTGATGATAGAGCCATCTGGTGGTCTAATGTTATAAACGAAAAAACTAATCCCACATGTAGTAGCAAAAATAAGCTATCCAATCATTTTCTATCTTTTGAACAAAATTAAACAAATTATAGCAGGCTTTATTTAACATAATGTAGTCAAAATAATAATTATGACCCATTAAAGAAAATTTAGCCATTTATATATGACTAGAGTTCTTAAAAGGAGTATTATATATATTTTTTAAAATGTTGGAATTATAGAACCCTCATATTTAATTTTAACAAAAAGGGAAGTTCTATAATTCGTTTAGTAGATGTTGAGCTCTACTGATGATATGGAGAGGTACGAAACCAAAGGTAATCTTGAAATGCGAAAACACAAGTACATTATTGATGTACAGAAATAAAAGTCTATTTCAAGATGTAGAGAAAGCGTCCACACACACAATTGCCATAAAATCTATGGAAAAGATCTTGGGGTACTTATTTAAGTAATAAAATATATCATCAAGGGATAAATATATTATCTTGAAAGATAAATATATTGTCCTATAATGGATTTTATTACTTAATAAGAACTCTTAAGGCTCATGGGTTTAGGGTTGTAAGTTTTAGGGTTTAAGATTTAGGATTTAGGGTTTAGGATTTAGGGTTTGGGGTTTAAGGCTTAGGGATTAGGGTTGTAAGTTTTAGAGTTTGGGATTTAGGGTTTAGGTTTTAGGGTTTTAGGGTTTAGGGTTTAGAGTTTAGGGTTTAGGGTTATAGGGTTTAGGGTTTATGCTTTTGGGTTTAGGGTTGTACATTGAGGGTTGTAGGTTTAGGATTTATTTTAGGGTTTAGGGTTACAGTTTTTTATTATTTTATTTTTTTATTTAGGGTTTAAAGTTTGCGGTTAGTTTACGGTTTTGGGTTGTGAGTTTATGGTTTAGGTTTAGGGTTAGTTTTAGGGCTTAGGGTTTATGGTTTAGGATTTTGTTTTAAATTAAGAAAACCGATAGGTTTTGGTTTATTTAGATTATTATTTATTTATTTTTATTTTATTTATTTATTTTATTTAGGTTTATTTTTAATTTTTATTTAGTTTAGGATATTTATTTTAGGTTTATTTATTTTAGTTTAGGTTCTTTATTTTAGTTTATTTTTTAGGTTTAGGTTTAGGTTTAGGTTTATTTTTATTATTTAGTTTAGTTTTATTTTTATTTTATTTTTTAGGTTTTGGTTTTATTTTTTTATTTTATTTTTTTTATTTTTAGGTATTAGGTTTTTATTTTAGGCTTATTTTTAAATTTTATTTTTTAGTTTAGGTTTATTTTTATATTTAGTTTTTTTTATTATATACAATTTAGGGTTTTGGTTTAGTTTATTTTAGGTATAGGTGTTGGTTTTATTTATTTAGTTTTGTTTATTTTAGTGTAGGGTTAGGTTTATTTTATTTTGTTTATTTAGGTTTAGATTTTTTTTTAGTTTATGATTTAGGTTTTATTTTATATTTATTTTTAGGTTTAGTTTTTATGTTTCTTTTTAATTTTTATTTTATTTAGGTATTTTATTTTTAGGTTAATTTTATTTTTTAGTTTGGCTTAGGATTTTATTTATTTTAATTTAGTTTAGATTTTATTTTTAGGTTTAGGTTTAAGTTTAGGTTTTAGTTTAGGTTTTTATTTTATTTTATTATTTTATTTTATTTAAGTTTATGTTTTTTTTATTTATTTTTTTAGGTTTTATTTATGATTTTTAGTTTACATTTTATTATTATTTAAATTGGATTATTTATTTTAGGTTTATTTATTTTAGTTAAGGTTTTATATTTTAGTTTATTTTTTAGGTTTAGGTTTAGGTTTAAGTTTATTTTTTAGTTTAGTTTTATTTTTATTTTATTTTTTAGGTTTAGGTTTTATTTTTTATTTTTTAGCTTAGGTTTATTTTTTTATTTTATTTTTTTAGGTTTAGTTTTTAGGTTTTTATTTTAGGTTTATTTTTAGGTTTTATTTTTTAATTTAGGTTTAGGTTTATTTTTAGTTTATTTTATTTTATTTACTTTTTTGTTTAGATTTAGGTTTAGGTTTTCTTTATTTTAGCTTAGTTTATTTTAGTTTAGGTTTTATTTTATTTTATTTTTATTTTAGGTTTAGTTTTTTTGTTTGTTTAAGATTTACGTCTTATTATATATTTATTTTTCTTATTTTTTGGTAGTCTTTTACTACTAATCTAGCCTTATATCTTTTGAATTTTTTTCTTTGGCATTATTCTCGGATTTGTATGCTCACTTAACACCAATTGCCTTATGCCTTTTTAGAGGTGAAACTGTCATTTTTTATATCTTATTTTTAATATATTCTTGTTAATCCATGAGCTTGCAATTTGTTAAAGAAGCAATATAAAGAAATATTATATTGATCCTTATTGACATCATAAAGATTTTGAAAGCTCAAAAAGTTTGGTTTTATTTTAGTTAAGCTTTTCCCTAAAGTTTTAGTGCTTTTATGAACATTGTAGTTGTTATTATTTATGGGGTAATAGGATCCTTTATTGCTTATACTAGCTCTAGTGAGAAATATCATAGTGGGTTAAGCAGTTAATTTGGCAACTCGCATTTTATAGTTTCAGGTTAGATAATTCTTTCTTATCAAATAAATTCAAAATTTATTTTTTACTTTGATTTGTAACATAAATACTCTTTCTCATTGTAGGATGATATGATGGCCTTAGATCTCTTGAAGCATGGAGTCAACCAACCACAAGTTGCTCTTATAGGGAAGCTTAACCAAACCTCCCCCCCCCCCCCCCTCTCCTTTATAAGGAGTTAACCTAAAGAGTTGTACATTCACTATGCCTAGAAAACCAATAGCATATCTATTCATGAACATGGTTTTAGGTTATCAACTAGTCATTTTAGAGGTTATAGCTCTTGTAAGTTCATCTCCTTCAATGATAAATGACATGTTGCATCACTTTATAAAGGCATATCTTAGTAATTTTTTAATAAAATGTTTCCTCATTCTAATTTTT
Organism: Cymbidium sinense; assembly: GCA_021442155.1. Classification (NCBI taxonomy): domain Eukaryota; kingdom Viridiplantae; phylum Streptophyta; class Magnoliopsida; order Asparagales; family Orchidaceae; genus Cymbidium; species Cymbidium sinense. Next base: position 58,695,768 of record CM038233.1, read on the forward strand.
GATAAAACCATCGACATGACTTTAGTGGATATGCTAAGCTCCTGGATGAAAAACTTGTTATTAAAATTATAAAAGAGGCCATGTGGTGTTTTAATTTGGAGCCGTGGGACATCACATAGATCTTAGGTGGTACTTATTGAAGTGATCGGTTGTGACATTAAGGTATGATGTACAACCATAGAAGATTGAGACATCACCACATAATGGACTTAATCATTTAATAAAAACTCCTAAGACAAATGGGTCTACGTATATACTAGAGATCTTTCCACAACTTCACATGGAGAAGTAAACCAAGGTTTATTTTTTATCAGGTTCTTTAGTTCGTTATAGAAGCAATATTCCATAGTTAATTACATCATAGCAAATAGGGGTCTCCTAAGAACACTCTCAATTAAAGTAGTTATTATCTCTAAAGATTTCAAAGATAAATAATCAAAAGATTATATATTTATGAAAATCAAATTGGAGAGTTCAATTAAAGGAGAATAAGTAGGAAGCACCCATGATATAAGGAAGCCTGGTGAGTGCTTCAATCTTCCCTATAGTGAGACTTTATATATTTTAGAGAGAGATTTTACTTTTGTTTAAGTTGGAATCTTATTAGAATGTTAGGACTTATAGTCCAATAACATAAGATTATGAAAATTCCTAAGAGGTGAGGACTTATACTCGTAGCCCGAAGGAAACAAGTAGTCTTCAAACTTAAATCTAAAAAATGCTTTCACACAAGCTGAAAGCATGACCTAAGTCTAATCAACAAAGATGGGATACGATAGTTCACCTCCACAAGGGAGAATGAATGCACCCCAACTCTTGTGGACTTTGTGGCCAACGTAGCATCTACACTCACTTAGACTAGAATGACTAGCTTGAAAATATGACTTAGACTAATGCAAAATTATAACATTTAAACCATTTTTTTTACATATTCATTTTGGACCAAGGCTTGGGACAATTATGTCTATATGCATGATGAAATTTAGGCTTGGGCTAAATTAATTAGAGGAGATGTTCTCCACTATAGGGGATCACCCTCAAAGGTCAAGCATATCCCCTATCGTGCAAGAATGGAAACCCTCCCTATTCAAGAGGGGAACAATATGACATGCATGGTTTGATAACATACAACATTCAACTAAGGAGTTTCTGAATATTTTATTTATCTTGATTAAGAGTATAGCCTTTAAGATGAAGTTATGAGTTGCATTAGGATTTAGTTATAAATTTTTAGTGAGGGTAGAAAATTTAATTTTATCCTAAAGAGTCTACCACACACATCAACACATCAAACCATCATACATTAAGAAACTTATGAAAAATAATCAAACAAAATAATCAAACATATAAATTTCATAAAAGGCTCTATTAACTTAAGATGGCTAAGAGACCAGGAAAGGCTTTTGTGGGGTTCAAGAGAATATACTAGGTTTAGGCCATCCAACAACAAAATAGATAATTAAATTTAGAACTCCATCTTTATAAAATTATAACTCTCTCTCTCTCTCTCTCTCTCTCTCTCTCTCTCTCTCTAGAAGCCTAGATTACTTTAAATAAATACCACATTAAAGAGTATGAAGTATAGTTTTGATCCAACAATTTTTATTAGCTTTGATGATGTTTTGGAATTTTTTTACAATTTTCTCCCAACCCTGCTCCCTGTGAAAATAACTAGGCTAATTCTCTAATTTTACACTAGTAGATAAAACCTTAGAAATCACTGAAATAAATTCAAATAATAAATTTAAATGGAAGAAAATTGTATTAAATATTTGTGAAATTTTATAAAATAAATTTAGGACACTAAACATTAACCACAACATCCAGGTGTCCCACAAAGTTGATGACAAACCACAAACTTGTTGAAAATGCACATTTTATGTGTATAAAAATTAAAAAAAACTTTTTTACATAGTAGACTATCTTAAAACACCTCTCTAAATAGAAATTACACAAAAACACATTAAGGATAAATTTTAGACCACTCACCAAATTACTCTAGGTAGAATATCACCAAATTCTCATTCTTGCTTGGTCGACCACCTAACCTTCTCCTGTAGGAAGTCATTCAAATATTTATTCCAAAATGATATCAAGTTTCTATTTTAGTGATAAAATAAATTTTATATAGGACATTTATTTTAAATTAATAAATAAATGGAAGGAGGAGGTGGAGTATGGCAATTCAAATGAGAGTAACTTGTACTTACAAAGCCTTTGGCCATACAAGGGAACTATTGTTAATTAATTACAAATTAACTATAAGGACATTAAATATTATGTCCTTTTGTTTTCAAGATATTAAATGGGAAGAAGAATGAGTATTTATACCACTAATAATATTTGATAATATTTATTAGGGTTTAGTAAGAATATGGTTTTACATTGAAGCGAGTCTAAAGGTGAACTAATTAGAAGGATTTTAAAATATTAACTAATTAAGGGTTCCACTTAAGAGTTTCTCTTAAAACATTTGTTAAATCCAAGGTTTGATGGCCATTATAAGGTCAAATCCTGTTCATCTAATGCTAAGGCTAAAACAAGATTTCTAGCAAGATTAAGCTAGGATCAAACCTGTAGAATGCTTTAAAGATTGGAATGAGGAGTAATGGTGTTAAAGAGGAATGCTTAAAAATAGTAGCAAGGTAGAGTTTCAAAATAGAGGATAGAAACATTCAATCTATGAGCAGAGTAATGGCCACAGGTCTAAGCTCATTTCACAGAAACATTCATTGTGTTTTCTTTTTTAATGCCAATTAGTACATCACCCCATTTCATATTACAAGCTTAAATTTGAAATTCTATTTATAAAGTTTATTCAAAATTTATAACACTAATACATATATCCTTGATTCATCTTCCAACTTTAGGTTAAATAATAATATATATACATAAACATCATAAGCATATATTTCCATTCACATTTCTTTCAGAGAAACAAACACAAACATTAATAATGAAAAACTCAAATCAACACTGAAATCACACATAACAAAAATAGATAGAAAGTTTGCTTCTCTAAATGAGACGTTGATGAAAAGGCTAACATTGAATCTTAAATGAATAATAGCCCTCACCTCCTCCTTCAACTCTTAGAATCTCAATCCGCCAAGGGTTTTTTTGCGGAACACAAATTCCATCGGAGATGAAGTTAGATCTTAGATGAAGTCAACGATCCATCAATATGAAACTTACCAACTTTACCTTGGTATTATTTTCCTCATAGAACATCTATCCATCAATAACCAACTTCATCATCCCACTTGTGCATTCTTTGCCCTTTATGTAGGTTACCATTGGCTGTGAAATGAGCTTCGGGGGCTCTGAACATGGCGCCATAGTCTCCTAGACATGATAGTGGATCAGGCTAGTTAGTCAAATAGGTTTGGGCCCAGGAGTTTCCATAGGATTGCTTGACAGACAATCTATTGGAGAAGAGATTGATGAGCCTATCCATTGTGATTAAGGAGAGGGCATTTTTTTTTTATGTTAGTTTTTTTTCTTGTTGTTAAAAGCATAGATACTAATTTATAGTGCTCTAACGTGGACAAAAATTTAGAAATTTTAAAGCATGAGACTTTTTTATGGCAGTTAGTAAAAATGATTTGTAATGATTTTGAAAAAAACATTATTGTGATGTTGTGTTGCTTACTTTAAATAAGAAAACTAGTGTTTTATAATGAGTTAATTTCAAAGGATTTGGAGTGGATGGAATAAGAGGATAAGTTGTTTAGACTCTGTTAAATGTTAGTACAAATTTGGATGGAAATTAATGAATACAATTATGAGGAATTAAATCAAGAAATTTTGGGATAATTGAATCTTGGGTAATTAATAGTTTCTTTTTCTCCTAAATTAAGAAAGTGCTTTCATATTTGGTTTGAATTTTTAATGAGGAAAGAAAAGCTTTAAAGATTTTATTGATAGAACAAAATACACTTAATGATCCTCCTTTAAATGATTCTTTGACCCTCAATTTATAAGACATTTGGGCACTATAAAAATGCTATATTTTAAACTCATAAAGAATGAATAAGGAGAAATAACTAGATGGATTATGACATGTGGAAATCATGTTCAAAACATTAATGAATATACATGATTATCCCCAAGTCGAGTGATTGTAGGGAGTCACCGACTTGTAATATTACAAAGCATGACAACAAATATAGTAGGTGAGCAACTTTATTAACTTGGGTGAGTAGCCCATTAAGTTTAGCATATGATTCTTAGACCTAGGTGAGTGATTCTTTGAGCTGGGAAAGTGATCCTTAGGTTTAGGAAAGTAATTTATAGGCCAATGTGAGTGACGCTTAAGCTAGGGTGGACCCTTGCAAGTCCCATTAGTATCTTGCAAGCTTACTTGGTTTTAACTCTTTTAAATGTATATTCAATTTTCATATTCTCTTTTTTAGAGCAACAAAGTGTAAAAGGATTAATTTTAACATTAATACTATAATTGAGTAGTTGTAGAAGAAAGTATTAGATTTTATTATTATTATTGCATTAAGAATATTATCGAGTTGCTTTGATAAAGGCATTAGTTTAACTCTTGTGTATATTAATATTAGGCTATACACATGACATATTGTATTCTATTCAAACTTGATCTCTCTTATTAACCCTCCACTTTTATCATAGCAATTTCACATATCTTCAAATGACCAAATCACCTACAAAGAAAGTAGTGGGGAATTTTTTTATTATCATGTATGGTGTGTTCAACTATCACTTATTTTGTAGGTGTAGTTAGATTTACTTTTCATATTTTTAATATAATTTTGCAATAGGAATTATGATTAGTGTTATGGGGCTTAGGACGTTGGTTCCAAGACCAAGTCTTATGTTCCATGTGATCCTATGGGGCTTGCCCAATGAAAGAAGGAAATGAAGGAAAGAAGAAGTTTTGAAGATTTGAATACCCCATAGCTCTCATTCATTTGTTGTAATTAGATTATAATTCATTCTTTCATGTATAATAAGGGTAGAACTACTTTTCTTTTTTTGGGTTGTATGGCGGCACCATACCGCCTGTTATTCTTTCACGTTGAGGTTATAAATTATTTAATAATTCATTTACATTGTATGATAGAAATGGCATGTATTTTTCTAGTTTTTTCATATATGATGATTTAATGTGTGGCTTGGATCCATTTAGGCTTGGATCCGTTTAGGCTCTTAGGGGAAAAATAAATTTTCTACCCCAATAACAACTCATAATAAAAGTTAAATGCATGATTTCAAATGACATACAACATTTAACATGATTGGAAAGGAATAAATAACATAAACATATCATTTCATTCAATTAAATTAATTCCTAAGGACAATCTTATCAAATAAAATCATTTAAGATAAACCAAAGCTTCTTTAATGTCATTTTTAATCTCATGTTTTGATTTGATTTAAGGATGTAAGAAGAGATTTGCTGATCCTAACCCGTTCCCATATTTGTTAATTAAATTGATTTAATGAAATATGATTGGTTTATGAGTTAATTAGGTTGTAATATGCATTAAATCTATTAACCCTTTCTTATGTACCTTAACATAGTTACTCAAATTATGAGCCAATATGATATGAACATATATTGAAAATTAAATTAGCAATGATCTAAAGAAAACAGGTTAATGCAATTTATTAATGATTAATTAAATTAATAATCTTAATTAAGTACTCTTATAATTCTCCCACATATGGGTTAACTATAATTTTCTTTTAGATTTTCTTAGGTTGTTGAACACCTAAAGGTCCACCCAAGACTTCATTAATTGAGATTCCATATGATTATAATTTCAATTTGATTACTTGATTAAGCCTTGATTAATTTTAATTAATGAAATAAACTTAGGAAATAGATTAGGAAGGAGGCCCTAATCTTATCCCATGGGTTCATTCACTATTAAGCAACACTTAACCACTTAATTAATTAATTTATTACTATTCATGGGATTAATTAATATTAATTAATTTAAAGAGTAATTAGCTTAATTACATAATTTTCCTAATTAATTAAGCAATGAATACCAATAAAATTATGGGAGGCAGAGGTCATCCCATTAAATTAACACACAAAGTTTGGGGTTAATTACTTAGTAATTAAAGAGTAATTAAGTTAATTAATTTTGTAATTAAACTTTAATTAAGCCCTAATTATTATTCAAAACAAATAAGAATATTTTTAATAAATTCTCCTCTGAAATACCTTTAAAAATGAATATTTATTTTAATTTTATGATTTTTTTATGATTTGCTAAGATTTTTCAATGTTTTAGATTAAAATAAAATTTCATAATTTTTATAAGGTCTATTAATTTATTCTATAAAAAATAGATTATTTGAGCTTCAAAATTCAATATTTCTCAATCCAAAAACTCTTTTAACTTGAAATATTAAAGGTGGGTGTATTTTAACTTCAATTTCAATCCCTAAAAATTTTAGATCAATCTAATGTGTATTTTTAGCTTAATTAGTGAAATTGTATTTTCCCTAAAACCTAAATTAAGCTTAAAATAACTAATTGAAATTGCGAAATTTGGGCTTATTAGATTCCTCTCGAAAAGATGAATCCATCGAGGTCTTATTTATAATTGTTTATTGAGGATTTTATTTGCTATAGATTTTTGAAGTTTCACGCAATTTAAATAATTTTTAAAATCGGAAAAACCTCGATTTTCCTACTTAGCCTTGTCAGCACCTCACGATGCTGACTGGACCATGTGGTTCCATGTGTCACTGCAGGATTGGGCCATGTAGTTCCTCGTGGCACAACCCGATTAGGCCGGGTGATTTCACGTGGCCTTTGCGAAAAAATGATGGGTTTCGATCGGACCGTCCGATCACTAAATTGAATCTTGTGATTTGAGAGTTAAAATCACGTGGATCTGCTTCTAATTTCCTCCATCCATCCTTATTAAAGAGAGATCAGATGGTTGTTATGTCATCTTCTCCTAGTGCACAAAAATAATGCTTGTAACGGGCCAAGCGCGAACGAACAGGAAATTGAATGTCGAGGGTCCATTTCAGGCTCAATTTCATTGTGATTTTCATTTAAAAAAAAACTCTTATTTCGCATTGAGATCATGTGAAATGAAGAATGCAAAGGATACCTAAGGGATTTTCCTAAAATTGAGCAAACATCATCAAAAATAACAATTCTATAGCCAGCTACAGTATTTGAAAGTTACCTCATCAGGGATGATTTTTTGGGGCAAAGATGATTTAAACACATTCCTGGATGCGAGATGAAGCTTTGGAATGAATATAAACTCTTGTCTTACCTTGGAACGTCGTGGTCACCAACCTTCACCGAAATCTGCTCGAATTTAATGGTTTTCCATCAAAAGGAAATGGGGAATGAGTTATCTCCCTCACTGGAGTTCTTTTAGCTTCTCTAATGTAGAAATTGAATCCCTAGGGTGCCACTTTTCCTTTGTGCTTAGGTGGCCAAAATAATCACTAATGGTAATTTTGGCTCCTAGTGGGTCTCTTATGGCTGGTGGTGGTTGGGAATGGTAGGGAATCATCCTAGGTGGCTTGGTTTGGTTGACCAAGGCTTGGGAGGTAGTTTCCAAGAGGGGTTAGTGGGTGTCCTATGGGTTTCAAATGCTCCAATGGGAGAGGTGAGGTGAATTCACCTGTGCCTGAGTCATGGCCAACCCAACCACCTCTTGGGTCAGATTGGGCAGTGTCTTAGGTGCCTAGGTGGACCATTAGGAGGGTGTCAAGTGGGCAAGAAATGGAAATGACCACTTACTTAAGTGATTTATTTCATGAGATACCCTTGACCCATGGGTAGAATGGTCATTTGACATTAGATTTGATTTGGGTAGATTTGAGTCAAAAGTGAGTTGGGCCAAATTTCAAGTCATTTGGAGTTCATTAGGTTTTTTGACTCAATTTGACCCATTTAGGTCAGATTGGGTCAAATTAGGTTAGGTTGACCAATTGGTCAAGTTAGATCAAAGCAAGGTTTGGTCAAGTTCATATGATCATTTGGGATGTGTTGGTGTCATTGGATTGATTTAATTTAGTTTAGATTTGATTTTGGTTCATTTGAATTCATTTGGGTCAAATGGGTCAAGTTGACCAATTAGACCAAAATGGCCAAATTGGTTTGGGTCATGGCTTGGCTTAGGTTTGGTTGATCATTTGGAATGTGTTGCAGGCTTTGGTTGAGTTTAATTTGGATTTGATTGGGTTTTAGGCTTTTGACCCTTCGGTCAAGTGTTCAATAGGCCATTTGGGTATAATAAGTCAATTGGGCTCAATTGAGGCTTTGGTCAAGTTTAATTGTCAATTTGAAATGAACTTGAGCCAATGGTTGTAATCAATTTGGTTAATATTAAGATTTGACTCATTTTGGCCATTTAGGTCAAATTGGATCAAGAGGGCTAATTGGGTTAAATTTGGCTCAATTGAAGGTCAAGTCATATTCAAGAATTAATTTTGGGTTGGTTTGGATCATTGGTTTCAAGAGATTTGGCTCAGGTTGTAATTTAGCTAGTTTAGGTTGATATGGGTTAAAGGTTTGACTTGGTCAAAGGGCTAGGTTGACTTGGTTTGACCTAATTTATGATAATTGATCAACCTAAGATGATCAACAATTATGCCATGATATTTGGATTGAATTGGATTTTGGTTCTTATAGATAAAATTAGTCACTTCGAGTCAAGTGAACCTATTGGGTTTAGTTGGCTTGATTTTGGGTTAAGTTTGATTTAGTTTAGTTTATATATGGATTTGGGATTAACATATAAATCCAACTATAATTAGTTTGGGTTCAAATGGGTTTTGGCTCATTTGAATATTTTAAGTCAAATGGGCTAAATTGGGTTTGACTTGGGTTGATTTTGATTTGGTTCGGTGATTATAGATTTCATTTATATTTGGAATGGTAATTGATGGATTGATTAATTTGTGAGAAAATCAATTGAATTTGGTTTGAATTTGAATGACATTTAGCTAAGTCCATGAAATTGGCTTAAAGGATTTAGATTTGGATTTTGATTTAGTTCAATTTTTTTAATGATTTAAAAGTATATTTTAGTTATATTGGTAAAGATGATTGAAGATATGATTGATCCATGAGAAAATCAATTGAATTGGAAGTTATTTGGGCTTAGATTTGGCTAAGCTCATGAAGGTTGACTCATATGGCTTAGGAAGGGTTTTGATTTAATTTGATTTAGTTTGATTTAGCTTTGATCATTTGAATGTAGATTTGATTTATATTTAGGGAGATAATTGAAGATATAAATTGATTATGGAAAAATCATTTAATTTTGGATTGATTTGATTTGGATTTTTTCTAAGTTCATGATGGTTGATTCACATGGCTTAGATTTGGATTTGATCATGGGCTTCAATCATTTAGCTTAGAATTTGAATTTGGATTTGAAAATGAGTTTGATTGTAGGTTTGATAGTGTGAATCTGGATTGGATTTGGGTTGTAGGGTAGGAGGGTTATCCTAATCCCTAAGGGATAGCCTAATCTTATGATTAACCCTTCTAAGTCTCTATGTTTAGATTAAGTGTTCACCTAAGTGGTAGAAGTATCTTAGTACTAGGGAAGCCTTAGTGTCTAGAAGACTCTTAAGTCTAAGATGAGGAGATTGAGAACTCACTCCAAAAGTGAGATCAATAATGCCTTAAATGCTTACTATGACCGCATGCAACACAAAAATAATTAAAATAAAATTTTAATTTAGGCAAGCCATCAACTAAGGGTGCATTTGGGCAGTAGTATTGTGCAAAAATGCATCGTATATGAGGCTTGAGAAATTGCATTTTGGCCACATTTTGGAGAACCTTGGTGAAAAAATTGCATTTTCCAATATGACCTAGTAGAGTGAGATGATTGCTAAAAAGTTATGATCTGAATTTTTAAAATAAAAAAAATTTGTAATACCAGCCGTAACATTTTTAGACAACAGCTTCTTTTGTAATAGTTTCATCATTGCATTTTTAAACTTCTATGGCTACCCCTAATAGACCCTAAATCACATTTAGGGTCTGCTTGATTGGATGTATTTTGGGTGTAAAGTAAATCAAATGTAGGAATTTTAACTTTTGGAGTGTTTGGTATGGTGTAAAATTATATAAGTAGTTAGTTATAGTATTTGAAATACAATGGAAAGGGCATTTGAAATTTACCCAAATTGGATGAATTCCAAATATACCAATTAGTGTAAAATGAGAACGATCGCTTCGCCCACCGTTTGTAGCTGCCTGTTGCCCCCTATCGGCTACCACCGTCGACGATAACCCTTGTTGTCGGTTGTAACTACCACCACCCTTAACACTAAAAAATATTTTACATTACATTCATTCTACTATAAAAAAATTATAAAAATTATAAAATAAAAAACAAACAAACAAACTCATGCATTTGAAAAGTTTCTAACCAAAAAACTTTAAAGTAATTCAAATACATCACATTTACTTTACATTACATTTTTTTATTGCACTATTTTTTTAGGCAACCAAACAGCCCCTTTAGTAATCTTATTATGTGAATATATGTTTTGTGCCATAACCAAACATCATCAAAGTGCTTTTAAAATAAAAAAATTTAAATTTTTACTTCATGAATTTTCCAAATTAATTATTTAAACTTTTTTTTGTATCTATAGCTAATTAACAAAATATTTTCTTTTCTATAATGATGCAATATGATGTGTGAAATGCAACATTTAATCCTATTTCATAAAATTGACTAATATAAATTAAATAATATTTTAATCCTTTACAAGAAAATTACTTTATTTAAGGTTATGGAATTCTTACTTATAAATCAAATGCTGTTGATTTTACCTTTCTCCATAAGTTATGAATCCATCTTCACTTGGCTTTTAGTAATTTGTTATTATGAATATTCTTATTCTTTGAACATCTGTTATTTAATCATCACATTTTTTTTTATTTTGTTTTGAAGGCATTCTCTTAAAATAAATTCATGAGTAAACTTTAATTTGGAATCCAAACTTGTTTGGATCACATTCATTATTGTCATGAATTAGATATGCCATGAATTAATGCAAATTTATTAATGAATTAATTAGGAAATAAATCAAGAACTAATTTGAAAATCAATTACAAATTTAAAATTGAATTTAGAATGTGTCATTTCCAAAACTAGAATTTCACAAAGAAAGAAATAATTCAATTCAATCTAATTTAAGTTTAAATTTGAATCCACTTAAATCAAATCAAATAATATTGATTTGAAGATAATTTTGGAGAGAATAATTTTGGAAATAATTTAATGGTTAATTCAAATCTGAATGTAAAAATATATATAAATGAAAATGATCAAAGCAATAACTCATTAAATTAAATAAAAATTATTTTGAAATAAATCATGAAATTCAACCGTGCAATGATTTCACAAAGGAGTTTGCTTTGATAACATGACACTTGAAATCCGTATGGCACAAAACACCTTTGCAAAAAGGCATTTTCATGTAGACAATTTTTTTATTTTTTTATTTTTAAAATAATGAAATGTTTAGATAATTAAATATATTTTAATGAATGAATTTTAAAAATAAATCATCTAATTTATACATATTTTGTAAAAATAAAAATAAAAAGTGTTTTTCTTTTGAAGTAATTCTTCATTTCTAAAAATATTATTTATACATATTCTATTAAATATTTAGTATGTTTTCAAAAAATAAGAAGTTAATAAAAGCTATTATTAAGTTTAATTTAAAATTTTAAACAAAAATTACAATTATAACAAAAATTAGTATACAATTTCAATAAAATCTTATTAAAAATATTTAGATGGAAGATATTAATTTATGATATTAAATTACATAATTATTGAAAAAAATAATGTTAACAATAATGTTAAGTATTTATTAACCTTGATATTTTTTTTTTCATTTAGTAATTTATGCATTTGTGATTGAAGATGAGTTTGTGTCAAGCAGTAATGCAAGTAATGCTCAAAATCTTATTGTATTTTTTTATCAATCACCTATAGACAAAAAGTTTTGCACCTTTTTTTTTTTTGACCCATTACACTCATCTGGTCATCATATAACTTCAATTAAAAATCTTCTGTCTCACTCCACTGGTGATAAAATCTCACACTTAAAGCAAGTTGGTCATCACGAACATAGTTTTTGTTGATTTATGTTTTAATCTTATGAGCTCATGGTATTGAATTTGTAGAAATTCAAACCCAACGATATGATAGTCCTTATCCTTAAAATCTTTTGTTGAATAAATTTGCAACATGTCCAATAATAAATTCTCTTGTAGAACAACTATACACACTCATAGTTTTCTGTGTAGCCTCCCAAGTAACTCGTCCTGATTGGATGTCCAATGCATGCAGTAGTAATAAGCTTCATGTATGAGTACTTGCTGCTCTAATGAAGGATTTATTGATTCTTTTATTGGATTACACACATTTAGAATGACAATTTTTAATAAGTCCTCTAAGTATCCTTCACAATATTATAAGAACTACTTGTCATTCCTTAAAATTATATAATATATGTTGCATCACTTAGTTGTTGTAAATAGATTTAACTATTTTGTATTATATCTACATTTGAAACATAATAACTATGGCTAAATAATTTTAGCATTATAATTTGTAATATAAATAAGTCAAAATATTTCATTTAACATTATTGATTTTGAGTTCAAGATAAAAATATAATCTTATTTAACATTATATAGTAATCCTTTCTATGATGACACTGAATAGCGTTCGACCTTAGTGTGTATCTATTAGGTGCTTGTACTGGCAGATTTCTAAGTTGATGCTCCTCGTTAGATGTACCCTCTTAAAGCTCTTGTGGTGTCATGTTAAATGATTGATAAGGTTGAGACATTATATATTGTTGTTTATAAGACATTGGTGATGGAATCATATATGGGTTTGAAAGATATAACATTCATGACACCTCAATTGGAGACATCATAAGTGCTCCATAAGGCATAAGCATATATGACATATATTATTATTGCTTAGTTATTATTATTATTGTTATCAGATACATAAGTGAGAGCTTAAGTAGTCATTGAGAGTGTTATTATATATTGACCAACTTTACATTTCAATTATTGAAAGTTATTATCATTAAGACTATTACTATGATTAGTATTATTATTATTTTATCATTACTAATTTTATTACCAATATTATTAAGATTGTTACCATTATTATTATAGTTCTTATTATCAATATTATTGCTTTAATTAACATCAAGGTTGTAATTATAATTTTTTTACTATTATTCCAAGAATTATTACTATTAATAGTATTATAATCAATACCATTATTACTATGTTATTATTGTTAACACTATCGGATTATTTTTATTAGTAATAATAAACTTATTAAGATAAATATTATATTATTACTTTTCTTATTATTACCATTATTAATTATACTACTAGTATTGTTATGACGATTAGTAGTTATACAATTGTTATTATTATAGCTTCTACTATTATTTATATTATTAGAGTTATAATTATCACTATAATGCTTATTATTCTTCTTCTTAATACCATTACCTATTAATTTTATTAGTAATAAAACACTTAATATTGTTATCAACTATGTTATTATTATTTATATCATTTTTATTAATATTATTATTATCATTATTAATTTTACTTCCACTATTATTATGATTATAACCATTATTATTAATGTTATTATTGCAACCATTGTTATTAATGTTATAATTATAAATTTAATTTCTATTATTACTAAATTTGTTACTACTACTATTTTTATTATAATTAATATCATCATCATCATCATTATTATTATTATTATTATTTTATTATTATTATTATTATTATTATAACTTCTACTTATTATTTATTTTTTTTATAATTGTCACAATAATGCTTATTATTATTATTATTATTATTATTCATAACAATATTACTATCAATATTATTAGTAATAATATACGTAATATTATTATCAACTATGTTATTACTATTCATATCATTATTATTATTATTATTATTATTATTATCACTATTACTATTATTATAATTAATAATATTATTATTATACATTTTATTACTGTTATAAATATAAATTCAATTACTAGTATTATTATTATATCATTATTATGGTTCATTGTTATGCCGTTATTATACCATTATTTATTATATATTTATAAATTTTATTACTTGTAATTATAGAATAATTACTACTATTATTATTACAATTAATACTTTTATTACAATTATAATTATAATTTTTGTTATAAGTATTATTGTAATGCTTATTATTATTATTGTTAATAACATTACTATCAAATTTATTAGTAATAATATACTAAGTATTGTTATTAACTATGTTATTACTATTATGATCATCATCATCATCATCATTATTATTATAATTATTATTATTATTATTATTATTATTATTATCATTATTGTTATTATAATAATTATTATTATTATTGCCATAATTGTCATTACACTAAGTAATAATAATAATGTATGTTTTTAATTTTATTAATTAAAGTTATTCTTATAATTATGGCATTAATTATTATTAGTGCTAATAATTATTATTTATTATTAATTATAATAATTAAAAACATGCATTAATTTTATTATTATATTATTATTATTATTATTAATCTATGTTATAGTTAGTAACATACTTTAATAATAGTAACTACTAATGTTTTTAGCATAATCATCATTATTGCTATCATTATTATTATTCTCATTATTATTATTATTAAAATGATAACTTCTACTAATAACATATTTTGATTAATTATCATTAACATCCTTATTAATATTACTATTACTATTATGATTGTTATCACTTATCAATCTTATGATTGTCATTGCTAGTATTATTATTATTATTATTATTATTATTATTATTATTATTATTATTATTATTATCACTATAAATGTTACTACTAGTAAGTCATTACTTATGTTATTTTTTATTTATATTTGCATATTTTAAAATATTTTATCTAAGTTCAAGAACATAATATTCATCGTTATTTAAAATTTTTAATTAATATTAATAAATTATAAGATATGTTTAAGTACTAAATTGTATATCACTATGCGTAAAATCAATATTCTTCTACTTATATTACATTCGTACATTTTGTCAAAAAAATTATTTATTAGTCAATGAATTCTTACTATTTGTTCAAAGAAATTCATAACTTTAACAATATGTTTAGATTTATGATTTATGAGATGGATTTTTTAAATTTTTTTACTTATAAAAATTTTAATTATTATTGATTTTATATTTGTATTTTCAAGATAATTTTTTTTTTGATATGTGAAGCTAATGAAAGTTTATTATATTTATATATTTTCTATGTTCACTCTACTAAAGTAGTTAATTACTAGTAACAATCAATGTATGAGCTTTTAATCAGCATATAATTTCGGGAGAATCTCCTACACTTATGATATATGCAGGGTGAGGTTCATAAATAATGAATTGTAATTATGCTTAGTTAGATAAATTTTATTTTATTCATAAAAATACTCTTATGATTTTCTTAACATTTTATTTAAAAAAATCACATGAATTGCAATGGTTTTCTCGATCTACAATTATGTTTATTTATACAAAATTTTTGAAAACCTTTAAAATAGAAAAAAAAAAGAAAAAAAGAAAAACAAACACTTTGTTGCACACTAAGAGTACACTTTGTTGCACATTAAGAAACAAAGTCATCAAGAACCTTGCTGCACGCCAACCACTTTGTTGCACTCTAACATGTATTTAATTTGATAACCTTGCTGTACTCTCCCTTTGTCGAATTCAAGCTTCAGATGAGTTCATGGTCAAATTTAGATTTACCTAACCTAACTCAATTAATCATGGGTGTATATTATATGTATATATATACACATAAACTCATTCAACTCTAAAAGCACACTTAAATAATTAACTTCCCGGATCAAAATAAACCATATATTTTAACCAAATTAATTAATAATTGATCAAATGCCGTCCAATTTGAAAAGTGAATAATACCGTTCAACCAAGTTAGTCTAGACTTTATTAATACTCAACCACGCGCCACCATCTATCTTCATGTAGAATAAAAATCTCCATGGAGATTGAATCAAATGCCAAAAAAGTCAACTTCCATTTCATCGATCCCCAACACAAAATCTCCTTCAATTTTTCCTTTGTTACCATCACCTTGTTATCCAAACTTTTGTTGATTTTTCTTTGTGCTTATCAGAATGTTGTGCTCATTAACTTCAGCTAATAAATGAGTTTCTCAGTAGTGAACTCACCGCCTCTATTCCTTGCACAAATCCCTAGTTCGCTTCTTCTATCAGTATTGAATTATTTTTAGGTAGAAGAGAATCCACCCTCACCGATTTTATTTTATTTATTTTTTTGTAATTATGTAAAAACCTTTTCATCGTGGTTAATAAAGTGGGAGAAGAGAGAGAGAGAGAGAGAGAGAGAGAGTGATGCTCGAGTGTTGAAAGAGAAGTTTGGAGGTTAATTTATAGAGTTTTACATGGAAGTTCAAAAGTTTTAAAGATATGCAAAAAAAAATATGCTGGTTTATAAATAAAAAATATTATTAAGCTTTTGTGATTTTCTGGTTAATTTTTTAGACCTATTGTAAAATATCATTACTAATATAATATTTCATGGAATTTACTGAGTACAATTATGGGGAATTAAATCCTGGTAATCCAAATTTTTTATTTTTTATCCTTATTAAGAAAAGGCATTGATATTTGGGTTGAATTTGTTTGTTGGAATTATCATTTAAGAGTTTATCATTCATGTTATTAGATTATGCTCCATATAATACCTACTTTATATCTATATGACTCATGATAGTTGTATTATAAAAATATCCCTATTATTTATTTTCTTAGAGAAATATATCATTTTAGACAAAAATGTCCTCCCTTACATTTACGGCCTACTATTGAAATCTTGTTCGAATTAAGACTAATAACTAGGAGTAAGAACCACCATGCGATATCCCCATCCAGATAGGTGAGATATTGGGTGGATACCCATTCAAAAAAAGAAAAAAAAAAAGAACCACCAACTACTCAGTCGTGCCTCTATTTCCTATCAAAGATTTTACCGAGCATTTTAGAGATTTGTGTTCACTGTTGAAAGAATTAATTACATAAGGCAGAGGACATTTGTTCGTATAGTCAACAAGTTTTCAAGTTTGATTGAGAGGCCTATAGTGCATTATAGGAAATCAATGGTTTTCTGATAAGAAAATTGCCATTAAAATAACTAAAATCTACCAAAAAACAACTAAAAAATCTATCAAAAGTTTATTTGGTGAACATTTCATTTCAAAATTTAAATTTTCGAATCGCGCCACCAACATTTCATATCCATATAATAACATAATATAGAATTGCGCATTAAGAAAAATAGGTTATATTTAATTTTAATTAATATAATTATTCATATCTAAATTTAATCAGCCAAATAATTCATATTAAACACTCCGTTTGTCAGCTAAATGAAAATGTAAGAAAATAATTTAAAAAATAAATTCTAAAATAAATGTACTATAAAGATAAAAAATCTATAAATATAAAAATATTTATCTCGCCTCTCTCTCTCTCTCTCTCTCTCTCTCTCTCTTACATTTGCTCCTCGCTCTCTCCATCCTCTCCTTACAAATCTTCTGCTGCCATTAATGTATAGTTTTTGTTCACATTGGCATCTCATTCATGCACATATATAAATTCTCGATTATTGTAACCATTTTTCACATTATCATTTTGCGCATGAAAGAACTGAGAATCATAAGCTATGAACCTAACTCATAAATTCAACCTACTAGTTAGCTCCATAGTACTAAAGACAAAAATGTCATCCCTTACATTTCAAATGAATTTGGTTTGACTTGGCTTGTATTCAAACCATGGTTTGTACTTTCTTTTGAATGAAAGTTCGAGCAAGATTTGAATAATATTTGATTAAGGTTCCACTTAATCAAACAAGATAGTTGGCAAGTTTGCGCAAGGTTTTAGTTGGGTTCAAATAAGTTTTAAACAAGGTTTGAGTAGAGTTTGAATAAAGTTGGGTTTGAACTTGGTTTGAGTGGAGTTCAAAGTTGTTTGTATCATATTTTAATAATATACTACATCATTTATTTTATGAGTTTTGTACTTTTATAGCTTAAATTATGTAACATAGCATCATAATGACAAATACTATGACATCGAGTAGAACCAATAAGTGTTGTTGCTCAAATTATATTAAATCAATTGCTCACATTACTTAGAGATTTTGAATAAATCATCAAAAAAATTAAAATTAAAGCCTTGTAATATTAAATATAATTAACTGTTAAAGTCATGATAAGATAAATAAAGTAAAAGGTATTATAAAGTTGGAGGACTCTTGGCTTCATAAGTAATTTGATTATGGCCTTTCACCCAGTATAAACTACAACTATAATGCATCACACCCTTCTTTTATTTGAATGAAGGTTCAAACTTGATTTGAACAATATTTGATAAAGCTTCTCCTTAATCAAATAAGGTAGTAAGCAGGTTTGAGCAAAGTTTTAGTAGGGCTCAACCAAGTTTTAAACAAGGTCTGAATTTCATTAGAATTGAATATGGTTTGAAGAAAGTTTGAACAAAATTGGGTTTGAACTTAATTTGAGTAGGGTTCAAATTTATTTGTACCATATTTGAATAACGTATTACATCATTTGGTATATCAATTTCAATTTTTTGTGTTTAACATATGCAACATACTATCATAATGACAAATACTATAACATTGAGTAGAACTAATTAGTGCCACTTCTCAAATTATATTAATATGAACTACTCACATTACATTGAGATTTTGTATAAATCATCAACAAATTGAAATGAAAGTCTTTTAATATTAAATATAATTATAATGTTGTAACCATGATAAGAAAAATAACGTAAAAGGTATTATGTAGTTGGAGGGCTCTTGGCTACATAAGTAATTTAATTATGGCCTTTCACCCAACATTAACTACACCTATAAGGCATAACATCCTTCTTCCCATTTGAAAGCCTTTTATTCTTCTGTAGACGACCACCAATTGGCTTCATCATTGGAGGTAGCATAATAATGATCTTTCTTTAATTTAAAACCCTACATGTAAAGTATTACACACCTAAAGGAAGACTCTAATGGTCAATTTTAAAATAAGTTTCAGATACAATTTTTTTCTTTTATTTTAAAGAATAAATTAAATTTGTAATTAAAGTTCTCTAATTTAAAATATATAATTGAAACATAATTTTCTTTTAAATTAATAAACACACTTTTGTACAACAATTTCATTGAATATAATTTTCGAAGCACATTTCTTTCTTCTCCTATCACAAATAAAGTTAAGGTGAAAGATACAATTTGACGCATAATTATTTTGCATCAATGGTCTATATCTACTCTTAGAGTTCTCCCCTCAAGATTTTCACTACTCTCTCTCCTTTTGCTACCATATGGTTATAAAGTTGTAATAGGAGAAGAAACACATGTGAAAGATAAGATAAAATTTGTTGAACAACCTTTAAATAATATTTATAAATTTTTGATATGTACAATTAATAAATTTTCATCATCACATCACAAAAAACTTTATACTTTATATTAAAAATATTTTTATTTTTTATTTTTGTCATTGACATGATATCATTGTGATATGAAAGTAGGATGTTTCTTTCCTAACTAAATTTTTCTTAAGAAATTGACATATTATAGTTCAAGTAGGGTTTCTTGAATTATCTATTATCCATTTTACAAATCATTTTCATACAAGTTTTTTTTAGACATAATGTACTATATTATAGTTTTTTATAATATGAAGCTATTGATATTTACAAAAACTATTTAAAAATTATAAAATTAAAATAATTTTATTATTAATATACCCTCACATATTTTTCTTATATGTATAAGTTAAAGACATCTATATACTTCATCTTGGCATTCCATTCCTCCTCGAGCTGTCAGAGGGGAAGAAGTGGGAAGGAGATAAAGAGAGGTAAAGGAGGCAGAAGATAGAATTTGCAAGTCTTAGGTTCATTGAGACAATTCAATTGAAAAACTTGTTCAATTGGAGATAGCTTGTGGTAATTCAACCTCTATTTTTATATAATCTTTTTTGATTTATTAATTTATTATTTTTAATTTGGTCAAATATAAGATAATGTTTTGAACATTTCAAAACTATCTTATATAACTTATATTATTGCTTTAATTATTTTAGACATGTTGGCTTAATCAAATTAAATGTTCACCTAATATTTTTTTTTAGGCATATATTCTAATTTGAGTAGTATAAAATCTTCCTAAGATTTTAATAAATTTTTAGGTTGGTATAGCGTAAATGACAAAAGCTTTCTATAGTTTATTGGTAAGAAGTTATACATGTTAATTTGATAATAGATTTAATTTATGAAGCTTATTATTTATGTTTACATATAAATTTATGTCTATTGGAAAAGATATGTTGTGATGAATAATGAATATGATCAAGAATACTAGTTACGATATATGTTATAAAATAGGTGGATGTAAGAAAAATATATTTATCCTATTGAAGAAAGTAGCCAATTAGTTTTGTGCCAATTAACTATTTCAAACCAATATACAAAGTCATAAGTAGTGTATCAGAAAGGATCCTTTAGCAAATCATTAACCTTGCTACGCAGTAACCCTAATGTGTGGTGACCAACAAAAATACACCTAAGTGTGTGATATAATCGTGTTGCTATAAGGGACATGACTATAATTTATCATTAAACTAATTTGTCTCAATGTCCAATAAATAGTGATCATAATATTTAATAATTTTGAATAAATTTTGAGTAGGTTAAAAGAGATTTACAAATAGATAAATATATATTTTTAATTGTTAAATCACATGACAGTCAACTTGTTTTAACTAGAACACCATATAAGTGTTTGCCACACTTTTTTGAAGATATTTATTGTACAACCTATCATAAACAAAATGAAATTGGGCTTTTAAAATTTTAGATTTCATAAAATAACTTTGCAATTTTATATTCTCAAAATTATTATATAACTTAAATTCAAAGCATTAAGAAGCCTACAAAAAGTTTAAATTTTGATATTATATATAGAAATTTGAAGTTTTAAAATTGAAATTTTTTAGAAAGACAAACTTAAGTGAATATTCAAAATAAAAGTTGAATCCTATTTTTTCATTAAATGAATATGTAAAGAATATAAAATAATGAAAAGGATATTAAAAAATTAATGAAATTAAAGTCAATTGAATTAATTATTCTTCCAAAACTTTTAAAGCAAATAAAACTGAATCCTGATATATTTAAGTATTTTGAGAATTTATTAAATATTTCTAATATATTATCACCTAATAAGTAAAAAATTATGAAAAATATAAAATAATTTTAAAAATATTAGAATATTTTGAAATATGCAATATTTAATATTTTAAAATGCCTTAATTAAGCCTTGATTAAATAATTTATATGAATAGAAAAATTGTAAAGCCCAAATTAATCAAATCGAATACCCAAAGAGTGCATTTATTAATGAAAAATGCATAAAATGGGATATATATGCCCATTACTTATGAAATTCTGAACATATATTTAGGCATATAGAATGATCATTCTCAAACTATTTAATATTGTTTAATAATTACTATAAAAATTATGGAATTAGAAGTAATGCTAAATTTTAAGAAAAAATCTAAATAAATTACAAAATATTATCATACTTTCAAAATGATGTCTAAATGTAAAATCATGCATAAATGACCTCTTTAAGGCATGAAAATGGTCATATTCAGTATTTTGAAAAACAAAATTAAAAAAAAGAAGTTTAATGTTTAAAAAATATTAAATTAAATTAATGACCTTTAAAGTGTATGTGAATATATTCAAAGGGATGAAATAACTTCTCTTTAGCAATCCTAAAAATTTCAAGAATTTTAAAGAAATTTGTTCATAATTAAGTATTTAAAATATTAAAATTTTCAATTATAAAACATTGAGATTTTAAAATGAATTTGGCTTTTAAAATTTTGAAGTTCATAAATACCTTTTCAATTTTATACTCTCAAAATTATTATATAATTGAAATTCAAATCATTCAAGCACCCTACAAAAGTGTACATTTTGTAATTATATTTAAAATTTTGAAGTTTTAAAATTGAAATTTTTGAGAAAGCAAAACTTAAGTGAATATTCTAAGCCAAAAGCAAATCCGCTTTTTCTTATTTAAATGAATATAAAAAATGAAAAGGGATATTTACAAAATTAATCAAATTAAAGATTAATTGAATTAAATAATCTTTTGAAACTCTTAAAGCAAGTTAAAGTGCACTCTCAAATATTAAGAGTGTTTTGAGAATTTATATATAATTCTCACAATATATTACCGTAGAAGTAAAAAATATTGAAGAATATTAAATAATTTTAAAAACATCTAAAATATTTGGAAGTTTGCATTGTTTGATATTTGACTTTAAAATTCCCAAATTAAGCCTTTCATTAATTAACTCAATTAGATTTAATAATTTTAAAGTCCAAAATAATCAAATCAAAAGCCTAAAGAGGGCATTTAATATAAAATCCATAAATGGGATATATATGCCAAAAATTATGATATTTTAAACACACATTTATGCTTAAAAATAATCATTCTCAGATAATTTCAAATTTTAAAAAATTATTTTATCATTTTAAAAATTAAAACAAATGCCAAATAAGTAAGAAAAAATTAATTAGATTTGGAAATAGTTACATTCATTCAAAATGATATCTAGATGCACTGTCATGCATAAAGGACATCACTAAAACATGTTTTTGATATTATATTTTCCTAAGTTTTAAAACATCAGAAAAAAAAAAGAAATTTAAGGCTTACAAAAATTGGAATTGAAATTATGATTCTAAAAATTGCTATCTTCATCTAATCATCAACCCCTATCTTGCAATCACTTGATCGTCACCTAACCATTATTATTAACTATTGTCTACGTTTTCTTGTTCGACCGTCATCATCAGTCCACCATCTCCTAATTAAAATTGCCTATTTAATCATCTCACAATCATCATTCTTACATCTCTTATAATATCTAATACAATTACAGGAGATAACAAAAGTGCTCTCAACTTTGTACTTCCCTCTTCTCCAATTATAGTGAAGTGCAGATTTCTATAGCTTGAATTATAAACTGAATTATTTTAATGGAGCTAGGCTCTTGATTTATTTTTACATTTTCATACAAAAACTCTTAGTGTCAATTCCGTTTTGCTTTTATTTGTGTATTATATATTTGTATTAAACTATGATATTAAAAGCACTGATTCTACTATCATAGCAAAAGAAGATGATCAATGTTTTAATATTTTTATGTACACTTTAAAAAAATATGAATTCAATATCATTATTGTTAGCAATAGCATTGCCTATATTACAACATAACAATTTTCAATTATTATTACTCTATAATGTTTAATGAGTGTTTGTATGAGATGCAAAATTTTATTTTTTATTTTTATTTATTTACATATATTTTAAAATATCTTTGATTTTGCATAATTTTCATTTAAATTATCTTTAATATACTCATTTTATTATATATATATATATATATATTTATCAACATCTTAGAAATGTAAACTATATCATCATCTTAGAGTTATAGTTTACAAAACTTAGACCTTCCATCATTCAGTTACATCTCTTAATATTTATGATCATGAAAATATATTCTAAATATTAAATAAAACATAATAAAAAGTCAATTTTAACTATTTGTTCTCCTAAATAGATGATTTAGATATTGTATTGATAAAATATTACTTGCTTCCATTGTTAGAATTAAAAGACAATAAAATAGACATCAGTTTTTATATATAATTAAATGTCACTTTTAAAATTTAAAAATATGAATATTAAAATTCAAAGCATAAAATTTAAACATCTCTCTTAGTGACCATAAGTTCCTTAAAGATTTGCATCAACATAACATAACTTACCATATACTAAAATTGCAACAATAACATCTTTTTTAATTAATATTGTATATTGAACACATATATGAAACACTTTATATATATATATATATATATATATATATATATATATATATATATATATATATATATATATATATATATATATTAATGTTCTTGTAGTAGCTATGATGATATGAGGATTATGTTTAGCTTATTATACTTAGAGTTTAAACCATTAAATTTAAAATTCAAAATTTTAAATTTTAGAAGTGATATTTTTGATTTTATGATGTTTATGTTAATTGTATAATCATTTAAGATGTTTTATTTTAGTTTTGTAAATTAAATTTTATCTAGTAGTTGAATATATGTTGCCAAAATAAGATGAGCCATGCAAGAATCTTCCATTCTTGTATTTTTTTGTATATTGGATAATCAAGAATTAATTACAGCCCCACTTATTTCTTAACTTAAGTAAGCATGTTCCATAGAAAGAGGTTCCACATCATTCTTTTAGAAGGAACTAATGGCCAACCACCTCCTCCACTTAGAATATAATCTGAACTTATATGTTATATTTATAATGTTAAAATTTCTAATGAATCTCATTTGCTGGATATATAAATATATGAAATAATTATATGAAATTTGAGCCAAGTAACCATCATATTTAACATAAAGAGGTGAAAAATTAGTCAACAGATAAAATTAGAGCTAATTGCACACTAAAAAGTTAGTTGAGCTTATATTAAAGGAACTAGAGGTTTGATGTATAGCATATTGGAAATAAACCAATTTGATTTATTACTAGTGGTATGTGGTTAAGAGGTTAGAATAACAATTTAAACTTAATTTATTATTCAAGAAAACATGTGAGAAAAATGGGAAGTCCAACTTCAAATTAGTAGTCGCTAAAAGCTTTGAAGGTTTGTAATCAAACTTCTAATCAATAATATATTTTTATTTACCAACACTTTCTCAAGTATAAGATTACATTATTATTACTTTTAATTTGCTTAACATATCTTATAATTCTTCTTGTTTAGATTTTAAGTGGGAACATAATAACATAAGTTTATTCCAGTCTTTCTAAACCATTATTTATTTCATTATGTCATGTTGAACATGATTGTTCAAAATAGTTAGTGCTAACTTATAATCATATTTAAAAACTTAAAGGTAATTTATGATGTCTTTATAAACCTCCATCAATCATATTTACTACTTGACTTACATAATCCTTCTATAATAGTGTAAAATTATACTTCCACACTACTTTAGCTACCATTATTTTTTTTAATTTTCCAATTAATTAAAACGTCTCTCATATTTTTATGTAAAATCCAAAGGTAGATTTGTTATGCTTACTTACAAAATTTATTTATAATTGTTTCTTCTTTGTTCTTTATATTTTGTGAAACATTGATCCACTTTATGGACTACCTTTATGATAGTTTTATATATAATTTTAAAATCTAATCCATTTTTTTTAGAGTATGCATTGGTTGATTTACCACACTAAATGCTTATGTATTGTCAAGTCTAGTTAATTATACGTAAATTGAAGTTTTTAATCAACTATTAATGTTTTTTTATCAATAGTTGGTTCACCGTCTTTCCCTTTCTTGTTTAAATATTTTTCAAGTGGAATAGCCATAATTTTACATCCAAAATTTTTTAATTTCGTTGACTAAATCAAGATTGTTTTTCTTTTGGGGAAAAAATTACAATCTCAATTATTAAAACCTTCATTCAAAATAAATATTTATGTTTCCCCATATATTTCAAGTCAAATTCCTTCATATCTCCTTCAGTTTATTTACTCCTTGGATATCATCACTATAAATTTTATGCCATCATCATATACAATTAGAGTCCACTTCTTTCCTTATTATCTAATTATTAGAAAAAAATAATATAGTCAACCTTTACTTATTATCTCTCAACATAAAGAGGATATAACTAAATCTTGTGAGCAATGCTAATGGTGATTATTTTAGACTGTAGCTAATCTTTTAACTTACAATTTTTTCTCCTTATGATTGGAATCTTGGAATAATTTTTTTTTTACTTCTTCTTTTAGTTATCTATTTATTAAGGCATTTTTTTATAAATTTGATCAACATACTAATCTAGGTTTATTGCTAAGATAATCAAACTTGAATAGTATTCAACTTTAATGTTTTCTTGTATGCTATTGCATAAGTTTGAGTAAAGCCTAAGTTATTGAGCTTTCTTTGTTTCCAATGTTATGAAGTAAACTTACTTGTTTCAAATCAATTTCTTAATTTATTTTAAACAATGTAGAATGTTTTGAGAGTCAGTTTTCCAAAGATTTTTTATTTATTCATTGATAGATTATTTCCATTAAAGTTTCAAAGATCTTAATTTCACATTTTTAATGATTATAATGACATCACCTTTGAACAAAAGGCCTTAAACTGTATAGATAATTTAGTTTTCCCATTAATTTGAAATAAAATATTTTGTATCATTTCTTGCTCCTTTCTTAAATGTAATAAGTAAATTAAGACTATTAATTAAAGAACTTTTTTTAAGACCATCATTCAATAGTGGTGATTGATCTTATTATTGACCTCTTTAATTTTGTGAATATATAATAACAAGTTTCCTTATAATAAGCCTATATATATATATATATATATATATAATTTATTGCAATTTCAAATAATTTTAGTGAAGAAAATTTTTTGTTAATTCTAAATCTATAATTTTTGATAATTTTAATTATTTATAATAAATATATCTTATTACCTCCTCTTTCTTATTCAAATTCTATTTTCTCAATTTCTAAAACCTTCTATGATAATTTAAAATATAAGAAAATATATTTAAAAATGTTTTTTAAATAATAGTAATTCAATTATTTAAGATACGTGTGAGCTTTTTAATTTTTAATATTTTTAATCGGATACATGTCTGTCATGTTTTACATATGTCAGTGTGTCTAACTCATGTCCGTATTCTACATGTGTCTGATATTGCATGTCTCCTTTCCTAAGAGTGTACTTGGATCATAAATTTTATATATATATATATATATATATATATATATATATATATATATATATATATATATATATATATATATATATATATATATAATGTATAAGATTATACTCTTTTATTAATATTTAGGTCATCACTTCTTTTCTACAATGATGCAACTTTCTATCCTTGGTTTTCTTCGAGAACATAGGCATAAAGATCAACCATAATTTGAAGCTCATATTTGTATAATCCAGAACTTTTAGACCTCAAGTATCAACACCTAAGATTTAGTCCCCCATTTCCTTAATAAGATATAGCCCTTGTTCTTATATATATATATATATATATATATATATATATATATATATATATATATATATATATATCATGAGCTTCAAAATATGGTTGATCTTGATGCCAATGATCTCAAGGAAAATGAAGAATAGAAATTTGCATCAACGTTATAGAAAAAGAGTGATGACCTAATTATTAAGGAAAGAGTATAATCTTATGTAATATTTACATAAGAAATATTGCATTTTGCTGAGTTCATTTCGATAAGATAAGCAAAGGTTTTTTTTTTTTAGGGAAGCTGCTACAATAAAAGGGTTACAAGGTCCTTAATGGAGATAAACTCAAGATCTACTGTTCAATGAGCTACAAACAACCTAATGAGAAAATCCCTTGGCTAAGAACAACCATAACATATGAAGGGAAGAAGAAAAAGAAAGGATACAAATACAACAAAGGAGAAAGCCAATGGCCAGCCTTCAGCAGCAAATCTTGAGGATGAGAGAAGTCATGCCTCCAAAAAAGAGGGAACCTGCAAGAGAACAACACTGAATCTGCAAATATCTAGAAAAAAGAGTTAGCGCATTAAAGTGATAGAAACTAGTTGAAAGTAAAATAAAATAACTAGAGAAGATTGTAGAGAAATATGTGGAGAAAGACTCGACTCACAAATTGAAATTGCAAACATGAGCAACAAAACTTCAAAGAAAGGGTTACATCAAATTTGCTACTACCAGCCAAGTAATGGGTGCTCTCATCCCAGCCATCATAGCCAACAAACCTGGGAGAATGTGATAGTCAATAGATGAAAGTAGTGTGATCTTTAAACCTGCATACCAAAGCATAACAGCAAACAGCTGAGGAGAAGTCAGCACAAATCCGAATTGAAAGGGCTGACAACACTCCTACTAAAATAATAAACACTAAACAATGCCACCATAATAGTAGATGTTGTAGCCAATAACACCCCAAACCAAAAACCAACACCAATCAACAGGTACCTACTCCAAAGCACAACCATAACACATGGGAGAGAAGGCAACACAAAGCAGAGAGGTAAAGGAGTGACACCACTCTCTTTTTAGATAAGGCAACCCAAACATCAACATAATATCGGAATGCCCATGGTAAGGATATTCCAATGGTCAAGAAACAAATGGCATTAATAAGATGAGACCATAATATATGTGGTTTTAAAAGGCCTAAGGATGGACTAAAAGTGGATAACACCATTCAATGGTAGTACATTTAATAAGGATAAACAAAAGGCAATGACTAGACCATAGGTCCAGGCAAAAACCAAACACCATATGAGCCTGCTAAACACTAGAATCCAAAAAACACCATTCAATGAATAGACATAAAAAATCAGACTAGAAAATTGAAACCGACAGTGGACAGTAAGGGAGAAACACATTACAAAAATGAGCAGAGGTAAGAGTCATGAGCACAACAGCCATAAAGGACTTTGATCAAGTAAAGTGTTAGCGAGCCAAACAGGATCAGCAGAAACAGATGCTAACAAATATCGTAAAGGCTCCAATATTAAGGTTAACCACCCAACAATCAACAAAAACAGAAAAAACTAAGTCGAAAAAAGGCCACCATAGCTCACCATTACGTGCAGATTGGTAGAAGAACAAGCACCAACTAGCAGATCAATGGAAAAGGCATCCCAACACCATTCAACGAGAGAAAAATCAGATAATAAAGAACCCAAATATAGACGAAAACTACCAAAACGTTAGCTACCAAGATAAAATGACCAATACATGATATCCAGAAATTAGGTGTAGGTAAATGCATCATAAAACCAGAGAGCACATAAAAGGACTTAGAAATAATAGCAAAAAAACCATGTAGCCCAGAGACACAACCAAGCCACAGCTAACAACATCATCCATCACCCGACTTGAAGAAGGCACCAAAAGGAGTGAAAAATAGAAAACACGCATAGAAAAGATGATTAGTCCCATCACATCCATAAAATGAAACATCCTGACAATAAAATAAATTATGGTGCCCAACTCTCCTCCTAGAAACAGAAGGCTAAAAAAGCTGAGAACTTCTAACATAAGGCAATCTAGTTTTATCAAGATTCACAAGCCCCCTTAAAAGGGAAGGGATATCATCATTGGAGAACATATTCAAAGAGGAGGACTTGCTCCCCAATTAGCAAGAAAATTAGCACAATAATTACCTTCCCAGTAGATAAGAGAAATGTGATAATATATGTTGGAAAGAAGGCTCCTCGTATGATTAAGTAAGTAAAACATTTTAGCATTACCATGAGCTTCAGAATTTAATAATTCAATAAGAAGGAGAGCATCAACTTCAAACCAAATTTTTTTAAATCCTTTTCGGAGGAAAATGAAAATCCCATAGTACAGTCCATTCAACTCAGCAAATAAAACAGAACAACCATGTAGAGGAGCAGCAAAGGCAGAGATCACTTGTCCACTATAATCTCTTAAGATCCCCCCACACCCATAAAATTAGAAACTGAACCATCGGTTAACCTTAATGAAATGAAGATTTAGCTTCCTCCGATATAACTTTATGGGAAAGCTCAATAGCAAAAGAGGGAAGATTAATGCCAAAGTTAAAGGCCATATATTTCTATCCTTTGAAACTTGAGGGAATAAGGAGGTCAGCTTTATAAAGAGACATAATTCTACATTTGGTTCTAGCAATAATGCGATGAAAGTCCATAGGAATATCACAATGTTTAGCATCATTTCTTTCCCTCCAAATATACCACAGAAGAGTAGTGGCAAGAACAACTTTGACATGACCTTTAGGGGTATTAGAGAAACAAGTCTCAAGAAGTTGTATGATAGAGAATGACCCATCGAAATAGAGAGTATTTAGCATACTATCATACCATCTCGAAACCTTAATTGTAATAGGGTCATTCAACAACACATGATTCACAGTTTCAATGTGAAAGCAACATTGGCATTTAGAGGGGAGGTGAAATCCTTTTTTAATGAGAGTAGCATCACATGAAATGTAGAATATGCCAAGTTAAAATCGAAAAGGAGGTAGGGATAGAGATACTCTAGATTTTAGAGAAAATCGGACTCTTGAGATTTACGAGGAATGCCAAACATTATGTAATAAAGATCTGAGGAATGAATTTTAAAGTAGGGAATTGATTAAGCAAAAGAATCAATAGAACCTTGTCCCAGCCAATTATCTTGCCAAAAAAAGGAGGATCCTGAATTTACACCCCAAGAAATCAGATTTTCAGCAGCCCATTTGATATTATAAAGTCTTCTCCACACCAAAGAATCCCCAAGTTTATAAGTACAAGTGAGGGGATGTTTGCCCCACAGATTTGGTAAGCATAAATAAGCACCGATATGGTTGTTTCTAAGATTCCACCACATTTTATATGAAAATATTTATGCATCCTTATCCCCATTTGAATTCCTTTTATTCATCTACAAATGACTACCATTTGCCCATCATTGAGTTAAACACCTAAAGGGGGATTGAATTAATTTATTTTAAATCAATTTGGAAAAATAATTTTTTTCTTTTCTTTCACAATTAAAAAGAAAGTAAGGTTCTATAATTAAAAAGAAGTAATTGGAACATAATTTTCTTTTGATCTACTAAAACATACATTTTCACAACAAATTCTTGGAATATAATTTTGAATTACATTTCTTAGGTATTTTTATCACTAATAAAGTTTAGACAAAAATTCTTTTACATTATCATAGAGTATTTATATTACAAGAAATGATGTAGTAAAATGATGTTTTGCAGGGCATAAGATTTTTTTTTTTTGAATTTTAAATGTAAATTTGAGCTTAGAATTAGGTTAGGATCTATGGGGTCTAGGATTAATAGGAGCTGACCCAACCAGGCGGTGGTAACTGGACTGGATATCTGAAGAAGGAGACTGAAAGAAGACTAGATCTAAACTTGTAAGCGAACGGCGTGGTTACATTTCTTCTTATATAATTTAATTTGGTTTGATATATAATTTAATGCTAGTAGCAGAAATAGTTTCTTTATGTTTCTTTATGTCTTGTGTTTTTGTGATGAATGCTGGACATAGGCTCATAAGATAAACTAAATTTTCTACCCAACTAAATTAATCAAAACATAAATAAATACTCATAATCTTTATATAAAAGCCTAAAGTAAGATGTAGCAACCCCTTAGTTGGATGTTAAAAATCGTGCATAAATCATATTATTTCACTCATGATTAAGGAAGGGCTTCCATCTTTGCCAGAGAACTTTGGCTTGACCTTTGAGAGCCTATGATGGAAGGACACCTTCTTCTTTTCTGATTTGGCCAATAACTTTTTTCTAATTGCATGCATTAGGAATAAATTGTATACATATAGCCAAAATGAATCCATAGTAAAAAATTATAAAAATTTGAAAAATATGCATTAGTTAGATGCATCTTCATACCCTACATGATCTTAGGGATTAGGGAGTAAGTCTAGGTTCATAGATTTCTTTCCTAAAAATGCAACAACCCAGTAATCTTGCGTTAATATGACTTAGCCTCATGGTTTTAAAATGCACATAGGTGGTGTTAGCTGGTAGCCTTCTCCAGGCAGGTTGTAAGTCTAGAAGAGTCTGGGATAGGTTAGACAACATAGATTTGAATCGTAGGAGGTGTTAGCTAGCTGCCACTTTAGGAGATTGTAAGTTTAGAAGTTGGATGAATTATCCTCTCTTATGGAGGTAAGCCATTATGTCCACCTTTAGATTAGATTTAGGTCATGCTTTAGCATCATTGTAAAGCTCCCTAGATTTTGGATATGAAGTAGCTATTTTCTTTGAGCTATAAGCATAAATCCTCACCTCTTATGTATTTTCACAATCTTGTATTGATGGATTATAAGTCCTAGCAATCAAACAAGATTTAAACTCAAACAAATAATTCTCTTCAATTGCAAATACATAGTGCCCAACCATAGGATAGACTGTAATGCTCACTAAGCTTTCTACTATCATGAGTATTTCCTACTCTTTACCCATTGGACTCCAAAATAAGTCTTTTCCTTGAGCTTTCCTAATTGATTTTTCAACATAGTCAATTTATTGATAGTCCAGCCTTTAAATCTTTGAAGACTTTAATATCTATTTTTATTGAGAGTATTCCTAAGAAATTCACATTCCTTAGGATGTAATTAACTATGGAGGCTTGCCTCCATACGGAACTTAATGAGCTCGGCTTAATATAAACCCTACTTTACTTTTTCATGTAAAGTAGAGGAAAAATCTCTAGTATATTCAAAGACCCATCATGCCTTAGGAGTTTTTATTGGGTGATTAGGTATATTGTAGGCTGATGCTTCTATCTTTTGAGATAGTACATCATACCTTAATGTCATACCCGATCACTTCAATAAGTTCCCCCTGAGATCTGTGTGGTGTCTCACATCCAAAAATAAACACCACAGCCTTCATAACCCAAATAAAATTCATTCAAAACCATTTCAATTTGAATTTTCCCTAACAATTTGGAACATCATTTGAACTTGATTAAAGCTTGATTAGACTCAATTTGACCAATTACCTCACTTATCCCAAGTTGACCTAATCATCAAATTCAAAATCAAATTTGACCAACTAATTGAGCTTTAGTCCTACACAACCACCTCCTCTCATGCCTAAACCAAGCAAACATGGGTTCACATATGGAGCTCCATTCACTTTTAATTAGAACAACCTTAAGCACTCAAAAGCTTCACTTGCATCCCAAAGCTCCTCTCCATCCAAACTACCCAACA
This sequence comes from Cymbidium sinense, assembly GCA_021442155.1. Classification (NCBI taxonomy): domain Eukaryota; kingdom Viridiplantae; phylum Streptophyta; class Magnoliopsida; order Asparagales; family Orchidaceae; genus Cymbidium; species Cymbidium sinense. The sequence goes on from CM038233.1 coordinate 58,728,848, forward strand.
AAGCTCTTCTAAGCTTGTCCATCCCATCATTCACCTATATAAAACTCATAAAAACCTCAAATAAACTTATCGCACATCTTATCCACACTCAATAACAAATCATTAATCCCAAATCAAACATAGAGATTGATCAAACTCTAGCAAGCTACAATAAAGCATTGGTCTCGAGAGCAATCATCAGAGAGGCAAAGGTGGATCTTCTTAGTAAGGTTTCATCATTACTAAATGAAGCTATCTCAGTCAATTAATCCATTAGACAATGGATAGTGAGGTGAGATTCCAAAATCATAGAATGGCCTTAGGTTCTAAGTCTTTTGTGATGTGATTTTACATTTCGTTAAGATCAAGCCATAAAAACCCATTGAATTTTTTTTTGTAGATCATTTTGGAATTGAATCAACAAAATTAGATCTTGGTTGCCTTGGATCAAGCACAAAGGTGAAAGGTGTTCACTTCTCTAGTAAAGAGATGATTCATACATCATTCATTGACCGGAATAGATGGCCATGATCTTGTCTAGAATTTAATTTAATCTAATAACCTTGGGATAAATTTGAGCCTTCCAAAATTCCCATTTATAAATACTAAGCAAAACTTCAACGCATGAGTAATGATTGAATAACCAATCCCATGTTGCCAAAGTGACTAACTCGATAAACTGTAAATCAATTTAATTAGGATTTTAATTTGGTTTAATTATTAGACTTAAAAATTTATAACTAATTATAGAAAATTTTAGAAAATACAAATAAATACTCTAAAATCAAGGAACCTAAGAGAATCAAGGAAAATTAAATAAAAGCCTCATTTTTTTTATGTTTAGACATAGAGTAACTAGAGTTTAATTGAAATCATTAATGTCTTAACTAATTCTAAAGTACTTACCCAATTGAGTTGAAACTTTTAGGAAATAATAATGTCCTTTGCCTCCCATAATTATTTAAAGATATAAGTGGATTAGAGTTTGATATTTTAAATTCTTAAATATTATTTTAAACTTAACTAATAAAAAATATTTTAAAATTTATGAACTCACTACTTAATGAGCAAACATATTTCCATAACTTGAAAACACCAAGAGAAAATTAATACACCTTCTTGTTTTAAGTAAATCTCAACATCACCATTCAACAAATTATTAGGTGCTAATAACTCATTAAACAACTGAGCTTAGAAAATTCAAAACTAACTAATAAAATTCTAAATAATTATAAGTAACTCCTCTTTAAGAGAGTTAGCCAATAAAATCAAAAGTAAATGATTTTGGGTATTTTGAGAGTAATGCCTAATATTTGAATCTTAATTAGTATAATTAATCACAAAATATAAGTCCAAATCTTTGAAAAATTTAACGATAAATTTTATATGTCATTATGCATCTTCATAATTTTTCTCAAAATTTTTGGGCTTATGCTTTATGGTTTATTGCATTTTTAGGTTTTAATTAAGGAAATAATTATATTATTTTTTAATTTTTAAAATCTACATCGCATAATTAAGACAAAAATCATGAAAAAAATGATTGGATAAATTTAGTCCCTGCCAATTGCATTAACCATCATAATCAAGGATAATAAAGAATGATTTAAGTGACTTACACTTATATAATCATGTGATCAATATTAGGACTATTGAAAAAAAATCTTCATGGCATTCAATCATTCTCATGATAGTGTACTTAAGTAGAGTTGATTAGATTGATAAATAAATATCTTTAAATGTCCTTACAAGTTAAATATGTAGAATATAAAGTCATATGTAGATCATTTATAAATAAACTTATGTGATTTCAAATATCTATATATATATATATATATAATTCTTTATAATATAAATGTATAAATATTTGAATATTTAACTTCCTTCAATATTATAGAACATAATAAATGCTTTTAGGGGTAGCCTTTTTATTAATATTTTTAAAATTAGTACATAAAGATATAAGAGTATAAGGCCTTTTTTCTTTCTTATCATACAAAATCATATCTAATACAACAAACATTTCTCTCATCACTCTCTCCATGCATCCGGACATTTGATGATGAAGAAAATCAAAGAGGAACTAAGTCTTTTGATGTTTGTGTATCAATCTAGATGATCTTTTTTCCAGGTCTTCTTTTGATCTTGCATAGAATTTTTAAACGTTTTCATCAAATATTTTTTAGAAGAATGGCACAAAACTATGCCCCAATCATTTGAAGGAGAAGAACTAAAAGAGGTGGACTAAAAGAGGTGGAAGATTCAACTATGATCACCTTAATAGACCCTTGTTGTCTACAAGGTATTCTTAAGAATAATCACCTCTCTTGTAATTTTTTCAGCCAATCTTTGAAAGTGAAGCTTCTTCAATGGCATGACCTAACATCTAGTAATTGGGTAATAATTTGGGTCATTAATCTTAACTTCATCTAGCCTTTTGGATCAGTTTGAAATCTAGTTTTTTCTTTAAATTTTTTTAAAAAATTCTCAATGTCTCTGAAAGAGTAAGTCTAATTCATTGTTTCATTAAAAGGACTAGTATGAGCTTTCTTGGGAGGTGATGATAATTGTTGCTAAGATAGCCTATAAGGTGTAAGCTCTATTTGGAACGAATTGGAGCTTTTCCTTTGTCTGTAGAGACATTCCCTTCTATTCCAGATTTTCCTAAGTTTTGTTCTTTAGTAATTGACTAATCTCTAAGGAATGACATCCTATGAGCTTCTTCTTATAAGCTAGGACTTTACTTAATAGTTTTTAAAAGATTTGATAGTAAACCTTTCAATAAAAGGCAATAGGGCCATGGATATTTTGGGAGTACTTACAGGTGCTACTCTTATAGATGAGGAAAAGGTGAGAATCCTCCATCTTAGGATATAATCTACAAGGGATTCACCTAGATTTTGATTTTTACAGAAGGTCACATGGATTTGGTGTAGTGTGTCAATGAATTGCTTTATAAACATATTTTTCAAGTTTAGTGAAAGTGTGCATTGAACTATTTAGTATCTATATATAGTAATTAAAGGTAACCCCAGTAAAATAGCCGACGAACTACCTAAAAAATAGTGCATCACTTCCTATGGCATTATAACAACTCACCCAAAATGTGTAAAATGTTGTTTGGGATTACTCATCTTATCAAAACTTTAAAAGAAGAAGGCATAAATTCCTTTGGATATTGTACAAGATTATATTCTGTAGGGTCTACCCTTTAGAATTAGAGTTGTAAATTGTGCCAAAGCTTCCTTCACATGTTGTTCTACTAGAGACTTCAAGTGGATTTTGGGAGATATATCATATTTAGGTTCTTAATGATACCTTCTAAACCAAGCTTCGTCTCTCATATGGCATGGGATTCTTCTGATCTTTCTAAAGAATGTGGATGAGAAGAGGTGGGAACTAGACTTTGGAGTGATTTCATAGTGACAACCATCTCTTCCACCTTCTTTTTCATCTTCAAAATCTGATCATCCTTCTTCTATAATTTAGGGATAAACTATTGAGCAGGATCAAGGGAAGGACCCTTATGTGTTTCTTCTTATTTTTTTCTTAGATGATCTCATATATACCATGAAAATATGTGTTATAAGTATCCTAGGGTCATCATCAGGTCACCCCGATCTAAGTCAAAATGTTCTTGAATCTTAGTCACATTTGTTTTTTTTCATCATCTTATCTTATTACTCTTTTCTTTTGTCAAAAGATGGGATACCATGCTATAAAGGATGGCTTCAAATTCTTCTTCTAAATCCATAAGTTTTATCTCAAATGTGCTCTCTGCTTTGAGTGGTAGGGACTTCTATCACTAGAGTGGCTCTCAAATCAAGGTATCCTCATAAATCTATCATTATAAGGAGATAGTGATTCTATCTCCTACTAGAGGTATGGATAAGAGGTTCTAAGCAAAGGTGATGAAGGACTTTCTATAATAAATGTCTTCTTTCTAACCTGATGGTGAGTGAGTTTTTGGTTCATCAATGGGGCTTTGACACAATCCTTTCGGTTTCCTTCAACCTTATCTCCTAAGCTAACTCATCCTTATGCAAGGTTAGTGACCTCCCTGAGTGTTGATATTGATCTAGTATAACACGCATAGGTAGATAAGCTCTCCTTATACTAGGAAAACTACTTTTTATTTTTCATTTTTTATTTTTGGTAGTCATATGTCTCATTAAGATCCTCAGGAAGAGGCACAAGGGTTCTCAAGGTAATCTTCCATATGTTTACCAATATACCAATCTAAAGTTCTTTTTTCCTTTCGTAAGAAAAGGGTGAGGTAGAGATCTCATAATTTTAGATACATCCTCCTCTCCCTAGGCTATAGAAAGAAGATGAAATATACTACCTCCTAGAAGAAGAGAAGCACAAAGGGTATATCCTTGCCCTAACTTACTCTATTTCATCATTTATTTTCTATTTTTAAGGCTTGTCTTCTAAGGCTCCTTTATTTAGTCTTTTACTTAGTCAATAGAGGCTCAAGAGTAGACCCTACAAAAGTGTGTGTTTTTCAACAAGTTTAAGTTTTGGTGCCCATCTAAACCCGTCAACAACCTCAGGAACTTCACCAATGGTGTGTTTGGAAAGAACTCTAGAATGGGATTTCTAGAGACTAAATAAGCAATGGGAGCAAGAGTCACTCCAGTGATGTTTAAATCCATAAAGCCCCATAATTTGATGAGAGCCATCCTGGTCTAATGTTATAAACCAAAAACTAATCCCACATGTAGTAGCTAAGCTATTTTCTATCTTTTGAACAAAATTAAACAAATTAGTGCTTTATTTAACATAATGTAGTCAAAATAATAATTATGACCCATTAGAAATTTATTTTTATATATGACTAGAGTTCTTAAATATATTATATTTTTTAAAATGTTGGAATTATAGAACCCTCATATTTAATTTTAACAAAAAGGGAAGTTCTATAATTCGTTTAGTAGATGTTCAGTAAGCTCTACTAATGATGATATGGAGAGGTACTCAACGAAACCAAAGGTAATCTTGAAATGCGAAAACACAAGTACATTATTGATGTACAGAAATAAAAGTCTATTTCTGAAGATGTAGAGAAATGTCACAACACAATCAAAATCATGGAAATTTTATTTAGAACACCACTTATCTTTTATTTAAGTAATAAAATATATATCAAGGGATAAATATATATCTTGAAAGATAAATATATTGTCCTAAATGGATTTTATTACTAATAAGAACTAAGGCTCATGTTTATAAGTTTTAGGTTTGATTTGTGGATTTAGTCAGATCTTTGGGGTTTCGGCTTAGATTAGGGTGAAGTTTTAGAGTGGGAAGGAGGTAGGGTAGGTAGGGTAGAGTAGGGAGGTTATAGGTTTAGGGTTTATGCTTTGGGTAGGGTACATGAGGGTTGATTTAGGATATTTATTATTTATTATTTTATTTTGGGAAAGACATGGAGTATTGAGATGGAGGAGGAGTAGGGCTTAGGGTTTATGGAGGATTTGTAAACCAAGCAAGTTTGGTTATTAGATTATTTATTTATTTAAGGTTTATTTTAATTAGTTTAGGATATTTATTTTAGGTATTTATTTAGTAGGTTCTTTATTTTAGTTTATTTTTAGGTTTAGGTTTAGGTTTAGGTTTATTTTAGTAGTTTTATTTTATTTTATTTTATTTTGGTTTATTTTTATTTATTTTTTATTTTTAGTATTAGGATTTTAGGCTTATTTAAATTTATTTTTAGTTTTATTTTTATATTTAGTTTTTTATTATACAAAGGGTTTGGTTTAGTTTATTTTAATAGGTTTATTTTATAGTTTTGTTTATTTTATGAGGGTTAGGTTTATTTTATTTTGTTTATTTAGGTTTAGATTTTTTTAGTTTATGATTTGGTTTTATTTTATATATTTTAGGTTTAGTTTTATGTCTTTTAATTTTTATTTTATTTATATTTATTTTAGGTTAATTTATTTTAGTTTTGGCTTAGGATTTTATTTATTTTAATTTAGTAGATTTTATTTTAGGTTTAGGTTTATAGGTAAAGGATTTTATTTTATTATTTTATTTTATTTAAGTTTATGTTTTATTTATTTTAGGTTAATTTAGTTTACATTTAATTATTTAAATGGATTATTTATTTTAGGATTTATTTTAGTTAAGGATATTTAGTTTATTTTAGGTTTAGGTTTAAATTTATTTTATTTTAGTTTTATTTTATTTTATTTTTTAGGTTTATTTTATTTTTTTTAAGGTTTATTTTTATTATTTTAGGTTTAGTTTTAGGTTTTATTTTATTTTAGGTTTTATTTTTAATTTAGGTTTAAATTTATTTCTTATTTATTTTATTATTTTTTTAGATTAGGTTTAGGTTATTTATTTATTTTAGTAGTTTTATATTTATTATTTTAGGTTTAGTCTTTTGTTTGTTAAGATTACGATTATATTTTTTTTGGTTTATTTTTTTAAAGTTTTATATTTTATTTTATTATAGGTTTATTTTATTTTTTAGGTTTATTTTTATTTTAGGTTTTATTTTTATTTTAGGTTTAGAAGTTCAAGTATATTTATTTTATTTTATTTTTTTTTTTTTTTTATTATTTCTTTTGTTTAGGTTTTAGTTTATGTTTTTTTATTTTGATTTATATTTTTGATTTATTTTTTTTATTTAGATTTAGGTTTAGCTTTTAAAGTTTCTATTTATTTAGGGTTTAATGTTAGGGTTTAGGGTTTAAGGTTTAGGATTGGGTTTATTTTGGAGGTTTAGCATTTAGCATTTTATTGTTTATGGTTTATGGTTTATTTATTTGGGTTTAGGGTTGTTTAGTTTAGGGTTTAGGATTTATTATTTTTTTTAATAAAACAAAGATTCAACATTTTATTATTTCATTAACATAGTAACCCAATAAGTTTTAAGACACAAATGATGAAATATATCAAAATAGAGCAACATAAAATCAAAAATTATAACTAGAATTGACTATTAAAGGCATAGTTTCATAAGTAATGATAATCCATCCTTTAGTTTCCTAGTTCCCATGAACCACCACCTCTAGTAGCAAGATCCACCATCATTCAATCTCTGCCAACACCACATGTAAATCATTTAGCCCATAAGCATGCTTTCACCACCTCTATATCCACCAAAGATCTAGAGCCCCACCACCACTATTTGAAAACCACCACCTCCACCTCCGCCTAAGATAATAGCTTTGATGGTGATGTTCCTCAAGGTTGCCCATTCATGTTTACGTTTAGGTTTTCGTGTTAGGGTTTAGGTTTATTTTTAATATTTAGTTACTTTTTAGGTTTAGGGTTTGTTTGGGGTAGTTTTAGTGGGTTTATGGTTTAGGGATTTAAGGATTTTAAGGATTTGGGTTATTGGGGTTTGGGTTTATGGGTTTTAGGATTTATTGGTTTAGGTTTTAGGGTTTAGGATTTAGGTTTAAAGTTTATTTTAATTAAGTAAACTAGTAGGTTTATGTTTACTTAGTAAATTTAGATTATTTTTATTTTATATTTTATTATTTTATCTAGTTTAGTTTATTTATAGTTTATTAATTTTAGTTTTGGTTTTTAAGTTTATTTTAAGCTTTAGTTTTTTTTTTATGTTTATTACTAGTTATTTTTTGAGGTTTTATTTTATTTTATTTTATGTTTAGTTTTAGATTTTATTTTATTTTTAGGTAGTTTTAGGTTTTATTTAGGTTTTTTTTAGGTTTTATTTTTTTAGTTTAGATTTAGGCTTATTTTTTGTTTATTTTATTTTATTTAGTTTAGGTCTAGGTTTAGTTTATTTTAGGTATAAGTTTATGTTTTATTTATTTTACTTTAGGTTTTGTTTTATTTTATTTTTATTTTAGGTTTTGGGTTTAGGCTTCATTTTTTATTTTTTTATGGGTTTTATATTTAGTTTTATTTTTAGGTTTAGGTTTTTATTTAGTTTTTATTATATTTTATTTGAGGTTTATTTTTTTTATTATATTTAGTTTGGCTTAGGTTTTTATTTAGTTTTTATTATATTTTATTTGAGGTTTATTTTTAGGTTTTAGGATTTTATGGGTTTTTATTTTATTTATTTTATTTTATTTTAGGATTTATTCAATTTGTCACTAGATGATTTTTATTTAAATGATGTAATTGATTTATGAGTTTATTTTCATTTTTAGATTTATTTTTGTAATAAGGTTGAAATTCACGTTTCAAAGAATGAAGAATAAAAAAATTTCAGGTTTGGGCAGAACCCATTCTATTCAACATCATAAATCCTAGTAGAATGAGATTTTCATCTATTCTAAAGGTCAAACTAAGATCCTAAATATCTTAATTAACTTATTTTGAATTCATTTGAAGGATTTGTTTGAATTTAAATTTAATTGATGTTTATGTGTTTTGATTAGTATTTAACTTCTTAATTAATGTTTCATTCTCAAGTTTCATCTTTTGTTTATAAAAAGTTGTTTAAAGATTCTTTATTCTTTTCTTTTGAGTTGTATTCAAATTAATTAACTCATCTTGAGTTAACCACTTAAGAATTTAGATTTTACTGAATATTACATATTTTATCGATTATCTTTTAATTTAATCAATGTTCGATCCTTCTTTTAAAATTTGATTTTAAATATGATTATGATTTTTTCTTCAATTATTTTTTTTCGTTTGATTAATGTATCTTAATTTGATTTATGACTTTTGATTAAAATTCAAAAATATTTTTTTAAGTCTTAATTAGAAAATTTATGTTCTCATGACTTTATTTCATTTTCATTTTAGTTTAACTTGATATCAAATAATTTGATTCATTAATGTTTATGTTATTTATTTATTTTTTTCATATTTCATGATTATATTTAATTTGATGTTTACTTTTAAGTTCTTTTGGATTCAAGTGATTATATTTACTTAATTTTATGTTATTATTTTCCATTTTAAGTTATGTAGAATGCTTATAGTTTCATAGCTATATATTTTTTTGATTAGTTTTCATTTAGTTTGATATATTATAATTAGTTAATTTATTTGATTTGTTTTATTCAGATTCATTAATGTTTATGTTTACCATATTGAATGGATTAACTTAATTCAATTAAATTAAATTTTAATTCAAACTTAATTTAAAGGTTTTGGCATTATCATTTTAATGATTTATTATATTTCAATTATACAAATTAAGAGCATTCATCAAGCTTAGAATTTTTAATTTATCATTTAATTTGATTTCAAAGGATTATTAAACATTAAAGTTTTATTATTTAACTGAATATTTTAAAGAAAAGTATATTTATTAATCATAATCTTAGATGGGCATCAAACCTAACTTAGGCCATTTTAAACTTCTAGGTTATTTAGATTTAGTTAATTTGATTAATAATTTTTTATTTTATTTGTATTTGGAATTATATTATTCATTAATATTGAATAGGCTTAAGTAATTTCAATATTAATAAAATTTTATTTAGGTATGAAATTTAGAGGTTGATTAACTTTGATTTTCAATTCTATAATTGATTTATTATAATCTTATTAATTTCATAATTTAAGATTTACTTGATTTATTATATTCTTAATTATTCCGTAAGCCTTAAATGTATAATTAATTGAATTTCTTAACTTCAGAGAGTTAAGAAATTGTCTAAAGTATTATGATGTTAATGAAAATATTTTAAATTGGTTTCATAAATCTTTATAATTTTTATAATTTTTTTTTATTTACTTCATTTAAATTAACCTAGAGATTGAAAATTCTATAACTCATTATTAATTAGCTTTGAACTTTTTATGACAAGTGGGGTTCCTTGCCAATTTAATCTCCCTAAAGATTCATCTTAATCTAATGTAATTTTAAAACTAATTAAAGTATTAATTATTTTAGTATAATATAGAATAAGCCTTAATTAGAAGGAATTAATTAAGTATTTTAATTTTTCTTGATTCCTCTCTAGAAGATGCATGCATAGAGGGTTATTTAGAATTTTAGAAGTTTTAGTTTATTTATAATAATTTTTTGAAGTTCAAATCAATAAATTAATTTAGTTAATTTAATTAATCCTTAATTAAAGTCATTTGAAGGTTTATTAAGTTTCAGAGAGTTTTAATGGTTTTTTTAGACTCATTAAAGTTCATTATAATAATTTAAGTTGATTTCAAGTTTTTTCATAATTTTATTATATTAATATTAATTAATTTCAGTAAATTAAGGTTTGTAGGTTAAAAATTTTATATGATTCATTTTAATTGCCAATAAATTCTCATATTTTTACCTATAGTGTATTTCAACCATAAGTTCAATCTCCTAAAATTTTAAAATGATTGGATTAATGGTTTGAGTTTAATTTTGGTTTGATTATTTTTAATCAAACTCCAATTAACCCAAAAATACCTAATAAAAATTAGGGATTTTAGGTTTAATAGATTTATGTCATTGAGATAAATCCATAGAGTCCTTATTTACAAATTCTTTTCTGGTTGAGTATTTTATTTTATATGAATGTTTGAAGTTCTGTATATTTTTCTATAGTTTTTAAACTCAAAAAAATCTTATTTTTCCTTTTAAAATAGTCAGCGCCACATGTCACTGACATGGCTCCACTTTACACTCAATATTATGTGATTTGTCCATGAAGGATCCATGTGTCCCATGTTTGACGGTTGGGACATGGTTTGATCCATGCGGTCTGAGCAAAGATCGAACAACTCTGAATCATCATGTAGTTTTTTTTTAAAAGGATTAATCAAATAGTTCAACTAAATCTCAGTTGCTCATTTCTAATAGAAGAATGGGCGGTGGAGATTTTGCCGCTCCCATCAACAACAATGCCAAGCACTGTCGGTAAGGCAATTTAGTCAACGAGGATGCATGTTTTCGATTGCAAAAAGATCTTGGGTCGATTTACAATCAATTTAAAAATTTGATCTCACTTTAGATCAAGTTTGCTTCATAAAGTACCAATCAAAGTTGAAGAGGAAGTAAGGTTTGAGGCATACCTTGCCAATGTTGATCCTTTACGGTGGAAATGTTTCAAACTCATTTGTTAAGATGTGGTGACCCCTTGAAGGAGCTTTTGTTTACTTCAATGCCTGCTCGATTTTAGGATTTCCTTATAGATTTTTCTTGCATTCTTAATTTAATGTGATCCACATGCATTTTGGGGTATTTTTTGGTGAAGATCACCAAAAAATTGAGCCCAAAATCCCTTTTTTCCATTTAGTTTGACTATTTTTTTGAGCTCTAGTTCACCAGTTTTAGAGAGGAAGAGAAGTAGCCATTTGATTTCCCATTCAGGGAAATGAATGGATGTGATTTGATGCCGATCCTCAGCCTTACCAGATCACCGGAGATCAATCGACCCTGCAATCAGAGAAGATGGAAATAAGTTGCCTCCTCACCAATCACTGTGAAGGCCAAGCTCCACTCATTTGCCAACAGGTTTGGCAGAAATCCCGCTTGTCAGTGGCGTGGCAATTGGGGAAGGGATCGGCTCTCCTTCGTTTCACCACAGGAATGTGTGTGTGCACTTAGGTTGCCAAGAGAAAATCTATTCTTTCTTTTCCATGCTTGGCCATAAGCTATATCCATGGAGAATTCAAAATGAATTTTGCAATGGTGATTTCCACCCTTGTAGGCTAGCTCTAAAAGATGGTTAACTAATTGGGGGTAAGCTCAAATCATTTTAGACAAGGAGTGGAGAGGATATGGAGGAAGTGTAATGGGATTTAGCTTATTATGTATGTGCTTTGACTTCTTTTTCTTTTCATTGACTCCTCTCATCCATAGCTTTACTCTAACTTTATTTGGATTGAAGTTTCATTAGTTTTAATTAGATTAGATATAAGATTTAAGTTAATTTGAATTCATTTAGTTGGATTTAATGATTGCATTTAAATTAATATCATTTGGACTTAAATGGATTTAGGAGGTTTGATTATATTTCCTTTAATTGATTGATCCTTGATTTTAATTTCAATCAATAGTAATTGTCCAAATGTGATAATTTGGAGTTCAATTGATTTCATGAGAGTTTTAATGTGGTTTAGGTTTGACCCTTTTGATCTAAATTAGTCAAATCAAATCTCCTAGCTAAAATGGCCTTTTTAAGATTTAAATTTAAGTTCAATTGTTAATTGACTTTGTAATGATAATGATTAATCAATTTCATTTGATTTTGATTTTGATTTTGATTTTGATTAATTGACTCAAATTAAGATTAATGGATCAAAATGGGTTCACTTGGTTAAATGAACAAATTATTCAAGTTAAACTCAATTGATTGAATTATGTTTAATGATGATTTTCAAATGATTTTAGACATTCAATTTAAATTAATTTCAATTTAATTTAGATTTGAGTTTCATAAGGTCCATTTAAGCTCATTTAGATCAAATGACCTAATTAACCTAATTAATGTCTCATTGGATTTAGATTTATTTAGATTCATATTTATACACATTCAATTAATGAATTTAATCCTTTGGAATGACTTAATTTGGTCAAATTTTAGTGTTGACTTTTGACTGGGTGGGACCTACATATATTAACTTTATGTTAAATAATTGACCATCTTTGACTTTTATTTGAATTTAGTTTTAAATCCATTCATGTTCATATAGCGACTTCATGCTTTTTATTTGATTTAATTTGAATTTCTTTAGATTTAGTTAATTTTGAGCTTAAGTAAGATAATTGGGTTAACCATGTCAATTACTTTGATCTAAACTCAATTGAATTCAGATTTATAATATTTTTGATTCAATTGTTTATTTAGATTCGAGTTTAGTTTGGGTCCACCTAATCCTATTAGGGTAGGTCAAACCCTAGAAAGATGCATTAGGTCATCAAGTATAGTGTCCTAAGTGCTTAATTAGAAGGCTATTAATCTAGAACTAGATGCCCTAATTACTAATTTAGAGATGATGTTAACTCACTCAGAAATGTGGCAACATTCATTAAGTCACGTGTCACCAACTCAATAGGCTCGTAGATGATTCTCATGACATTGAGGCCGACAATGATGCCAGCGTCCTTGGTTGCCTAGCTCTGAGACTCATTGAAGTAAGCAAAGACAGTAACTACTTCATTTTTCACTGTGAATCCATATTAAGCCTCGACAATCTCATGCATCTTAATTAGAACAATAGATAAGATTTCTTCAATTGTAAACTTTTTATCTTCTCCCTTATATTGGACAACAATCATTGGCTTGTCTCCAGGTCTAGCAGTGACTTTGAAGGGCCAAAAATTTATATAACATTGCACAAAAGCATATGATTCTCTGCAGCCTCGACAATCAGCCATTTGGTATCGATGAATATGACATTCAACATCATTTAGTTGCTTGGTAGTTTGCAATAATTTTGGCCCGATGATGCTGCCACATTCACACGCAAGAGTACGTCGTACTGAGATCAATACCAATTGTTGGGCTCTCTCCCTTATTCAGCTATGTTGAGAGATTTGAGAGCTAAGAACAGATAAAATTGATGTGGTTACTATCTTAAATCCTAAATCCCATTTCTTTTGATGGAGAGGCTTGCAATTGAGAAGATGGGATAGAGAGATAGGAGAGGGAGCGGGGAAGAGCTCGTGGGTCATGAGCCTCAGAGAGAAAGAAATAGGGAGAGATGGAGAGGAGAGTTAATAGAGAGTAACTGGAATGATATATTTGTTGAATTAATAACTTTTGGGTGGAACATATGTAACATTATAGTGTTAGGTAAATTAATAAGTTTTAGGTTTTATGTATGTAAATCCCTCATAATTTTAACTTTGACACTTCCTTGAATATATATCGTGTAACTTAGCCTACTCGTATATTGAATGACCGCTTCCCCTTCCTTCAAGGTTATCTTGCCAACCCTTATTTCTATAACCAAGCGTCAGCCTTAAGTGTGTCTCTGATCCTTCATTCTCATTTTCTAGGATAGATTTTAATTTGATGTACTGAAATATTTCCTCCATGATCCCTCTTTCTTCTTCCATAAATCTGATGCTACAAGCCCTCGGTTGGATTTTAGTGGCTACGATATCAAAATTACTTACAAGCAAATTCCTTTCTTGTGTGATATTTCAGGAAATATGAGTGGTCGCGAGAGCCTCATTATTTACATGGGCAATCTGCCTAGAAATATTTGTGAGAGAGAAATCGAGGATTTGCTTTACAAGGTCTTTCTTTCTTCTTCTTATTGTTTATGTGGGCAATCTACCTTTAAAAATCTTTTAAGTTCTCCATTTAATTAACTTCTTGCTTAGCAGACTTCGGGTGGAGGGGAAAGGTTCTCTAAATTTCGCTCAATTTTTTTAGTAAGTTTCTGTTGTGAAAATCATTTGTTCTTCCATTAGAAAAGGTTATACGTGTGAAGAGAAGTCCGGACTTGGCCTTTTAGATGTGTTTTGTTAAGGTTTCTAATTTATATCTTTTCCTTCGTGGTTGTGCCACTTTAGAAGGGGCGTGGTTCCTTTAATCGCATCAAAATTAGTTGTTATATTGAGAATTAGGAATTATTGTTCACACTAAAGCATCTAACTCCATGTTCTTGTTATCATTGGTTGGAGCTTTTATTGCTGTTGAGGTCTTAGAAAGGGTGAACATAAGGGATGATATCCTATCTCACAGGAAGGGAGTACGAACTTACTACTTGGAGAAAATGATAAAGTGGGGAGTGAAAATTAGTATATCTCCTAGGAAAGAAGGCAATGCCTCGAGATGTGTGTATTATTTCGGCATGTCATGCAGTAGACAGAGTAGATTCATGGGGGAGAAAATATAGTTAATAGGGGAGAAAATATATTAAAAAATATCTACTCAAGTTTTTTTATTATTTAAAGCATTTTGATACACTCCCTTAGGAGCGAATTAAGTCTTAGGAAAATATTATTTTGTCTAATATGTTACCCTAAATCATGTTTATTCATGTTTATCTTTCTTTCCAAGTGATTTTTAAATTTATGGCTTTATGAAATACATCCTTCGTTTATTCAATTGGTGAGGTTCTACTTCAATTTTCATTTTTATTAATAAGCTATTTATAAATTTAGTTCTTATCATTAAATATACTTCTTTGACTTCAGATTTTGAATACTTCAAATAAGTTTAATTATTTAGTCATATAAGAGAAAATTTGTCTACTGTATTATAGATATGAGTAAGAAATTTTGACTATGATATGGAGGAAAGTATTTTTATGTCATTTTTCTTTTCTTCCTAATCCTTAAAATAGTTTGTCTATTGATTTTCATTACCTTCTTGTCTTAGGAATGTTTACTATATTAAGTTAATTTAATATTGGCAAAAATGTTTTCTTAGTTTTAGGTATATTTGTTGATATGGAATAATTTTCTATTTTCTATGGAATCAAAATGTATTTGTGTCATTTTTACCATCAAGTGAGGAATAATTAACTATAATTTGTCTACAAGGATGCAATCATCAGTGGTATGTTGATGAGTGTCTTGGCCATGTTATATAATGTCTCTTTTCTAGGTCCTTTGAAGAAGATAATGTTGTTTAGGATCACTTCTATTTTTTGTTTTTTGTTTCAAGTTATTATTTTTTTTGTTTATGTTTTGTTTCAAAGTAAAATATGGTAGATGGTTATTGCTATTTTTAAAAATACTCAGAACATCTAAAAATTATTTTGAGTGTTTTTAAAAAATAATGTTATTTCTTTCTTAACATATTAAATATAAAAATTACATCAAACAAATATATTTTTGAAAATAGCATAAAAATAAAAACAAAAAATACATAATAAAATTGATCCCAAATAGGCCCTAAGATAACGTCTTGTGGTTTTTTTTCTTCATTGGTTCATAAGATCCACTTTGGGTATGATGAGGGGACTATGGGTGATCATAAAATCCCTTAATATTCTTGTTTAGTTGATTTCAGATAAGATTTACTTTTTTTCTTGGAATTTTCTATTTGAATAATTTACAATTCCAAATCTTTATTGGCATTAAGTAGGTTTTATGCATGATAGTTTTTTTTAAGGCAGAATATTCATCACATTGAGCAATTTAATGCATGATAGTAGTAGTCAAAAGCAATGAAAGTAATGTAAGTTTAATATTAGGATTTGATGCAAATTTGAGTAAGTGACCTTTTATAATTAAATATTTTTAGAAGCAATTATAAAATTCATAGAGCATTAGTTATTTTAAAAAAAATTAAAGTTATGTATGATTATTTATGTCAAAGAATAGAAATATTTCTTATATTAAGTTATGATGAAATTGTGAGAATATTTTTTATTGATTACCAAGTACTCCACACCTTTCATATAAATCGAAGGTAATTACACCAGACATATTATTTTTCCTTTTATAAATTAACTAAAAACATGGAACCATAAGAACCTATCTACCATATATGATATCTCGCGCATGTATAAAATCCCTAAAATCTTAAACAAAAGCTATATCAAAGCTTTTCTTGTATCCTCGACAAAAGAAAGTAACATAAAAGAAGGTATCTGATCCTTCTTTGTATCACAATGAGATGAAGAACAAATGAAAGCACTTCTTATGAAGAGAAGATTATTAATCTCAGAAAATAAGATGATGTATTAAGCACGTTAGTTCAATTCAAAGAGAACAACAACCAACATAGTGTTGTGATAAAAGTGCCTGACAATGTTGAGGAGGATGATGCGAAGCTAACATTGATCATCGATGGAGAGACATTGCTGGAGGTGGAGACGAAGGGGTGAAGTCAAGGGGATTCTGAGCTAAGTATTGAGGAGATGGTGGTTATATTTACGTGGGATCTGCATGAAAAACTGTTGCAATTTTCGTTTGAAGTGAAAGGTCTGCCGCAAAGCAATAATAGAGAGCGTGTGCAACGAATAGCAGCTTTTATTTTATGTGTTTTAGTTTTCATTACTAATGTTTGCCATAGTTTGAAATATTTAATAAAAATATGAATTAATTAATTAGTGGATTTGATTGTTGAAAATGGGAACTATCATAATATTACTGTCTTTAGTTGTGTTAATAGTAAATAATATATATGTTATCTCTCTCTTTAGATATAGATATATATATATATATATATATATATATATATATATATATATAATGACAGACCCAAACAATTCTTTTATGGGACACTATTTTGAATTTTCAAACTACAAATCAGTATTAGTGGTTTAAAAATGTTTTTAAATAAAATATATTTATAAGAAAAAAATAGCATAGATGTGAATGAAAAGCTTGTTATTGATGATGTTTGATATTCTTATTTTAAAAGCATTGAATAATTATATTATTATCTATTTCATTCAAAATAACATTCTCCATATAAGTGATTAAAAGATCAATTGACCACTAATCTTCAATTTTATTTTGTTGTCGATTTTTTATAATATTTATAACAAAAATGCTCTTTCAATACTTATTATAGAAATTATAGAATCAATGTTAGTTTTAATAATTTGAAATAAAATAATATAAATAATATTTCTTTTTTTCAATTTTTTCTCTGCATGTATTTATGTCATGATTATATGTAGAAAAATGTTTTAAAAAATACAATTTATATTATTTTATTTGAAATTATTAAAATTAACATTGATTCTACAATTGACATAGCAAATATTGAAAGAACATTTTTGTTATAAATATTATAAAAAAAGCTCCAAGAGAAGTCCTTTGGAGAGTTCTAGGAAAGAAAGGAGTTAATATTAGTTATATTCAAGTCATTAAAGATATGTATGCTAGAGCTATTACTTGTGTCCAAACAGAAGGAGGATTAACAAAATATTTTTCCTATTTCAGTTGGATTACATCAAGGATTAGCTTTAAGCCCATATCTTTTTTGCTTTAGTTATGGATGTTCTTATTGGGAATTTACAGGAGGATGCACCTTGGTGTATGCTTTTTGCTGATGATATTCTTCTTGTTGATAAGACTAGAGAGCGAGTCCAAGAGAAACTTGAGTTGTGAAGGTCAACCTTAGAGTCTAAAGGTTTTCATTTGAGTAGATCTAAAACTGAATATATAGAGTATAATTTTAGTTGTAGAAGTTTGAGTGATGGTGTTGTATTATTGGGTGATCAAGTCATTAAAAAGAGTGAGTGTTTCAGATATCTTAGCTCTATTGTTCAAAATGATGGTGAAATAGACATGGATGTTAATAGTACAATTCAAGTTGGATGGTTGAAGTGGAGGAATGCATCTAGCCTACCGTGTGATAGAAAAGTACTACTTAGACTTAATGGAAAATTTTAAAAAATGGTAGTAAGACCTACAATGATTTAAAGTGAATGTTGGCCAAGAAATAAAGCATGAAACAAAGTTAAGTATTGTAGAGATTAAGATGCTCAAGTGGATGAGTGGCTTTACTGTTAGAGATAAAATGCAAAATGAATATGTTCAAAAAAAAGTTGGAGTAGCTCTAATGGCATATAAGATTAGAGAGAATCTCCTTAGATGGTTTGGCCACATAAAGCGTTAGCCGTTCGATGACTCGGTTAGGAGAGTAGATGTATTAGATTTGCCTTTTAGTTAAGAAAGGTAGTGGTAGACCTAAAAAAGAAATGGTTAAGATGTAAAAAAAATTATCTTCGTTTATAAGAATTAAATTAGAATTTGACACATATGTGGTGTTTTAATTTGGAGGAACATCCACTAGGTATACAGACTTGGTTGAATTGTTTGATTTGGTTTATTGATTTAGTTTGATTCTAGTTTGGTTTGGTGTTTGATTGAGTTTAGTTGATTTTTTTTGGTCCCACTAGGGATGTAAATTTAAGTTTGTTTGCTTTAGTTTGATTGGTTTGCTATTTACTCAACCAGGGATGTAAATTTGAGTTTGAATTTGTTTTGATTTTGATTGATTTGTTGTTGGGTTTTGATTGACTTTGATTTGGACCATGTCAGTTGTTGACCTCACTTTTGGAGTGAGGATTCAATCTTCCCATCATAGGTCTAAGAGTCTTCTAAACTCTAAGAGCTCCTTAGTCATAGGACACTTCTAGTGATTAAGTGAACACTTAGCCTAAACTTAGAGACTTTAGGAGGGTTTGCCATAGGATTAGGCTACGCCTTAGGACCCAAGGTGACTTACCCATCCCACCTAACCGCTCATGCCTATATCTTTAGCCAAAATCCAACTTCAAATCAATGTAATACCAATTGAATCTCATTTCATATCCCAATATCTTAGCTCAACTAAACTCAATTCAACCCAAAACCAATTCATTTGACCCATTAGGTTATCTTGACCCAAAGTGACCTAAATGACTTGAGCCAACCTTCAACCCAACTCAAATTAGAGTGAACCAACCAATCCAAACTCTTCTATGATGATTGTTGATCATCCTTGATTGATCAATTGGGTCAAACCAAGTCAATTTGGTCATTTGACCAAATTAACCCAATTAACCTACATGAGCCAAATGAACCAAATCTTACCCTAAGACAAATCAATTCAAATCAATGATTCATACCAACCTAAAATCAATTCTTGAACATGACTTGACCATCAATTGAACCAAACCAAACCCAATTGGCCCTCTTGACCCAAGTTGACCCAATTTGACCTAAAGGGCCAAATTAGGTCAAATCAAAACCTAATCCAAATTGATTGCAACCAAGAGCTCAAATTCATTCCAAATTGAACCCAATTTGATCAATCGAACCCAATTGACCTATTTAGCCCAAATTGACCCAAAGGGTCAAATTGGTCAAAATCATTCCTAAATCCAAATTGATTGAAATCAAAGCCTACAATCATCTTTAATTGATCAATCAAACATGAACCAATGCCTAACCCAAGCCAATTTGGCCATTTTGGCTAAATTGGTCAACTTGACTTATTTGACCCATATAAACTCAAATGGGTCAAATCCAAATCAAGCCAAATTAAATCAAATAATTGACCAAAAGCATTCCAAATAATTCATAAAATATGATTGAAATCTAATCTAAACATAAAATAATGAATTGAATCACATAAATCAACTTAATCAATTTTGGTCAAAGTTGGTCAAACTTAGTCAAACCTTGGTCAAATTCAAAATTAGTCCAAACTAAATAAAATTAATCAATCAAAATTATCATAAATGATTAATCAAACTTAATTGAAGTCTAATCCAAACCCAACATGACCAATTAAGCCATAAGAGCTCAATTAGATCCACTTTGGTCAAAGCGGGTCAAAATAGGCTTAAATCATTTTAGGATCAAGTAAATTTAAATTAATTAAACTCATATGAATGAAATGATCAATTGGTTTTAATTGAACCTTACACCCAAAGCAAACAAGTCAATTTGGGTTACTTAAATCCAATCCAACTTATTTGGGTCAACATGATTTGACCCAAAATCAAAATTAAGTCCAAATTTGATTTTGGCAACCTAAAACCTTAAGCTCTAGTATAAGAGTTGAACTTCAACTTTTATGGTTGGATGAAACCAAGTGGAAAGAGAGATTAAATGCAAAGCAGAGATAATGTATCATGCTTCTAAACTTTTCAATCTCTCATCCTTCCCTCCACCATGCCTTTTTCTTGACTTTCGGATAGTCTATAGTAAATTAACCACCTCCCACTACAACTTGCAAGCTCCAATTCCCTATGGTCGGCCACCTCAAAGCTCCATTAATGGGGAGAGGGTTGGCCATCTATAAAATCTTATCTTTAGCCTATTTTAGCACTTTTAAGCATTCCCTACACACTCACCATAATCTAAGGAGAGAAATCGAGCCTTTCCCCACCTTCCCAAACCCTAAATTGACAAAAATACATTAAACTCCGGCGAGAGGTGGTGGTGGTTGACATCCCCGATGACCGGAGAGGAGGCAAGCAAGTGCACTTACCTTAGAGCTTTATCTCACATCTAGGAACATTTTTGAATTGATTCAACCACTTAACAAAGGCTCGAGTGAGGTAATTTCATCAATCTTTAGCAGGCCATATATAACTTAATTTGTGATAAATTTTGCATGATCTTTGGAATATCCATTAGATAACCATTGCACTTTATATTTTAGTTGATCCTAATGTGAGAGCCGACATTTTTCTGGCCAAATTTGCCAAAAAATCAAGCCCGAACGGATGAGAGGCAGTGGATTTCCGTTCATCAATTCTGGTTTGCCGTCCATGGGGAGGACGAGCTGGCAACTGTCCGATCCCCATTAACTAGGATGAACGACTAAGATTAAAATGTTAGAAGATTTAATTTCATCCCATTGATCAATAGATTTGATCTAGACCATCTGATCGGACGGTCAGACTTACACCCATGGTTTTCCCTCTTAATCCGTGCGGATTCCACATGGACCAACCCGCGGTTGCCATGTATAACGACTTGCACTATGAGCGCCTCATGGCGCCGACTGGCTTAAATAAGAAAATAAGGATTTTTAAAATTAAAAAATGCTAAAAAAGGCCTAATACTTTAAAAAATTATAAAAAATAAAATTCTCAATGAAAAATTGTAAATAAGGGCTCGTTGGATTCGCCTTTATGAGAGGAATCTAATAAACCCAAAATCCTTAATTTCTATGGGGTATGTTGGGCTTAATTTAAGTTTTTGGGAATAACAAATTTTATTAATTAATCTAAAAATATTAATCAGATTGATCTGAAACTTTTAGGGATTCAAATTGAGGTTAAAATACACTTACCATAAAAGTTTCAAATCAACATGATGAATGGATTAAGAGGTATTGAATTTCAAAGTTTAAATGCCTAATTTCATGAAATAATTAATTTAAAAATCTAGAAATTTGGAAAATCATCAAAATGGTTTAAACCACTCTAAATAACATCAAATAACCTTATGAAAATAATATAATCCTCTGAAGTTAAAAAAATCATTTAAAATTAAGGTTTAATAAACCATCAAAATTAACATTAATTGAATTTATCAAAGCTAAACTATAATGAATTAAAATAACCAAGCTAAGATCATAAATACCACACTCTAAATTAAATCAAGTAAACATCACATAACCTTCAATTGAAACTAAACTAAACCTAAGCTTAATCAAACATAAATTTAAACTTAATTAAATCACAATTAAATATCAATTAAATCTGAAATTAAACTTATCCTAATAAACCTAAATCATCTTAACTTTATCGACATGAAATTAAATTAAAAGCTTCAATAAATAAATAACCTAAATCAAATCAAACTCTACTCAACTTGATAAGAAGACTAATCAACCCATGCTTAAACCTTAATTAAGCCAATCAAACAAATTAAATTAGTCAAATCAAGTAAATAAAGATAAAATTAAATTAAATAATTGAATCAAATTAAAATAATCAACATATGAATTAAATACATTCTAAACAAATTAAACATAATTGATCAAATCAAATCATAATCGATTTAGTTATGCAATCAAATTAAAATTCATTTAAGGAAATTTAATCTAAATAAGCTAAGACAATCAAATGCTTAATCAAATGAAACCTAAGTTACAATGAATCAATCTAAATGAAGTAATCACTAATCAAGCTTCTATTAGCTAATCAAATCAATTATAAACATTCAATCATATCCAACTAAACCATTAATCAAAGCAAAAATTCAATTTAGTTAATCAAAATGATAAAGAATTATAACTAAACTCTAATTTGATTAATCATCTAAATTAAATTTTAACCAAACAAATTAAAATAAAGCAACTTTAAACTAACGCAAATTAGCTATATGAAGCAAACCAATCTAATTAAATCCTAATTAAGCATTGAATCTCAATCATATGAAATCACTTAAATTCAATAAACAACAAAACTAAATTGAGCCTTAATTAATCATCAAACCCTAAATTAAATATATCACAACTCATAATCAATTTAAATCAAACAAAACAAAAGTAAACCTTAATCAATTCAATATATAATCGTTGAATTCATATTTGAATTAGATGAATTAATTAATCATTAAACATACAAGTTTAATAATCAAATTAAACATGAACTATCATTGAAAGACATTAACCAAATTCTAATAAATGAATCAAATTAAATGAAACTCTAAATACAAACAATCAAATTTAATTGAACTCAAATAAACATTTAATTCACTTAACCTAAGCAAATCCATAAACTAATAAAACTTAACAAATCAAATCAATTAAGTCAAATTAAAAGATTAAATTAAATAATCCTCAAACTAAAACCAATATATAAATCAAATCACCAAATTTAGTAAACCAAATGATCAAACTCTTAATTAGAATCTAGATAAGAAGTTACTTTGAACCTTGATCAAATAAGAAGTTAATTAAACTAAAATATTTTAACTAAATCAAATCAATCTTAAATGAAAAGATGAAATCATTAAATTTAATTAACATTGAAATAATTTAATCAATATCATATAAATAAAAATCTTAAATCGAAACCCAAGAGAAAAGAATTAGATATTAATTCAAAGGATATTGAATTATCAAAATTTAGTTAAATCAAAACATCTAATCCAAAAATTAATCAATCAAAATACATTAATTTAAACAAACTCAAACTTTAAAATCTAAATGAAATCAAACAAACATTAATCAAATCAAATCAACTTAGATGAATCATTTACATAAATTGGCATGGGCTAATTAATATACTTAGGTTCTTAGTTTGACCCTTAGAGTAAACTTTCATCTCAAGATGAGAATTTCATTATATTAGGATTAGGATGTTGAATGAAATGGATTTTATTCTAAGCAGAATTTATCTTATTCTTCATTCTTTAAAATCTAAAATCAACTTAAATATAAAAATGAACTTAAAGTTAAAATGAATAAAAAAATTAATTATTTAAATAGAAACCATCCAATGATAAAAATAAACAAATTCTAAATTGAAATCAAACTTAAAATGAAACAAAGCCTAAAATAGACTTGCCACAAAAGCCTTCTTTCCACACAATAGAATAATATGTCACCGACCCTAGAATTAGGTTAGGTCGATGTGTTGATTGTGATGTGATACATTTTCATGGTGTACTATTTTAGATATGGGATTGTTTGATATCTAGTCTTGATGTTAAGGCATTCTATTATTAGTCTAATCATGTTTTCTGTAGAGGATTATTCTTAAGGGGTGTGGTGTTTATTTTTGAGATGTGGGACATCACGTAAATATTAGGGGTACTTATTGAAGTGAAATACAATATTAATAATGTATCTCAAAAGATAGAAATCACCACCCTATAATGGACCTAATCAATCCTAATAAGGACTCTAAGGCATGATGGGTCAATATACAGAGATCTTTCCCTACTTTACATGGAAAGAAAAGTAAAGTAGGTTTATTTTAAGCCGGGTTCATTAAGTTCCCTATGGAGGCAAGCCCCCATAGTTAATTACATCCTAAGGAATGTGAATTCCTTAAGAATACTCTCGATTAAAGTAGATAATTAGGGTCTCCAAAGATTTCAAGGCTAAGACTATCAAAGGATTGGCTATTTTGGAAAATCTAATGGGATAGATCAAGGAAAAAACTTATTATTGGAAGTCAAAGGGAGATGATTAAGGAACACTCATGATACTAGGAAGCCTAGTGAGCATTCCAATCTATCCTATGGTTGGGCTTTATATTTTTGAAATTGAAGAGAGTTAATTATTTGAGTTGACATTTTATTAGAATACTAAGACTAATAATCCCACAACATAAGATTGTGAAAATGCCTAAGAGGTGAGGATTTATGGTTGTAGCCCAAAAGAAACAGCTACCTTGGATCCTAAGCTAGGGAGCTTTGGTACAAACCACAAGCACGTCTTAAATCAAAGCGAAAGGTAGACATAATGGTCTACGTCCACAAGAGAGGATAGATCGTCTGATTGTTGGACTTAGAACTGCCTAGAGTGGTTGCCAAATAACTCCTCCTATGCTTTAAATTCATGTAGGCAAGTCTTATGCTTTGCAAGATGGCTAGACTGTTGTTTATTTAGAAATGAGACTAAGTCCTTAAACTCACTCCCTAAGAGACTAGAGCATGAGTTGTATGAAATCATGACTTAATCTAATGCAAATTTTATCAAATTTATTTCATTTTTTTGGACTCTTTATTTTGACACAGGCTATGGGATTTTGTATGCCTAAATGCATGAGAACTTGATTATGGGCCAAATCAAGAGAGAAAGAGGTGTTCTTCCATCAAAGGCTCTCACAGGTTAAGCCTTTATTCTCTAGCACAGATGGAAGTCCCTCTTAACAAGAGTGGAAGAATATGACATGCATGATATTATACATTCATTCATCTAGCTAAGGGGTTGCTAAAAATTTTATTATCTTGATTTAATTCCTAGGCTTTTATGTGAGATTATGAGTTATTTTAAAATTTTAGTTATGAGTTATTAGTGGGATAAAAAATTTAATTTTATCCTAAAAGCCTACCACATCTAGGCCACACATTCAAACATCAAACATGAAGAAACTAGAAAAAGCATGCAATTCTAGTGCATAATCTAAACACAATATCAAACAATTTTATAGACTACCATAAAAGAATAAAAGGTCAGCGCGGTTGGGTTCCGCCATACACCTTGAAAAGAGAAAAGAAGATGGGTAGTTGAGCTCTACTCTTATACAACTCAGATTACAAAAATAATACATGCTATGGGGGTCTTCTTTTCTTCATTTCTTCCTTCTCTTCCTTTTGATTTGATTTGCTTCAAAGGCATTATAGGGCACCCTAGGGACTAAGCCTTCTAGCCACTTCTCATCCTAATCCCCCATAACAATAATCCTAATTCTTAATGCAAAATTATATTAAAAAGAAGAAAAATAAATCTAGCTACACCTGCAAAATAAATGTTAGCTAAACACACCATACAACTCAAGCAATTATATGAATAATTTGGACTTAGCACCCCACACATGGGTAACCAAGCCCCCTGTCCTAATGTTGGTTATGCTTAGAAGCTAAGCAATCTGCATAGCAAAAGCATTTATATTTTTATTACAACGACCCCTTAACCACAACCCCTACAAAATTTGATTAGGCAAATAATGGCCTAACATCTAGTCTATGAGGCATACACCCTAACATCCATTCTAAAATATTACATCACAAAATAAAACATCCATCACATACAATCAATACATCAACCTAGCCTAATTTTAGGGTCGGTGACCTAGTATTCTAGTGTGTGAAAAGAAGGCTTGTGTAGCAAGACTTTACTAGGTTTCTTTAGTTTAAGTTTCAATTTGTGGTTTGAATTTGTTTAAATTTTACCTTTGGGTGATTTCAATTTAAATGATTTAATGATTTTTTTATTTTATTTTACTTTTATTTGGTTAAAGTGATGTTTAGGTTTTCAAGAATGAAGAGTAGAATGAATTCCATTTGTAGATGAAATTCATCATTCTACATCCTAACTCCTAAAGAGTATAATTAAGATCCTTAAGTATCTTAATTAGCCCATTTGAATTTGTGTAATTTATTTGATTTGATTTAGATTTTAGAATTTGAGTTTGTTTAATCTTCATGTATTTGATTGATTAATTTTGGATTAAATGTGTTGATTTAATTAAATCTTGATAATTCAATATCCTTAATATCTAATGAGGTTTAAGTTTGTTTAAATCCATGTGTTTTTGATTGATTAATTTTTAATTAGATGTTCTAATTCAATTAAATCTTGATAATTCAATATCCTTTTAAATTAATATCTAATTCTTTTCTCTGATTATAATTATGTGATTTAATTTTATGTTTATTTGATTTAATTATTGTTTTTTTATTTATAGTTCGATTGGATAAAATGAATTGAAAGTTTGCATTGATTTAATTGAGTTTGATTATTTATGATTAGAATTTCATTTTAATTTCATTCATTTATCATGTTTATTAGATTTTAGTTTGTTTTTTGATTTTACACGTTTTAATAATTAATTAGTTAATCTTATTTAGGTAGGTTGAATTAGATTTAATTTGATTACATATTAAATTGATGAGAGTCTTTCTTTATTTGATTTAATTTGATTTTATTAGCTTTATTGATCTATGTGTTTGCTTAGGTTCAATGTGATTATTAGTTTAACTAAGAAGTGTGTTTAGGTTTATTATTAAATTAAATAAGGATTTGTTTAATTCTTTAATTTAGATTCATATTTGTTTAGGTTGATGTAATTTATGAATTAATGATTTAAGTTTAAATTAGGATTTGATTGGCATTTAATTGCATTTTTATGTTTGATTAAGCTTAAGTATAATTAATTTGATTAACTTAATTAGTTTATTTAAGAGGTGATCAAATTAATTAGTAGATTAATTAAGTGTTTGATTTGAATTAATTTTAGTGATCTATAAAGTTAATTTGGTTCATTAAGATGACATATTAATTCATTAAGTTTACATTAATTAAATGTTTAGTTAATTAAGTTTGATTAGGGTAATTAAAAATTTTAAATTATTGGATTAATTAAAGGTTTGTTTAATTAGAGATTAATGACTTAATTACCCATATATGAGTGATTTGATTCTGTTAAGTGTTTTACTTAAGTTTGATTTGATTAAAGGATTATTATTATTATCATCATTATTATTAAGTGAATTAACTATTTATTTTATTTCAATTAAGTTTGATTATTTATGATTAGAGTTTTATCTGATTTGATTCATTTATTATGTTTATTTAATTTTATTAATGTGTTTGATTTAGTTATTAGGTTGAAATATTTAATGATTGAATAACTCTCTTATTCCAAATAGATTGATTTAGATATTAAATTAAATAAGTTCACTTTAGCTTCATTTAGTTTGATTTGGTTTAAGGAATGTGAAAGAGATTTGCTAATCCTAACCTCATTCCCCATGTGTGAGTTAATTTGGTTTAATGAAAAGTTGTTAAGTTGATTTTTATAGTTTAATTAGGTTAAGGCGTAAATTAAATGAATTAATTAACCCTTACCCATATCACCTTAATTTAATTAACTAATTAATAATGTGCCAATATAATATGCATATGCTTTGGAAATAAAATCATCAATGATCCTAAGAAAATAAAAGGGCCTAATGCAATTTAGCTCATAATCTTTGGTTAATTAAACTAAGGGTTTTAATTAAGTACTCTTATAACCCTCCCACACATGTAGGCTAGTTCTAATTTCCTTAGAATTCTCTTAGGTTGTTGAACACCTAAGAATCTATCCAAGAAACTTAATTAGACAAGTTCTAAAATGATTATGAATTCAATTTGATTAATCAAGCCATTTAATTAATGAATTAAACTATTAATTAATCTCAAATTAATTAATCTCATCTCAAGTGAAATGAACTTAGGGAAAAGAATGGGAAAGAGGTCCTAATCTCATTCCCCATGTCCATGTATCTCTCACAAATGATTAGCAAGCTTAATTAATGATTTTTTTGCTATTTAGAATATTAATTAATCACCTACTTAATTAAGAGATTAATTAAGGCTAAGACAAGCAGTATCCCTAATTAACCAAGCGATAAATCTCAAGAAAATCATTGGAGGTAGAGGTCATCCCATTAATCAACTTCATAAAGTTTTGAACTATTTACCTGGGTAAACTAATTAAGTTTTCAGTTAAACCTAAATTAAGCCTTAATTATTACTCAAAAAATTATTATAATACTTTAAATTAAGCCCCTCTGAAATACCTTTAAAATAAGCCCACATTTATATTTTTGGATTTTTTAGGATTAGTTATGAATTTTCAAAGTTTCAGCTGATTTAACCAAATCTTATAAGGTATACTAATTTATTTAATTAAAATAGATCATTTGAACTTCTAAATTCAATATCTTTCAATCCAACCATCATTTTGTCTTAAAATTTTAATGGTTGGTAGATTTTAAGCCTAATTTTAACCTCGAAAAATTTCAACTCAATCCAATTTATATTTTGAGAGCAATTAATGAAAATTGATTTTATAAAAACTTAAAATTACTCTTAATACACTAAGTTGAATTTGATGCTTTTAATTTTATTGGATTCAGTTTGGGAAGATAAATTCAATGAGCCCTTATTTGCAATTTTTTGTTGTGTATTACATTTTTTTATGAATTTTCAAAGTTTTAGCCAATTTAATTAATTTTTAAAAGAAGAAAATCGTGAGTTTCCCACTAACTGCTACGTGGCGATGTGCAAGTACACGTGGCACCTCGTGATAGTGTCATGGCCGCACATGCGCATGCCACCATGTGCGCCCAAAGAGCAAAAATGTGGGAGCGAAAGATGTGATCAACGGATCGATCAACGTGACCGATCAATCGATGATCAACGTCGAATCCATGGATGGTGGGTGGAAGCCACATGAACGGCGTGATCGATCCGATCTGGATTGATCCATCCAATCACGGATCGATGGTCCGATCCATCGATCAAGGGCGAGATCGTGGCGCATGAGATGGGATCCGGATCATGCAATCTACATGATCCGAGCCATCCAAACTCCCTGAATGGGAAGTTGGATGGTTGCTACTTCACGAGATTCGGTGAATAGAAAAATCAAGCATTTTTTTGCTATTTTTACTAAATCGGAATGAAATCTCATCCAAATAAGCTCATTTTTGTGGTAATTTTTGCCAAAAAATCTCTCGATTCAAGACTAAATATGATGAAAAATGTAGGGCTTCTCTAAGGAAACTCCTAAAAATTGTGCAAGGATTATCACAAATAGAAGTTCCTAAAGACTAAAGTTTGGTGAAATTACCTTGTTGGGGATGGTTTCTGGCGATGGTGAAGATCCGAGTGAGCTCCTAGGTGCAAGAGGAAGCTTTGGAATGTGTGTAGCCTTTACCTCACTTTGGAATGATGTATCTTCTGGAGCTTGTCGTTTCCTTACTGAAATCAACCTGATTTTGATATTTTTGGCCCAATAGAGGTCAGGAAGTGGTGGTTGTGCTTTGGGGGCTCTTAGGGGCTGAATAGTGGTAGGAGGAAGAGGAATGAAGCCCCATTTCCCCCTCCTTTAATAGTGGCAAAATCCTCCTTTTTTAATTCTCTAAAAAGTGTTGTCATTTTCTTGGATGATTGGATGGATGATGATTTATTGAGGACTTTGGATTTTGCTCCAAAGTCTCTTTCTATCATATGATCCATATGAATGCCATGGATGGGGAGTTGAATGCATGTGATGGGGAGAATTAAATGAAGGTGGGTGGAATCCTATGTGAGGGAGAATCTATGAGGGATTTAATTTGGGTTGGGTTAATTTTGGGCTGATCCCAAATGAGTTTGGGTCGAGTTTGATCAACCCCTAATGGGTCATGGCTTAGTTTAAAGAGATTTGGCTCAATTTGGGTCATATCAGTCATATCGGGTTAGGTTGACCATTTTGTCAAATTGGGTCAAACCAAGGCTTATGTTAGGTTCAAATGATAATTTGAAGAGTTTTGGTATGATTAATTTGATTTAATTTGGCTTAGAATTGATTTTGGTTCATTTAGAATCAAATGTGTCAAATGGGTCAAGTTGACCAATTTGACTAAAATTGGACAAATTGGCTTGTTATGGTTGACTCATGTTCAATTGGCTAATTGAAGATGAATGTGATCTTTGGTTCAATAAATTTGATTTAATTTGGATTTAGGCCAAATTCACCCTTTTAGGCCAATTTGGACTAAATGGCTCAAGGGATCGATTGATCAAATTGGGTTTAATTATGGCTTTGATCAAGTTCAATAATCAATTTGGAATGAACTTGAGCCATTGGTTGCAATCAATTTGGTTAGATCATGATTTGACCCAATTTGATCCTTTAGGCTAATTTGGGTCAACTTGGATCGAATGGCCAATTGGGCTTAGTTTGGCTCAATTGGTGGTCAAGTCATATTTAAATATTGATTTTAGGTTAATTCAAATTATTGGTTTCAGTCAATTTGATGTAGGATGAGTTTTTGCTAGTTTTGGTTCATTTGGGCTAAGGGTTGACTTGGTCAAATAACTAAGTTGACTTGGTTTGACCCAATTGATTGCAATTGATCATTCTAGGGTGAGCAAAAATCATGGTGGAAGGTTTTTGTAAGCTTGGTTCAATCCAATTTGGATTGGATTGTAAGTTAGCTCAAATGGGTCCTTTAGGCCACTTTGGGTTAAGTGGACCTAAGTGGGTCAATTGGTTTGGTTTTAGTTTGATTCGATTTTAGTTGAACTTATATATGAGTCCTGGATAAAAATATAAATTCAACGACAATCAATTTGGAGTCTAAAGAATTTTGGCTCATTTAAAATTTTCAAGTCAAAAGGGCTAGGTTGGGTTTGACTTGAGTTGGCTTTGATTTGATTTGATGATTATAGGTTTCATTTAAATTTGGGAAGATAATTGAATGATTGATTTATTGAAGAGAAAATCCAATAGTTTTGACTTGATCTGGATAGAATTTGGCTAAGTAAAGAGAATCATGAAGGTGGTTTAGATTGGGTTTGATTTAATTTTGGATATCATTTGGTCATTTGAATTTGGTTTTTATATTTGAATATGGGGAACAATTTGATTTATAAAGAAATCAATCGAATTTGTACTGATTTAATTGGAGTTTTGGCTAAGCTTATGAAGGTGGTTCATTTGGCTTAGGTTAAGTGTTCTCCTAATCACTAGAAGTGTCTTATGACTAAGGAACTCTTAGTGTCTAGAAGAGTCCTAAGTCTAAGAGGAGGAGGTTGAGAGCTCAATCCAAAAGTGAGGTCAATAAGGGGTTACTTAAAAATAAATATAAATGTCTTGCTTGCATGTTGCTTAAGCCCCTAAGCATAATCCAAGTTAGGACAGGTGGCTTGGTTACCCATATGCAAGGTGCTAAGTCCAAATTATGAAATATAATTGCTTGGGATTATATGTATGTTTGGATAACCTCTATTTTGCAAGTGTAGTTAGATTTACTTTTCCTATAAAACTATAATTTTGCAAATAGGAATTAGGATTAGTGCTATGGGGATTAGGATGAACAGTGACTAGAAGGCTTAGTCTTGAGGTGTCCTATGAAGCCTTCGAGCAAATCAAATCAAGAGAAAGAAGATATAAAAAAATATGAAGGAATGAAGACCCCATAGCACATTCAATTCTAATTATAATTATTCTTTTATATTCGGGTTGAATAAGGTAGAGCTCCTACCATCATCTTTCTCTTTCTGGGTGTACGATACCCTACCGACCGGCCTTTTATTCTTTTGCGGTAATCTATAAAATTATTTGATGTTATATTTAGATTGCGCAATAGAAGTCATAATTTTCATAGTTCCTTTATAATTGATGTTTGAATTTGTGGCCTTGATACGGTAGCCTCTTAGCATAAAATTATTTTTTCTACCCCAACTAACAACTGGCAATTAAAATTTAATACAACTCATAACCTCATCATAAAGCCTAGGACATAAATAAGATAATTAAAAGATTGAGCAACTCCTTAGCTGTATCATTGTATGTCTCACATCATGCATGCCATATTCTTATTTTCTTGAATATGGGGGATCTCCACTCTTGCATGATAGGGGAATGCTTGACCTGTGAGGGCATCCCTTATGGTGGAGAACATCCTCTTCTCACTGATTTAGCCAATAACTATATTTCATCGTGCATTTCGATATAAGAAATCCTAAAGCCATTATCCAAAATGATGTGTCAAAAATAAAATAAAAATTATAAAAATTTGCATTTTAGACTTTGATGTGATAAATCCAAGCTCATTTTAGAGAAACAATCACTTTGTTAATACTTTAATACCCATGAGTACACATCACCTCCTTGGTAAGGAAAATTTTAAGAAAATGAAACCATTACAAACATTAATAATGAAAAACACTCAACCTCAAAACCATACAAAACTTCATTAGATAGAAAGATAACATCTCTAATAAAAATATACCGAATATTTCAACAAAATAGTCAATTCAGACCTAGAATCTTAAATGAGTAATACCCTTCCGCTCCTCCACTCTTCAAAATCTCCACACTTCCAAGAGTTTCTATGAAACAAACTCCATTGGAGATGCATTTAGATCCCAGATAAAGTCAACCGTCATCCCATCAATATGAAGCTGAACATTTCCTTGAAATTTTTGCCTTGTTATCACCACCTCCTAAAACAACATTTCATCAATAACCAACCTCAATATCCCACCTTCCGAACATTCTTTATCAATATCTTGTGTGGGTTGCCATTGGCTATGAAATGAGCCGAGCAAAGTCACGATCTCTTAGACGCGATAGTCAATCTTCTTGTTCAGAAAAACCAAGTTCAGGTATTGGAGCTTCCATAGGATCTCTTTAAGTAAGCTCAACAATGGCATTCAATGGCAGAATCTTCATCGTTACAAGCAGTTCATGAGCTTCATTCATTGCGATTGAAGGAGAGAGCAATTTTTGATAATTTTACTTTATTTTATTGTGTTGTATTCTTAAAAAGAGCTCAAATATTAATTTATAGAGCTCTTACGTGAATGAAAATTTAGGAATTTCAAAGATGCATGCATGAGATTTTTTAAAAAAACTTTTTTTTGTAGGTAATAAAAATAAATTTTATTGATTCCTAAAATAGAAGGGTTATTGTGACTCTATGTTACCTAGTTTATATAAGAATTATAATGAGTGAATTACAAAGGATTTGGGGTGGATGTAATATGAGGGTTCTTTGTTCTTGACCTACTGTTAAATGTGGTTGATAGTATAACTTTGGATGGAGATTAATGAAGAAAGGAATTAAATCAAAAAAATTTTAGGAGAACTGAATCTTGGGTAATCAATAGTTTTCCTTTTTTTTCCACTTTAATTAAGAAAGTGCAATAAATTTTGGCTTGAGTTTTTTTTTGTTGGAATTGTCATTGAAGAGGAAATAATATTCTCATAGTTACATAAAATTTTTGGACTCCTTCTACTAGATTCAGATTTATCTATGACAATGCTAAAACCCTGCTAGTAAAACTTACAAGGCTTCATATGATAGAAAACAAAGTGAACATTAAGAAAGGAGAAGAAAGAGAAAGGGAGAGAGGAAAGGTTTAGATATTTTATTCATAGACCCAAATACTCTTAAAGATCCTCCTTAAAAAATATATTTTGACCCTTTATTTATAGGATTTTCACTATAATTTATATTTTGAACTAATAATGAATAAATAAAGAGAAATATATATAACTGATAGTTACAAATAAGTGGACATCATGGTCAAAAGAATAATGAATACACATGAGTATTGCCCATGCTGAGTGATCCAAGGGAGTCACCAACATGGAAGATGACATAAGCATGCCAACAAATGAAGAAGGTGATAACATATGCTAACTTGGCCATGTAGCCCATTATGTCTAGGCATATGATCCTTGGCCTAGGTGATGGATTCTAGGTCTAGGTAAGTGATCCTTAGCTTGGACAAGTGATAAATAGGCTAAGGTGAGTACTCTTTGATGGGGATGGGTTGCGAAGATGTCACATAGTGGATGGTGGAGAAGAGATGCTTTAAGGATCCACACACCAAAGTGAAAGGGATACAAAGAAGTTCTACTCATCAAAGTTGAAGCGGTGAGAGATCATCGAATCCCTTGGACGATTGGCCATCAAGCTCCAACCAAAGAGTTTTCACTCAATTTTCACACATAAAATACTTTCATTAGGTTAGAAATAGTGCTTAAATAAGTACAATACTACAACGGATGTGACCCTTAGAGAGAGAACTACTAAAAATTTAAAAAAAGTTGGAACCTTCATTTCGCAGCACAGAGGTGACATAGACTAGCACCATAATGCCACAGTCTAGTGCTGAGGTGCCATAGGACAGTGCTAAGGCACTAGATTCTCTATCCCCAAACATTAAATGCCACGAAGTGCAACACCAAGGCACCAAGAAGACAATGCTTAAGCACTAGACTAACCCCTATGCGTTTTTGCACTTGAACTCATATATTTTCAACCACAACACTTAAAAATGATCAAATACATCCACTATAACATAATACAATACATGAAACATAAGTTCACAACACATAAAATCTAATAAAAGTATTTTTAAGATGAAGCTTTGGTTTTGGAATTTGTGATAGGTCATTTCCTCCTTTGATGTGCTACATAACTCTTAAGCAAGAGTGAGTGATCCTTGCGAGTCCACATGGCCTTAGTAAGTAGACCTTGGTCCTTAATTATTTTAGATATACATTTTACTCCAATATTCCCTTGTA
Organism: Cymbidium sinense; assembly: GCA_021442155.1. Classification (NCBI taxonomy): domain Eukaryota; kingdom Viridiplantae; phylum Streptophyta; class Magnoliopsida; order Asparagales; family Orchidaceae; genus Cymbidium; species Cymbidium sinense. Next base: position 58,763,894 of record CM038233.1, read on the forward strand.
CCTTTTAAGAATAACCTATAAAAAGAGTAAAAGGATTAAGTTAAACATTTATTACTATAACTAATTAGTTAGAGATCTAAAAAAAAAAGAATAGAATTTACAATAAAGATTATTTGTTGCATAAGGAATAGTCCCCAATTTATGCTTTAAAATGGCTCTAATTTTATGTATAATGTTATTGATCGAAACACATAACATGGTGTATTTTATTTGAGACTTGATCTTCTCTCTTAATCCTCTCCTTTTATCTTGATTAAGCAGTTCCTCTTATTCTTAATTAGCTAAGTAACTTACAAAGAAAGCTAAAGATATTTTAATTGTGAGTTATTTTGGAGTACTCTTTACTAACACAAGCATTAATGTTAAAGAGGGAAAAAAGTAGATATTATCTTGTGGAAATTAAGAAGAGAGGGTTAGTAAAAAGGGTAGAAGGTAAAAACTCAAACAATAGTGAAGTAGCTACTTTAAATGTGTTAGCTCTACTCAAATAGTTTCCCTGTGATGTGTAGTAGATCTATATGTGCAAGTTCACATGCCACTTAAGTGTTATAAAGTATGTGAGTACAATATCTTTCCCATGTGAATTTTATGTCAATTAATCATACTAGATTAATCCATTATTATTTGGATGGTGTAATTGGGGTGATATTACAAAATTCAAAGTTACACTTAAAAGTTTACCATAGAATTGACTAATTTAATTAACATAGGTGTTGGAGTTCATGTATATTAATTTGTGTGACTATGATTTCTAATTGTTGAGTTTTTTATTGATTTTATTAAAGTCTAATCACGATGGCCATGACCTTTCCCTTGAAAACCTAGTGACCTTATTTTCTCTATATAGCCTACCCACATCTCAATGATAAATTTAATATAGAAAAAAAATCCAAAAATGCTTTTAGGATCTTAACATATGCTATATGGCTTCTTTAGAAGTACTATTATATTTTGTTCAACATGAGTATGTTCTCCTCCTCTCAATTTCAAATAGACCCTTAGAACTATAGTTATAGGGTAGTCTATCAAAAAGTATAAAATTTAACATAAAATATATGATAATAAAATAAAAAAAACTCTTAGCTTTTATTAAAAAAAATTAAGATCAACATAAAACAATAATGGATACATCCTAATTTGTAGAAAAGGGAGTTTAATTTAGGGTGAAATAAAACAAAATCATACAATAATCACATTCAAGATTATAACAATAATAGAAAATGTAAAGAATAGAGAAAACTTAAGAAGAATGTTAAGGTGCAACTTTTTGGCCTTATCTTGTTGGCCCTTTAGATTTCCTTTAAATGATTCCTCCAATACCTTGAAAGCAACCTCCAAAATTCTTGCCTTAAGTCCTTACATTATTCTAAGAAAGAAAGATAAAAATTGCTATAGAAGTCACCTAACTCTTCCTTAAGAAATTATTAAATAGAGTTGCACATTACTCCCTTTATTTGGACAAAATAAGGTTAATTTAGGTAAATTGGAGCTAGCCCTATATCGGTGTCTAGGTGTCAAGGATGGATCTTAGAATCAAGCTCTCTATCTTGATCACCTACTTCAGTTCAGATCCAATTTCTAAATGCCAAGGTTTGAAGCTTAGCATCAATTTTTTATCTTCTAGTTTTAGATGAGTGTTTGGGCACTTATTTGTGGTGGCTAGGCACTAGGTTGTACACCTAAGTTCTAGCTCTAAATTGTCTTCAATTTGCACCAATTGTACTTAATTCTACTCTAGATAGCTTTCCATGGATTTAGCACATTTTCTAGTAAATGTTGCTTTGATTATTGCTCTGTTTGCAAATAAAATAAAGGTTAGAGAGACAAAAGCATCTCGGCCACATCACCATAATCTTAGCTCTACTCCCCCTTAATTTATATAATTTAGAAGCCTTAACCACGCCCTTCAACACCCCGTCAGTGACAACTGTCTGAGAGGAGAGTGGGAGCGATTAAGAGAGTGAGAGCAGTCGAGAATCGGCTCCATTTTGAAGAGAGGGTTTGCCACTATCTTCCTGCTTCTTATCTTCTCTCCTCTCTTTCATTCTCTACACACTCCCTTCTCTCCATAGCACACACTCTTTGTTGCACAGGGAGTCTTCTTCTAACACGAGACAAGACTGAAACCAATCATTTGTTGATTTCAAGTAAAATTCAAAATGAAAATTTTTTCTTGATGATTTCTTTCACCACAGGAAGACTCTGAAGACTTCCACCATTAATCTTGTATCCAATGTAAATGACAATCCTCCCCCCACCCCCATTCAATCTTGGATCTGGAGTAAGGGAGAAGAATGTGATTACATTAATTATAAAATTTTAGGCATTTCCAAGATAACTGCCAAAAATCTAAGCTAACTCAAAATTTAAATCAGTAAATCAAGAATCTTGAAATCTGAAAGCCTTCACTGTCAAATTTAGTTCTGGCATGTGTTGAAAATCCTCCCTCTGTTGCTCTTGAATTTAGAACAAAGGAGAAGAGTGCTTGTTGTACTAAAAAATTATAAAACTTAGCATTGCTAAGCTGTTACGTTGCCAAATCTCATGGAAATCATCAAATCTCCCAAGAAATTTACCCTAGAATTGAGTCTCCCAATCCGTAGTGCTGCTACCTAGTGCTGAGGCACTGAGCTCTTGAGAATTTGAACCTTGGTGCTTCACTTTGTAGCACCACTGTGCTATCCAGAGAGCACCACGACACTCTGTCAATGTCATGGCACTGTAGCATTGCCTTCTTAAGTTGTAAGGCTAACATGACCATTTCGTAGTGCCTCCGTGCAATCCAAATAAGGCCACAACGTTGTATGAGCATCATGGTGCTATAACCCACCATGACACTTCTTGGGTTCTAAGATCAAAATGTTCACTTACAATGTTGTGTGCCATCCAAACAACTCTTAGGTGCTTTATCAGTGTCACAATGCCATTTCCCTGGCACCTACATATTGCATTGTCTGATTTCAAGCTCAAATTCCACCATACAGCATCACGACACTAACATTTTAGTGTCAAGGTGCAGTCTTCTCAATATTGATAACCTTGAGTTAAAATTTTATTTTAACTTATAATTATGTTACAATTAAATCTTGATGATAACTCATTAATAGTTGAAATGACAAACATATATTGTAAAATAAAATTTTATTATAAAATTTGTCAAATAAAAATACATAAAAGGAGAAAAATTCAAAAAGAGAAAAGACTATCCTATAAGTAATTCTCTTTCTCTTCTTCTTTTTCTAGCTCCAACAGGGTGCTAACGTAAGGGTGATAATGAGATGCTACAGAAAAGAAAATCTACTTGAGCTTGCATTAAAGTTACTATTTTTAAACATCTAAACAAGTGCTGAGTTGAACTCAGCCATATAAGAAAATAATTATTGCTGCTGACCCATGTGATGATTTTTTTTTTCCAATTCTGCTAGCACCGACTACTTTCTCCAAACCTTTTCTTTATTTTGAGACTTCCCCTTAAATTTCTTGGAGTTGCTCATTTAAAGTCTTGGAGGATTTGGATATGGACTAAAGAGAACTGGAGCCTTCTCCTACTTCCATTTTTGATTTGAACCGTTCAATCGTTCTTTTAGTCAAGGGAGCCCTTTGTATAAGGACTTCTTCATCTGGCTCCCCCAATGCATTAGATGCAACACATAAAGAGTAAATAAGTAAAGTATGACTCTATCCTAGTGTAGTACTACTCTTAAGCATATTACAAATTTAATTATAAATAATCTTCCTTACATTTATAATGAAGCCAATGGCTCTATTCTTAGTTACCTTACTGATGTTACTAATGGACATCAACTTGGCTGAAATAAACTAATGCCAAGCTTTAGCCTCGGTAGTTAGGCTAGCGACAAGAAAATTGATAATATATTCCTCCAACTGATTTCACTAAGCAATCACATTTATAATAATAAAGAAACTAAGAATTTTATCAAAATTTGGGTGATTATTGTAGTGGAAAAGATATTGATCATATTCAAAAATTAATAAATTGTAATATGTATTAATGATAGTACTATCAAAACATACCCAATTTCTCCATATGAAAACTTTATTATCCTAGTGCTCCTTCATGTTAAGAACTCTCCACGAAAAGATGAAGAAGAAGTGTTGTGTATGATACTCCATCAGTGATGATCCTCTCCACGCTCCCACTCGGGTTATGGAAGCTCCTTTCTATAATATGGTGCTTTTGGATAAAATCATGGATGAAGTCCTCTTCTTGCCCTTCTAGACAAAATTGATCAGCATACTTGCTGTCTTGGAGTTGAGTAATAGCTTGAGAAGAAAAAGGGTTGCAAAAAATCCCAAGAGAACAAAAGCTTTAGAATTAATTTTTTGACAGCCTAGTTGCACTATTTATGGATTGGACCCAACATTCTTGTGATTCTTTGACAGTGCTAAGGTGTTGGCCTCTCGGTTTCTAAGATGTGAGACTAGCATTGTGGTGCTACACATGCAGCACTTAGGTGCTGGTTAGTTGGTCAAAATGATTATTGTGCAAGTCAAAAAGATTATTTATGAATATTTATTATCATTAACTTCATAACCAATATAATCCATAAAGTGCGTTAGGTATTGATGGAGCACCATGACGCTCTGACGCAACATTACAATGCTGGTCAAAAGTTTTGTCCTTCTCTGTTAAAGTGCTTATGTTCATCTTCCAATCTTTCTGAGCTACTTTTTAACTGGCGTTGCGATGCTACTTTTTTAGTACCTAGGTGTTGGTCAACCAGTCAACCTAATTTCTTATATTTTGAATAGCATCACCAGTGGCTTTATAGCATCAAAACTGCCTCTCGATTTTGGACCTAAATTTCTACTTTTTAATACTTGATGATGATATCCGTGAGATGCTATCCCTCTAGTGCTAGGGCTACTTATATAATGTCAAGATCTCGACACTTTAGCACCTAAGTGCTTAGTTTTAGCACCAAGGTAAAGCCACAAGTAAGAATTAAAATTCACAAATTCAAGCCATCAAACCCATATGTTCACCATGTGAACATTTAAATCTGACATTCTAAATGGATGTATGTCCTATTTTTATTTACCATGAGCATCTAAATCTATCTAGCATTTCAAAGGGATGTACAATCTTTTTTTTTTTACTATGTGAACAACCTTGTAATTAGAATTCCAAAAGGATGTAAGTCCAACATTTTATTCACCATGTGAACACCCTATAATTATGGCATTCCAAAGGGATGTAAGTCCAATTTGTGCTCATACAAATTTAGTTTAGACCCACCACCATAACATCTACTATATCTATTCGTGATATTTGAGACAAGGCAACCCATGGCTGCTAATCATACTCCTTGAATATTATGACTACTAGTCCTCTAATGTTAATGGACTGGAATAATATAGTTCTAGGATGATGGAACCATTGGATCTTGATTGGGACTACCCTTCTCCTTCCTTTAGACAGTCATCCAGACACACTAGACAAATTCATCATATAGATATGCTTATTTCTAAACTTAATTGAGAGTGCTTTCTTCGATAAGAGGGGTAATTAACTAGGAATGCTTTGCATCATGGAAGTAGAACCCATATGTAAATAAACCCTAACATAATGTTAGGGGAAATTTGATTAAATATATATATCAATCTGTCTTATGAAGAATGAACTCCCTAATATCCTATAAAGATCACAGTGTTGTAAAGGTGTTTTTTCTTGAGTAATCATGCTCATATAATAAATTTATAATTTGAATTATTACTTCCCCAATATTTATAATTTTATGCAAAAATATGTCATGTGAATAATCAAATGCAAGAAAAAAATATGTAATTTTCACTCTTGTCAAACTTTCCCACATTTAAATATTTGCTTATCCTTAAGCAAAATTCAAATATGTGATTAATGATAGCATGTAATATTTTTAATGTGAGATAGAACATTCAATTAATTTTAAGGATCGTATGTATTGAAAAACTATTGTGTACCTATTTGATGGCAATCAATCTCATTCATCTTATGCAAATCATTTAAATTTGTTATTGTTTAAAATAATCTACTTGGCAATACACTATCACATTAACTTGTTCTAAGATATACTATATCAATTCACATTTACTACAAACTTATATACATTCTACAAATTCAAGTTAATTGTTAAACAAGAAGCCTTTCAACATGACTAACCCCAAACTCATATACATACCTTAAAAGGTTTATTTTTAGTGTATATACTTAAAAATTTTGTGATCAGCTAAATAAATATTAAACTTCTTTTATAAAAAAAATCTTTTGATCTCTAAGCATTAGGCCATAATTTTACCTTCTGGATGCAGATTTGCATCCCCTATTTTCAATTTGAAAAACATTGATTATATATATATATATATATAAAATTATATTTATATATATATAAAATACATAACTTATGATTTTGTTCAAATAATGTATTAGCTTATTTAAAATTGATAATAACTAAATAAAATCTAAAATATGGTGATATTAATGGTTTATATTTCAAATTTAATAAATTTTTTAAATATTATTTGATAAATTTATTGATTAAAATAAAATTTTTTTTTTTTTTTTTAAAGTTATTTAATAGTTTTCTAAACATTAGAAATAAGTTATGAGAACATCTTTCTTATTTTAATTAAATTAAATAATTTACATATTACTTATACTTTTAAAATACTAATTATATATTTATAAAATTATCAAATTTTATCATGGTATATCATGTGGTGTTTATTGTAATATGTTTGCAATAATTATTAAAAAAAATTCTAAAATTTTATTTTAATAATAAAATTATTTTTCTTTCTTTAGTTATTAAAATAATTTAATATATATAAATTAAAAATTATTCATTAGATGTAATCATTACATTTTTACTATTATTCCTTTAATCACATTTTATTTTCAATTTTTCATTTTAAAATTGTGTTTGTTTGAATTTTTAAATAGAATATCACCATATTTTTGTTAACATTAGTTTTTTTTTAAAATAAATGTATTTTGAACATAAATAAATTTATTGTGTAAATATAATTTGCATCCCCTATGACCATGAGATTTTTTTTTAAAATTTCATTGAGATATTAAATCATTAAAATAGTTTAAAAAGAATTTCGGAATTACAAAATGTAAAAAATATAAAGAAATAAAGTTTTTTTTTTTCTAAATTTCTCATTTAAAATCCTACTTAAGTCTCATTTCTTTTAATTTGGTTTACTGATTATCTAGAGCAAAAACTCAAAAGAAAATACATAAAATTAGGAGACTTAGAAAAATTGTGGTTTAATTAAATCATGGTCAATGATCTAAGAATAATGGCCATGATAACATCTTCTTACCTTAGAACCCTAAGAATTTGCATGAACTAGAGCCTAATTTTTTCTTCATAGTAAATTGATAAAGATAAACATAATTTAAATATCATTATGTGGATAAGGTTTAGCAACCATGGGCTTAACTTTGATAACCTAGTAAAATATTTTACTAGAGGAGATGCGAAGAAAGGTTAATGAAAGATCACCATGTCTCATGTAAACTCAACAAAAATATTTAATTGAAGTTAAATCATCAAGTTAATAAAAATGAAATTCATAGAATGTAAGTTACTAAATCTCTCAATAAGTTTAGACTCTCTTTAGTTAATTATACTAGATGACATCTCTAAGAGAAACTCTTAATAAGTGCAAACATGCCTTTATTTTGATTTTATTTTATTAGGTTTATTAAGGAAGACTCATAATTTAGTAATTATTAGCATGATAGAATAATCCATGTATTAAGTGTTGTTCCTTAAGCTAAAGGGGTGAATCATCATAATTGAGCATGATGATGGTCCAATATACAAAAATTATATATAGTAATTATTATTGAACTACTAAAGACACAATAAAAGTATGATGGACTCAAGGTAGTAAGTGGGTATGGAAAAAATCAAGAAAGGAAAGGATTTAAAGAGTGTAACTTTCATGGATCCATTATTCCATGTTATCAACCATATCTTGAGAAGGTAACCAACCTAATCTAGCTATAAGATGATTTGTTAGTAATCATGAATTATATCTTTATCAATTTATATTATGACCTCAAAATAAGAATAAAAACTAAAATTTGTTAAACAAATGATTTCTATAAAAAAGACTAAAAGAAATAGGATTTACATTATCTACCTAAAAGACAAATTCTACATAAAAGAGGGATATGAGATACCCTAATACTCAACTAAAGCTAATGATTTTGGAATTACAATCCTTGTGGTTAAGCTCACACTTGGTAGCATATTAAGGACCCTCCTAAGTGTTGTTAAAACCATGCCAAACCTAGGCTCTACCTTAAGTGATATGATATATAATACATGTTATTTATTCACAAATAAGAATGACATCTAATGCATGCTAGGATTGGCCATGTCAAGAAAGTGCACCACCAATGCTAGGGTGTTATTCGTTAGTTGGCTCCATCTTATACCTCTATTAGGATATACAAGAGAGAAAAAGTAAACTAAAATATTTGGCTAAAAGTCACCTTAATTTAATTTTTAAAGTATTTTTTAGTTCATTTTAGGATTATTTATTATTTTATTGTAGTTATTAGAAAAAATATGTTATCCTATAAGCCTAATGTATAATCATGTATAACCTAGACAATAACATTACAATAAGAAGCCTAAGATAATAAAAAATAAAATCAAAATAAAGAATCACTAAGCTATGGCTATAAAAAAAATATGTAATAATTGAGTGCAACAAAATTGTTTGCTTATACATACCAAAAAAACGTAATCAGGAGAAACCAAGTCAAATTTAATAAGCTAAAGTAATTAAAATAATAAAGTATAAATATTAATTTTCCTCTTTCATGGTCCTTTCTCCTAATTTAGATTACATATTATTATTCTTCACAAACTTCGTACTTAGGTCAAGAAACTTTACTTATACATTATTCAACATAAAATTTCTAAAATGAAACAAGAAAAATTTTTAAAACTAAATGGAGCCATCAAAACATAGTACAAATAAAACAACCTAACATTATAATATTAATATGCTGACTCATGACATCTATAAAAGGAAAAGCAAAAGTAATGGTCATACATTAGGAACTTGCAAAATAATGCCTTTTATCTTAATGTAATGAAATAATAAATTGATGTAGCCTATCATAAAGTAAACATAAAAGGATCTAAAATTCAAAGCAAACCTTATTTCAAGAATCAAATCATTTGTACATCAAAATAATCTAACTATCTTTTCCATATGCTAAGCAACTAAAAGTTATGGACTACAGAGCACTTAAGTGTTTATAAAAGTTGGTGTACTTTAGGGCTAAAATAATTAATGAGATTCCAAATTAAGTTATTCATATGATAGAATTATTCTAAATCTTATCTCTTTATTAATGACTAGAGTGATAGTCCTTAGAATAAGTATACTAGTTAAAAGATCGTATGAGATATAATTTTGGTTAAATGATTTCTATTGTAAGATGAATTATTTCATAGCAATGATAATCAATTCATAATCATAGATAGGACTTGAAACTAATAGGGTGTATCCTTACCTAAAGTGATGATATGTCTTTGTAGGCTTATAAATGCACCAAAATGATGGAAATAGTTGGGACCATTAAATATTTAATAAAGAATTAAAGTGAAGTGGGTTATGTACACTTGAAATATATATTTTATGGATGTATAAGAAAACATTCCAAGTATTCCAATTGTGATATAGCACAAAATAAAATCTATCTATTTTGAAAAAGAAGAGATGATATCAAGTATATGTGTATACTTAGAACCCAAAGGTGTTCAATTATTGGGTGAGGCAACTATAAAATGGCTATATTAAAATGATAAAACTCAATTGAGTGAAATTTGATCAATGGGGATTAGCTAAAATAAAATTGAACTTGATCCAAATGGACAATCAAGATCATGAAAGGATATTAGGATAATCACAACAATGTATCTATTCAATGAATAGACTGAGTCAAAATAGTATGACTAATCTATGAGATTTTTTTTGGTTAAGTGGGCATGACTGAGGAGACATGAGTATTGGTCAAATGGAATAGGACAGCATAAGTAATGGTACTAAGCCAAAATAATTAACTAAGTATTGAAAATATAATAAAGAATGTAATACTAGGGTATAGAATTAACTTAAGAAAGTAGATCAACACATATGATATTGATAAATTGAGGTATCAAAATGATTCAAAAAATAATTAAAGGCCTAAGATGTTGTGTGCATTAATTCTAGAATGTGTGATCTCACCAAACTAACTTACTTAGGCAGTCAAGGAGTGCATGCATACTAACAAAGAGTAGCTCATAAGATTTTCTTACTCTTGATAAATCTTATCCTTATTAAATGAAATTTTAAAAATTTAAAGTGCTATAAATTAAATAATAATTTTATCAATTAGTATTCCTATTTTAAAACTAAAAACAAAGACTATTAAATTTATAAGATTCCAAATAATAATAAATTATTTGATTATATATATTATAATTCAGTTATTTTTATATAATTATATATTTTAATAATAAAAATTAAAAATAGGTAATTATATTATTATAAATAGAATCACATCAAATAAATTATAATAAATTAGTTTATTTTTAAAACATCATATTACAACTTTAAGGCAAATCACATGACTACAAGGACACTAAGGTGTGGAATAATCATTTTATAAATAAAAGTTTTTTATTAAAAATTATAAATAATTTAATCAAATTTTCAGAAGATATTATAAATTATCTTTGATCTTTGAGAACCAATCATAATTCATTTGAAACTTTGGAAACTATTAAAAAAATTTTAAAATAAAAAACCATAAAATTCTTTATTTCTAATTGATTATATTTGTGAAATGATTTTAAAATTTATTATTAAATATTTGAGGGTATTAGAATATGTTGGAAAAATTATCTAAATTTTTCATAATTATTAACATTTATAAACCATTAATATATTGTTTACAAAATCAAAAGTTGTAGTGGATTCAACTAATGTTGGGATTTTTATAAGGTGTTCAAATAAGTTCATTTTAAACTCCCCGAATTTTTAGGTTCATTTGATAAATTAAATAATATAAAAATAATTAAAAATATATTTAAAAGAATAGATGAAATATATAGAACTAGTACTTTGATAATTTTTTTATTTAAAAGTACTCTAGTTACTTATTTTGAGTAAAAAAAATCTAAAATAATGTACATAAATTTTTTGGGGTTTGGAAAAATTATGGTTAAAAAGATCAACAAATCTAATTTTGTCTTCTTCCTTACAAAGGTTAAGGAAGCCATGCAAACCAGAGCTTATTTCTCCTTCCATAGTAAACCAATTGTTGTAAACTCAATTGAAATATAATCATGATGTTTAGTGACACTATACCATGGGGGAAACATGGAACACCATGATTTACATCACCCATCAAGAAAAAAAAAAGTGAGGGTTGAAATTCTCAATTGTCTAGGGCCATAAAGTTAGATTTCGTGTTTTGTACACCTTCAACAAAGAGAATGAAATAAAACCATCTATAACATTATCTTGGGATGGTCTAGATCAATGAGTTAACCAAGCTCAACCTTCATTTGGGTGGCTATCATGTTTGAGCTTACTTTAGGGTTGTAGGCATCTAACAAAAGTTAGATTTTCTTTTCACAACTCAAGAATGACAAAATCATTCTCTATTTTCAATTGAAGCAATTATGGTATTAAGTGGTAATTTGGCCATGAACTACCTTAGCTTAACCAAGTTTAAATCATGGTTGAATACTACTCACAACTAGTTAGTGCACAGAGAGGCTACAAGTAGCTACTAATTAGAAAATATGTGTTTAGGTAGGATAAAATGGCTTATTTGCATTGATTCTACCTAACCATCTAAGCCTCATTTAATATAATTTTATCCACTATAACTCTCTAATTTCTTATGCTACATGTTATGTAACTGGTTGTCCTAATGAAAAGATGTTTTTAATAACATTAAGAATTTTGTTAAGTGAAATCCTCATATTGCCCTTTGACTCAAATAAAATATTAAACCATTTCATCAATTTGGTCCATTTAGAGTGCTCAAAGTGAATAAACAAAGAAATTATGCTTAAATATTTATAGCTTGATTAACTTTAAGGGTTTGAAGTGATTTAGATGTGTCAAATTCTCACATACATAAGTGTTCTCATTGGTCTAAAAGGATGATGTTGGAACATTTGGCTAAATTTATGCTCATGAAGTTATCAAACCGGAAGGGTTGAAGTAAGGAATTATCAATGACATTCTCAACAATAATTATTCTTAATAAATTATTTAATTTTATGTTTATCCTAGTTTATCCTAATCTAATTATTCATCAAAATCTCATAACTAATAAATTATCTAATTTTTTGTCAATTGGGCTTAGAGGCAAATTTCCTTGATAAGGCTTAGAACATGTTTAAAATATTGAAGTTAGTTTTTATGTCCAAATAGCCCAATCAATTTGATAATTATGGCTAAATTAATCTGATTGCCTCAATTATGTCAATTAGGTTAAGTCACTTTCAATAGACCCAATTGATAGAGTTAATATTCATATTAAAATATTTTTAACATATAGTCACATTGGTTGGCCAAATTGAGATGGTTAACATAAAGTCCACATACTTTAACTTTAACTTGGGCCAAAGGTGGACCTTGATCACACTTGGTTTGGCTTTCGTAGTCTTGGGGTTGACCATGTGTTATCAAATGAGTTAAGTGGTTACTTATTTTATGACCATACAAGGAACATTAAAGGATTGAGTATCTAAAATGATTAATTAATTTAATTATGTGGATTAGTCACTTAGTTAATAACCTAAATTGGGCAAAGGTAGTTTGGTACCTTTGACTTAGCCAAAGCCAAATTCCTTAGATGAATTTTGAAGATTGCTATGCTAATCCTCAAAGTTCCATGATCATTTACATATATAATTTAATCAATGAGATGGATTAATTGAATAAATTTAATACTTGCATTCATTAGGAAATGGTTGAACCCATGCATTGAGGGATATTTACCATAAGGTTACCTAGAGTAAAATCTATAATGTTAGAATTTTCTATGAGTGACCAACTTTTATTGGTTCTTATTAAAATTTTATTACGTTCAACCTAATGGGTTAGGTTAGCTAGAGTTTGATCTTATTACCATATTTAAAATAGATAATAATTAGTTTAATAAATTTTAATAAAGTAATAAATATATATATATATCTCACCATAATTAATGAGAGCTCAACGATGGTAGTCTTTTACTATTAATCTTTCCTGATATCTTTTGATTTTTTTTCCTTTGGCATTATTCTCAGATTTGTACACTCACTTAACACTGATTGCCTTATGTCTTTTTTGAGGAAATTAATTTTTTATATCTTATTTTGAATATATTCTTGGTAATCCATGAGCTTGCAATTTGGTAAAGAAGCAATATAAAGAAATATTATATTGATTCTTACTGACATCATAAAGATTTTGTAAGCTCCAAAAGTTTGGTGCTATTTTAGTAAAGCTTTTGCTTGAAGTTTAAGAGCTTTTGTGAACACTTGTAGTTGCTATTATTTGTGGGGTAATAGGCTCTTTTATTGCTTATACTATTTTTGGTTGTGCCACATCTTCATTTACAAACTAAAAAAAAAGTTATTGTCATCATTATGTAGTCCCAAATATATTTTTATTTATCATCAAATATGACAACTTGATTGATAACTATCTTCCCAATATCAAGAGTCTATAATTATGATCTTTTGAGTTGGTATTATAATCGATGTAACCAAAATTTTCACTTTTATGTAACTTCTTATCTAATCAGCACATGTACATGCTTCTTTCTACTCCATGCTTCATATATTATCATTCTCCATACATTTGTTGGTGATAGGTTGATCAAGTAGACTACAAATGCAATAATTTTACAAAAAACAATTTTGATATCTTGCTTTTTTTATGCTTCTCACCATATCAAAAATGATTTTATTATTTATTTTTGACACTCTATTGTGTTGTAAGAATTATGGAACTATTAGAGGTTGATATATTTTATTAGCTTCAATGAATTCTTAAAATATTTAGAAGTGGATTATCCTTCTCCATCAGATCGCAAGCTTTGATCTTGAATCCAGTCTTTTCTTTATAGTAGTAGCTTTAAACTTCTTAAACACATTAAAGACCTTTGGCTTTGGCTTTAAGGAATTAATGTAACCAATTCTTTTATGAAAATGTATTTAAAAAGAGAAGGAAATAGTTACTCTTGTTGTGTGAACTTAGCTTTATTTGATCACAAACATCTATATGTATGAGTTCAAGCTACTTTGTGCTCATAAACTTGACTCCCTTGGAAACATTTTCCTAAAATGCTTTCTAAAAACACATGTTTCACTTAGTTGATCCAAGTGTTTGATGAAAGGTAGTTTCTTACCATCTCTTTATTTGAAAGTAATTTTAATATTCCAAAAATAAGATGCCTAAATCAAAATTTTTATAACCAAGAAACGTCTTTGTAATAAACTTTGAGACTTTTGACAACATCATTTTGAATGCTAAATAAGAACATTTTATTTTTTGACATTGTCACATTAGTACTTAAGTTTCCAATATTATGTTTAAAGAAGATAGTATTTTCTTTCAATTGAATATCATATCTTGTCTCCAAGAGTTATCCTAAACTCAAGATATTACTTTTTTATTTATGGCACAAAGAAAACATTAAAAATAAATTGATACTTGTAATTCTTCAAGTGAATGAGAATATTACCTTCTCCGTTTACTTTAATTTTTGATTCATCTTTAGAAGACATGTGACTACTCATTAGCACTTCCAAGTTTCATAAACATACTTTTTTCACACATGTGGTCGCTTGCACAAATGTCAAAAAATAATGTAAAATGTCATCAACTTCTCTTCTTTCTTTCATGTAAAAAAAACAATGTCTAAAAACAAAATTTAGTCCCTTTGATGATAATTATACTACTATCAAATCTAAAATCTAATGATCAACAAATCTTTTTTTAAGATGGACACATCTTGTAGCTTCTTACTATTTCTATTTAGTTAATATGAAATGGTAATAGCATTAGAATGGTAATTAGAGATGAACTTGCTTTCATATTTAAAGCAACAAATTAACTTATTAATATCCCATTGTAACCTTCTATCTTTCATACAAGATTTGGATCTTCTCCTATCTTTTTTTTTTTAGTCAAAGTAGTATGTGAGATTTTTTTTCAAATTCATTATCATCTAAAGCTTGATAGATGGCAAGGAGAGCCTTCTTATCTCTTTTTTTTAAGTCTATTAAATCATATATCTTCATTAAGGATAAATCTTAATCTTCATATGGCTCATCATAGCTTGTCTTGACAACTTCCCAAATGTTATGCTTCAGAATTTTTTTTTACATGTATTTAAATTGCCCTAGTCACATGTTTGAGCATCAGGGATGGAAAGAAATACATATTGTCATTCACCATCTATCTATACTTGGGTCTAATGCCACTTTATTGAAATTGAAAGCTTTAGAACTAGGTAAAGACTAAGAAAAAAAAAATTTGAGGGAAAAGATTATATATTTTATTTCTTACATTTCTTGTTTGATATAAACTCAATAACATCACCAATATTTATTTGAGTGGCTCTTGCATAGGATTGTGCAAATGTATATTTTAATTTAATTCTATAATTAACTCTCTAAAATTTCTCTTTTATCTCTACTACAAAGTCATTAATAGTTATTCTACGTTTTTAAAGATTGCTCTAGAATGTATTTCTAGACTTCTTTTAGGATCATTGTATATTGGTATTGATGACTTCCTAAGAATTACTTCGGAAGATATACCTAGATTTTTCAGATAGTTATTCTAAATCATGTTCAAAAATGAGAGGAAGATAAAATGGAGAGCTTGATGGTGAGATGAAAGTGGTCTCTTTGAAAAGATTCTTGCATGTTTGAAGGAGATGAAAACTAGTTCTTAGGTATTTCTACTTGAAAGAAAAAGGGTACCATCTTGCATTAAGTCAAATAAGAAAAGACCACTCTTCTTGTTTATATTGGTCTTAAGGCTAAGAAAATCGAGTTGCTATTAAGGCTTGTATTAATTAAATGACCTGTTATGACTTGATTAGTAAGGAAGAAGTAATCGATAATATTAAGTAAAAATGATATAATTATATATATAATTTTTATTCAAAATTGAAAATAATAATACATATAACTTTGATTTATACATATAACCATTAAGATAAAAAAATAACTTAATTAAAATAAATCGATATTTCAACTAAAATTGTCAACCGACCCTGGAATCTTAAAGGTGTAAAACTCTTCAAAATCTCAGCTTCCAATAATTTTGTAACTCAACTCCATCAAGATGGATTTAGATCCTGATAAAGTCAACCACCATCCATCAATATGAAACTCAGACTTCCTCGAAGTTCTCCTCTTCTGGTGAAACAACTCTCCATTAATGACCAACCTCATCATCCCTTCTTGAGGGTTCTTCAGCCATCAACATTATGTAGGTCGCCATTGGTGAAATGAACCGGGGTCTATGAACAAGGCCATGCTCTCTAAATGCATGGATCATAGACTAGGTTCTGAACAGAGCCTCATGGGGATTGTAACTATATTTCCTTTAGAAAGTTCTATCCGGGATTGGGTAAAATCCTCACTTCTTTGTGTAAATTGTTGAGTTTATTCATTGTGATTGAAGGAAAGAGAAATTTTTAATGACGTTAGTTTACTTTCTTGCTTGTTTTATTGTTAAGAAGAGCTTAGATATTAATTTATAGAGCTCTAACGTGCAGCATGAGAAGTTAGCAATTTTAAAGATACATGCATAAGATTTTATTAATAAAATAAATGTCCATGTTTCCAAAACAAAAAAAGTGATTTTGATTCCATGTTACAATTTATAGAAGAGAAAACTTTGTTTTATAGTTAGTTAAAAAAAAAATTTGGGTTGATGGAATATGAGGGTTAATTGTTTTAGAGCTTATCATAAATGTGGTTAATAGTATAATTTTTATGGAAATTAATAAATAAAATAATAAGGAAATAATTGAGAAAGTTTCAGGAGAATTGGCCCCTGGGTAATAAATAATTTTTTCTGCTTCTTTCCTAGAAAATAAGAAAGTTCTTTAATATCTGGCCTATTTTTTTCTTAATTGAATTGCCATTTAAGAGGAAATACTATTCTCATAGTTACATTGAAGTTCGCTTATCCTACTATGACGATGCTAGGATCTATATTACTAGATTCAAATTTATCCATTATAATATTAAAATCATTTAATAAGGACTCCTATGGTAGATGGGTCTACGTATATACTTGAGATCTTTTCCTTACTTCACATGGAGAAGTAAACCAAGGTTTCTTTTATGCCGAGTTCTTTAGTTCTCTATGGAAGCAAGCTTCCTAAATCTAAAAAATGCTTTAGCACAAGCTGAAAGCATGACTTAAGTTTAATCGGAAAGATGGGATATGATAGTTCACCTCGACAAGGGAGAATGAATGCACCCCGAATCTTATGGACTTACAATCGCCTAGGGTGGCCGCTAATTAACACCTCTTATGCTTTAAAGCCATGTAGGATGATCTTATGTAGATGCAAGATAGCTAGGTTATTTTTTAATTAGGAAAGGAGCTAAAATCCTAAACTCACTTCTTAAGAGACTAGAATATGACTGGCATGAAAATATGACTTAGACTAATGCAAAAATTATAACTTTTAAACAATTTTTGACATATTCATTTTGGACCAAGGCTTGTGACAATTATGTCTATATGCATGATGAAATTTAGTCTTGGGATAAATCAATTAGCGGAGGTATTCTCCACTACAAGGGATCACCCTCAAAGGTCAAGCATATCCCTTATCGTAATAATGTAGATCATCCCTATTCAAGAGTGGAACAATATGATATGTTTGGTGTGATAACATACAACATTCAACTAAGGAGTTTCTAAATCTTTTATTTATCTTGATTAAGAGCTTAGGCTTTAAGATTAAGTTATGAGTTGCATTACGATTTAGTTATGAATTTTTAGTGAGGGTAAAAAATTTAATTTTTTTCTAAAGAGCCTACCGCATCCATGCCACACATCAAACCATCATACTTTAAGAAGCTTATGAAAAGCCACTGGAGGACTTATCTCAACTTTAAGTTTCCTAAAGCAATTGGATTTGTGCTTGATTTGTTTGTGTTTGTGTGTAATTTTATGTTTGTGTTGTGCTAATGACAGATATGATGTTGCTTGGGTTCTCTTACACCTACCCTAAACACACCACACAAAGTTCAACAAATGTAAAGTTTTCAATTTAAAGAGATCTTTTATTTAAAATGTAATTTTTTAATGGAAAATGTCTTAAAACATTATTTTATGGATATTATTTCTTAAGGTAAAACCCATTGATTGGAAGCATCGTGTTCTCCTTTATGGTTGATGATTATATATAATCCACCTTGGTAAGCCTTTTTTATGGCAAAAGGGTCATCCCAAGTGGGTTCAAACTTGCCTCCCATCTTGCGACGGGCAATAATTGGTCTCCTTAGAACTAAAACAAGCTCTCCTACTTGAAAAGCTCTAGGAAAGACCAACTTTTTGTGAGCTTGAATCATTTTTACTTTGTACAAATTGAGGTTCTGGCATGCTCGTAAGAATTTCTCCTCCAAACCCTTGAGCTCTTCTAACTGCAAGATGACATTCTATTTAGTTGTGATTCTGTTACCCACAACTATCCTTAGTGATGGGAGTTGAACTTCTAGTGGTAGAATGGCTTCGGACCCATACATTGAAGAGAAAGGTGTATATTGAGTTGGAGTTTCGTAGGTGGTATGGTAGGCCCACAAGGCTTCAACTAACTGCTCATGCCACTGTTGCTTGTTGTCATCGAGTGTCTTCTTGAGTATTTGGATCGGAGTTTTGTTAAAGGCTTCTACTAAACTGTTTGCCCATGGGTAGTAGATGGTGGAGTATCTCCAATCTATGATGTGCCTATGGGTGAAGCTGTTGATTTTGGAGCACTTGAATGTAGTACCATTATCAGACATGATTCGACGAGGTACCCCAAATCTATATACGATATGGTTTCTAAAAAACTGGAGCATATGCTGAGCTTTGAACTCCCTGAGCGAGATTTCCTCTGCCCACTTGGAAAAGTAGTCGGTAGCTGTAAAAATGAACTCGTGACCCTTAGATGAAAGAGAATCAAAGGCCAATGTTGGATGTTGAATGTTGTGTGGATGGTGTAGAACCATTCCATGTACTTGGCATTGGTGGCACCACTTGGCTACATCTATGCAATCGGTGATCATCATCGGCCAATACTATCCAAGCCTCTTAATTTTGGCTTTTATCTTGAGACCGAATTGAGCATTGCATAATATGGAATGTACCTCAGTCACGATCTTATGGGATTCGTGCTTATCTAACCAATGTAATGACATATGATCGAAGGACCATCGGCATAAGACATCATCCATGAGGCCGTAGAAGAGTACCATTTGCTTATTTGATGTGCTTGTGACTTCTTATGAGGTAGTTTTCCCTTGTTTAGGTAATCAATGAAGGGTTACCTCCATTCTAGTTCTTTTTTTTTGGCAATGACAACCTCCCCTTCAAGAGAGTATTTGTCGATGAGTTCGATATCAATAAAAGGTAGGACTTGCCTATTGTGGACCTCTGTTGATATGGACTCATCTTCGGACATGTTAATTTCTTAGCAAGCTTAGCTAAGGCATCTGTTATGGTGTTTTCTCCTCGAGGAATTTTGTAGAAATTTCGAATTCCAACTCCATAGTGTACTTGTGGTAGTGATGGAGTCTAGGCTTTAGGACCTTATAGAACCCAGCGATCTAATTCACCACTAGTTGAGAATCCCCAAAGATGTTAATATTCTAGATGCCTAGTGAAATGGCTAACTACAGACCAGCAATCAGAACTACATATTTGGCTTCATTGTTGATGCAAGGATCAGATAGATGATATAAGAATCTTATCATATCATGATCTGGCATTAGGAAGAACTATTCCTACCCCTGTTATTCCTAGAAGAGTGGATTATGGTTCTTCCCTTTAATAGGAAATATGCCATCAAAGTACATCTCCCAATGGTGAATGCTAGTATCTCCTAAGTTCAGGATATGTTCATCAGGGAGGTCATCACTAAGCAGAGAGTTATCAAGAAGTGGATGTGCTGCTAAGAAATATGTGAGTGCTTCTCCTTTCATCGCACAGAGGGGTATGAAAGTGATATCAAATAATGATAGTATCATGGACCATCGTGCCAATCATTTGGATAGTGTCGGCCATGTCATGAGATATTATAGTGGATGATTCTAGAAATAAAGTTTACTTTATGAGAAAGCATCTAATGCTATAGTTTTTGGGATGCGAAGATTAAAGCTAGGTAATATTTCTCAATTGGTGGATAGTTTACTTCAATAGGTATTAGACGACAGCTGAGATGTAGAGTGCATTCTCCTTCCCTTCATCATTGACTTTGGCCAACAAAGCACCAAGGGAGTCATCTAATGCAGTAGTGTATAGTATCATAGGCTCGCCCAGGTTGGAGGCAGCTAAGACTGGAGGTGTCATGAGGTATTGCTTGATGTTCTCGAACTGGTCATCCCACTTGAACTTAGCATCCTTCTTGACCAGTGTTGAGAACCTACTTGGCAGGTTGGATATAAAGCATCTTAGATATGCCAACTGCCCTTAGAATGATAAGAATTAAGTTAGACTTTTAGGGGGTGGCATTTCTAATATCGCTTTAATAATCTCCAGGTTGATTTCAATTTTGTGATGTCGGATAACGAAGCCAAGAAACTTCCCTGAAGCTACTCCGAATGCACACTTCAAAGGGTTCATTTTGAGGTTATATTATCTTAACCATTCAAAAACTACTCTCAAGTCAAAGGGATGGTCTTCATTTTCTTTACTTTTGACCACGAGGACATCAATGTAGCATTCAACTTGGTGATGAAAGAGTTCATCAAATATTCGGGTCATGGCTCACTGGTATGTGGTACTTGAATTTTTAAGGCCGCAAGGCATGTCCTTATAGCAATAGATTCTGATCGAGGTTTTGAAAGCAGTCTTTCTTTCATCTTTAGGTGTCATTTTTATTTGGTTATATCTAGATGAACCATCCATGGAAGAGAATAATGCTTGAGATGAGGTAATATCCACCATCAATTCTGGTATTGGAAGTGGAAATTCATCTTTGGGACATACCTTATTAAGATCCCTAAAATTGACTCATATGCAAATTTGTTATTCTTCTTCTTAATTGAGACAACACTAGCCAACCAGGTAGGGTATTTTTCCTCCCGGATGAAACCAGCATGAATCAGTTTCTTCACTTAAAATTACCTGTTGTTCAATGTCTAAGCGCCTGCATCTAGGAGCTTGCTTGATAGGGTTAGTGTCAGGCTGTATCGCTAGCTTATGAACTGCTATGTCAGGAGACACTCCAGGTAATTCTTCATAACTCTATGCAAACAAGTCTTTAAATTTAATGAGTAGCCTAACTAAGTCATTGGTTACAGTTTCATTCAATAAGAAATTAATGTATGTCGGGAGTGGGTTGTCTTCAGTTCCCAAGTTGATTTCTTTGAGTTCATCAATGGTTGATTTGATTTCTTCATTGAATTACAGAGGTGCATCCTTGACTTGGAAATCATCTGGATCATTTGAAGTTTTTAAGTACACCTCCTCATATGTGTTAATATGATTTGAAAAAAACCTATCAAATTCTAAATGATTGGTGATGACCAAATCGTAATCATCATCATCAACTAGGCCCACTGTACCAAAGCCTAGTCTTAGTGTTGATTGAGAATTCTTGCATTTATTGTTCAATAGCCTCTTGCAGAATTCAGACCTGTGTTTATTCCATGTATGTGGAATTAAACCTTTCTTTGCTAGATTATGAATACAAGGCGAGTATCGATCGAAAAGTAATTCTATTAATTCTTTGTATGAATCATTCTCAAGTTCTACATCGACCTCTTAACTTGAAGATGTTGCTCGAGGATAGAACCTCTGAATCTTTGTGCTTTTACATGCTTTGGGCGATTCCTTAACTACCAAACCATCAACTTTTTGTGAGAAAAGTGGGGTTAAAGATAAGGTTCCCATTTGATGCCTAACAATTTCAAATAATAAAGACTTGGATACACCTATGCTTTGCTTCGAAATCTATTCTTCATCATTGTTTGGCTTGAGTGTCACCTCCAATGGGATCCACTGTCGAAAGGAGCTGGCCGATATTCTAACTACATAAGACTCATCCTCTGAACTAGATTCTAAGTCTATGTATATAGTAGGTGTACTCTTGGAAGCTAGATCAAATCTCATGGTAGGTGGTAAGTATGGAGGCCTTCCACCCCTGGGACTCCCTCTGGACTTGCCTCTTTCTCATCTTGGTGGAGGTTGGGTCAACCTCCCCATTTGTTCTAATTGAGTAACAAATTGTTGATGAAATCTAATATCAGGCTCCACTTCCTCCCTGAGGTCTTCTTCTCGTTCCCTTTTCTTTACTTTTTCATTTTCATTTTCTCTTTCTTTACTTTTTCTTTCTCTTTTTCATTTTGACTAAGGTCATGAAAGAAGACATTTTGTTTCTTAGGGAGATAGTAAGCTGCATCTTCATAGATCTCAACCTCATGAACTATGAAGGGTTTGAGATCTCCTTTGACACAATACTCAATTCTACCTCTTAGGAACTTGATGGACTGATGTAAAGAGGATGGAGCTATGTTGTTCTCATGTATCCATGTTCTCCCAATCAAAGCATTGAAAGATATATCTAAGTAATTTATGTGAAACTTGGCTTCAATATTCCAATCATGAATCTCCAAAGGCAACACTATAGAGCCTAAGGCCCTCTCACCTTGTTCATTGAATCCTTTCAACATCATCCTCTCCATTTGGAGTTTAGAGATGTCGATCCTCAAGTAGGCAAGGGTTCTTAGACTCATAATATTGATGCACTTAGATAAACTAAAACTCTGTATATCCTAAATCTGTCAACATCCACTATAATGTAGAAGGAACGGTTATGCTCGATCATTCCTAGAAGTAAGTCTTCATCAGTGAATGTAACTCTTAGGATCTCCCTTGAGTAGCATGCATCCTCTCCAGCTAAGCTAACCATATTTTTGGATCAAGCAAAGCTTTGATTAATGATTCCCTCATCTCTTTGGATAATACAAGGGCGTCATATATACTTAACTTAGCTGCCAACTTTCTAAGGTGTGCGAGGACATTATAATCAACTTTGGGTTGGTCCTCCACAAGCAAATCCATGGGTGGAGCATCTTGTGGTGGGGCTATCTACTCCCGAATTAATGACCTATTTTTCCTAATCCTGAGGTGCTACCCTATATGGTAAAACTTTGCCACTAAGAAGGTTAACTTCAGTGACTTCTTAGAATAAGGAGTTTATGGAAAGTTCTACCTTCTCATCAGGTATACCTCCAACTTCTCCTAAAGGATCCTCAGAGTCGGATGACTCCAGATCAATCTCAAGAGGTGAACTTGGATGATTTAGAAAAGGAAAATCCATTTTTAAATCAGATTGAGATTGATCAGAATTATTTAAATCATTATTGCTATGACTTCAAGAGCTTTCAATTGGAATGAAATTATTGAGATCATCAAGTCAAAAAGATTTAAGTGGAATCAGTCTTCTTCATTGATTTCTTTAAATTTGGTGGAGGTATATAATAGAAATCAATTAAAGTAAGGGGGATGAGGGGTTTGGTGCCCTCATCTGCTGATACAATGCTTCTATTGGAGGTGGAGGAGCTAGTGGAGGTAATAGTAGGTTCAATGGTTGAAGGAGTGCTAGACTCAGATGGTGGTTGCACTACAGATCTATCCTGGGCATATTGAGGATGTTCATGGGCTTCCACCCTCCCCGAGTTGTCCTTCATAACTAGCAAACCTTCAATGATGTTGGAGGTTTGAGCTGAGTCAAGAACCTACAAAGAAAGTTTCTTGATTTCAAAATTTATTTTTTTAGAGGTACGGGATAAAGAATTATCCCAACCTTCTTTTGTCTTAAGATGATCGGAAGTATCCCCAAGGATTACTTTGACAGAACCAGATGGTTGTTCTACTAACTATTCCTTAGGGATAACTATAGCTCTTGACTTATAGTTAAGCTCAAGCCAATCCTTCAATGTGAAATAATCCTCTAAGACATGGCCTAGCATGTGGTGATAAGGGCAGTAGTTAGGATCATCACTCTTGCCCACTTTCTCCGGCTTCCAAGGCTCGTAGTAAAATCTGGCTTCTTCAAGAGGTTCTTGAAGATCTTCTTGACTACCTCCCTTTTGAAGGAGTATGGTTTGTTAAGTTTATCGATAAGAGTAGGTACAAAGTAGCTACCTGGTGGTGGATACTGATACCACTGCTGAGTAGGCTATTGTGGTGGTGGTGGTCATTGTGATAGCCGAGGAAGTGAAAAAAATGGTGGTAGCAGAGGCTGTTGAAATCTAGGGCTCTCAAATTGTACCCTCACTAGCTGTTTCCCCTTGTCAACTGCCACTATAATTCTTGGCTTCTTTTCAAAGACCTTCTAAGGCTTTGCTTAGATGACTGGTCTGAATGGAATAACTATTTTGCTTTCTCTTCTAGGTTAGCCGCCTTGCTGATTAACTTCTTAAATATCTTTATGGTGAAGCCCTTAAGCATGAAGGTAACTGGGCCATGGATATTCTTATGTAGAATATGAATGGCATCCTGCTCTTGCAGTTGTGGTTTGTATTTCATACTTAGGTTGTGTCATCTAAGAATGTAATCAACAATGGACTCATTTGGTTTTTGTTTCTCTATAATGAGGTCCCCTACAGTTACCCTTTGTTGAGCTCCTACAAATCTCTTGATGAAGAGATGCTCTAACTCCGCAAAGGACTTCACCAAACTGTTGAGCAGTTCAACATACCAATCAATTGCCACCCCGGACATGCTACTAACAAACGCCAAAAAAAAGTAATGCATCATTGCCACGGTGTTGTAATAACTTCATCGAAAGTGTGTTCTGTGCTGCCTTAGGTTCCCACTACCATCAAAGATCTTGAAGTATGGTGGCACAACACCCTTGGGGTATTGAACTATATCAAATTTCGGTAAGGTCTACCCATTGAAATAGATAAGCTCCGGGTTTTGCCAACGCTTCCTTCACTTGCCGCTTCACCATTTATTTTATGCTATTCATGCATGCATGGTGACCTTCCTATGCAAGTTATTGGCATCCTCATCCATGGGAGTGCACTTGGGATGATCTAGGGTATGAACTAGCTCAGACTGATCGGCCTCCATGGGGGATGGTTGCAAACCTGGGCCTTGGTTCTACAAGGATAGGATCACTGCCATCAACTCCTCCACCTTTCCCTCTGTTCTATCAATCTGACTATCTTTCTGCTTGATTTGTTGGAGGAGGCATTGATTTGAGTCTGATGCCTCACCTTCCTCAGCTATAATGCCATCCTAGCTAGGCTACTCCTTGTGCAAGGATCCTCGGGTATCAACCATGTGGACTTCTACTATATCATCTAACTTGTCATCCTCATCAGCATCAAAGTCTACCCTACCTTCTTCTTAGTCAGACTGATCATCCTCGACTATCTGCCTCATTTTGGCACAATAGTCCTCTAAAATGTCATCCAATGATCAGTCATCCACCTGATCCGATGCTACTGGAACATAGGCTACTTGATGACTGACTACTAGAAGCTCATAAGCTATGCAATCAATACTCTGGAACAGTGAGTACTCTCTCCTGAATCAACTACCATGGGGGTCACCTCGATATTCCCTCCCTTCTCCTCCTCCAACTTTTGTGGTAGAGCGACCATGATACTTTTGAGTCGCCACTCCTTCTTTCACCACTGTTGGGATAGAAAGTCGAGCAGGGGAGCTCAACCTCACCTCAATGGGTGGAGTAGATGAAGAAGGGTCCTTGGGCCATAATTAGATCACCAAAGGTGAAGCGCTCTCTCTCTCTCTCTCTCTCTCTCTCTCCATATAGGGGCTTATGGAACTTGGTTGGGACTTCAGATGGTGGGACCTAAATTGGTGAAGGTGGTCAGCGAGTGGAATGGTGTAATGGGGGTGACACCGGCTGCCTCTCCGTCAGAGATCTCCTTCTGCAGCTAGTGGAATCAGAAAGGGCAATCCTATCAAAATGATTAGCTCTATCATCCTACTGATCACAATGATCAATGAAAGTGGAGGCTTCCAGCTCCCTGATGAACTTCCCCTCTCTCTCTCTCTTGCCTGCTTAGGCAACTATCTTGGCCTCAGTGGGCCTTTCTCTATGAATCTGATCCCTAACACTGTGGTGAAAATTTATTCTCATCTTCATCTTATCATCTTTTGTAAAGGAATAGTTGAAAATAATAATATTCTCCATGTTAGGGCACCACATAGATCTGCAGATGTTCTTGTTAGGGTGATCGGGTACAACATTAAGAAAATGTGTACTATCCCAAATGATAAATATCACCACCCTACAATGGACCTAATCACCTCAATAAGGATTCCTAAGGACTATGGGTCTTCGTATGTACCAGAGATTCTTCCTCTACTTAATATGAAAAGTAAAGAAGGGATTATTTTAAATCGGATTTGTTAAGCTCCCTATGGAGGCAAGCCCTCGTAGTTGATTACATCCTAAGGAATGAGATTCCTTAGGAATACTCGATTAAGGTAAATGATCGTTGTCTCCATAGATTTCAAAGGTAGGACTATCAATCAATTGGTTTATTTTTGGAAGATCAAGTGGGATTGATCGAGAGGAGGGAGTTATTATTGAAACCAAAAAGAAGATAAGTAGGGGATGCTTAGGATACTAGGAAGCCTAGTAAGCATCCCAAATTGTCCTATGGTTGGGCTTTATATTTTTGAAATTGAAATGATTTATTTGTTTGAGTTGAATTTTTATTAGAAATCTAGGACATATAATTCCATGACA
Organism: Cymbidium sinense; assembly: GCA_021442155.1. Classification (NCBI taxonomy): domain Eukaryota; kingdom Viridiplantae; phylum Streptophyta; class Magnoliopsida; order Asparagales; family Orchidaceae; genus Cymbidium; species Cymbidium sinense. The sequence continues at coordinate 58,790,898 of CM038233.1, forward strand.
CAAGATCATAGAAATGCCTAAGAGGTGGGGATTTATACTTATAGCCTGGAAAGGGGAGAAGCAACTTCTAAACCTAAATTTAGGGAGCTTTGGCTAGGGCCAGAGCATAACCTAAATCTAAGGAAAAAAATGGGTATTTGGTTTGCCTCCATGTTGACCTCATTTTTAGGATGAGCTCTCAACACCTCCATCTTAAACTTTGGATTCCTCTTAGACTTTAAGAGTTCCTTAGCCTTAAGACACATCTAGTGATTAGGTGGACACTCTACCTAGCCCTAGAAGACTTAGAAGAGTTAGTCATAGGAGTAGGTCATGCCTTGGAGTGTTAGGAAAAACTTCTTTCCTTTAAAACCACTCCTCACTTTCCTTCATCCAAGTCAAACTCCAAATCAATTCTACTTGATTTTCTCAAACTCAAATCAATTCCATGATTCAATTCCATGATTGAAATCCATGATCAAAATCCATGATCAAAATCCATTAAAAATTTCTAAGTTCAAATTTCCTAAGTCCTTAACCCTTTCTTAAGGACTTAGCCAAAATCATGATCTAAACCTTTTCAAATCTTTGAGATTTTCTCATAATCAATTTATATTCTCATTTATATTCTCATTTATAAATGAAATATAAATTTAAACCCATTAAGCTAAACTCAAAATTCTAAAACAATTCATGGAAAATTTTCTTAAGTCCTTTTAATTTTTTTTTCATTAAAGGACTTAGCCAAAATCAACTCTAAACCTTGATTAAACCTATTCAAAACCTTGGGATTTTCTCAAAACTTATTTATATCCTCATTTATATTCTCATATATAAATGAAATAAATATAACTCAATCCAATCAAAGGCAAAAATTAAATTCCAAATTTAAAATACTTGAAATTCCATTAAATCCCTTAATTTTTCATTAATGGATTTAACCTAAACTTTGATAAAACACATTCAAATTCATGGGATTTTCTCAAAATCAATTTATATTCTCATATATAAATGAAATATAAATATAAATCCATCAAATCCAATTCAAAAATTAAATTTCTAATTAAAAAAGTCTCTTAAATCCTTTAAATTCTTTTTAATGGATTTAACTCAAATCCTCATAAAACTCTTTCAAATTCTTGAAATTTCCAAATGATAAATTTATATTCTCATTTATATTCACATATATAAATGAAATATAAATTTAAACAATCAACACCAACTCCAAATAACAAATCAAAATCAAGTCTAAGCCTTTCAAGCCAAAATCTTGAACTTAGCCAAAATCAATTCAAATCAAGCTAAACTCTTGATTTTCTCTCATGATTCAATCAATCCTACAATCATGAGCTCATATATAAATTCAAACATCAATCCTTCAATCAAAACCTAAATCAAAAATCAAACCCAAAACTCCTTCATATCCTTCTTTTGAATATGAAATTTTCAAATGGATCAAAATCCATTTGACTTCAAACCACTTGTAAATGGATTTATATTTCAATCATAAGTCTATATGCAAGATCAATCAACTTCAAATCAAGCTTTGACCAAGCCATTTGACCCACTTAGGCTCACTTGACCCAAAGTGACCTAAAGTACCCTTATGAGCAAATTTTGATCCTAACCAAATTGGATTGAACCAAACTCATATATCCCTCCTATCATGATCAACAATCATGAGATGATCAATCAATCAAATTGGGTCAAACTATGTCAAACCTAAGGGTTGACCAAGTCAACACTTAACATAAAATGAAACCTAACATAGCCAAATTCCACCATAGGATAAATTGATTGAAACCATTTATGCAAGTTCACTCATGACCTATGTTTGAACTTGACCTAACCCATTTGGTCCACTTGACCCAAGTTGACCCATTTTGACCTAAAGGGCCAAAATGTGTCAAAACTTGATCTAAGAAAAATTAATTGAAACCAATGAGTCAAATCCATCTCAAATCACTTATGGAACTTGACCGAAGCCTCAATTGGCCAACTAGACCCAACCTAGCCCAATTGACCTTAGACCTAACATGACCTAAATGGGTCATGTTGAGCCAAAATTGAACCTAACTCAAATTGATTGGAAACAAAGATACCAATCCACTTAATATGACCAACTAAACCTAAACCTACCCTTGACCTAACCCAAATAGGTCAAATGGGTCAACTTGACAAATTTGACCTAAATGAGTCATATGAGCCAAAACTTAATCTATACCAAATTGAACCAAACCAAAGGCACCAAAACATTTCAAATGGTCATATGAACTTGACCCAACCCTTGGTTTGACCCAATTTGACCTATTGGTCAACTTGACCCAAGTTGACCCATTTTGACCTAAATAGATCAACATGAGCCAAACCCTATCAAATAGATTCCAAATTTATTGAAACTTCACCGAACCAATTTTCTCAACATACCAAACATACCCAAATTTTAAAATAACAAAATGACCATTTTACCCCTAGGCCATAGAACAAATTTTGGCCTAGCCCATAGTTATTTTGGTCATACACTCATCACAATCACTTGAGGCTCTCCTAAAACCTCAAGGGGACCTAGTGATGAGTGGTGCACCTTACCCAATGGGTTTGGGTCAACCCATTTGACCCATGGACCAAACCCGACCACCCATCACCAAATTGAAAATTCAAACTCTCCCCAAAGCTCAATTGGATGCACATGAGAGTTAGCCTTCCACTCCTCTAGCCAAACTGACCACATGCACACCTCTAACAGCCAAAACAACCCATCATATGAGGTCAAAATGGCAAATGGCTTGTCCCATTCTGATTACAATAGGGGGAGATATACTCCCCCTAATCCACTAAAATTTGAATTCATTCACACTTGATTGGAACCTAGGAAGCCTTAGCAATCACCCCAGAGCTTTCCCAAGGTTTTTAGAGAGGTTTCAAATCTTGCTTTCTTCAGCTTTGCAAAGTGAAAAATAGGGGAGCTCGATCCAACAGTGAATTTTCTCAACACTTAATCTCCTTCCAATTCCTCTTACACACTTGATCTAGGAGCTAGGTCGAGTTTGCCCAAGCCTCCTCTGAAGTTCTAGAGTTAAGGGAGAGTTTAATTCCATCAAAGCTGTAAAGGGAGTAAAGGGGAGTTGGTCCATAGAGCTCTACATTCAACCTCAAGTGCTAAGAACTTCAGCAAAGCTTCATCTCAACTAGGCGAAGCTCCTCCAAGGGAATTGAGCACGGTGATCACCTCTGACGTGGTTAGTGATTTTTCGAGCTAATTCTCATAAGTGTTGGTCCTTTGTGAAGTGAACTTCAATCTCATAGGATCTTGGCCATTAGATTTATTGGTTATTGCATGATGAAGGTGTGGGCTAAGTTTTAGCTTAATCCGAGCTCTATCGAGCTTGGATCAAAGCCTAGAAAGTGGATGGATCTCATTCTTCCTAAGCCTTGGCAGGGATGAATCTTTGGCCGTCCATCCATGCTATTTGGATGGACGTTCAAGATTATTCCCAAGTTTTTAAATCCCTTATCCATTTTATAAACTGCGGGTGTGTCCTCTCTCGTCCGATCTTTGATCGGACGGCTAAGAATAAAAGCGCATGCACTGCCACTACCTTCCCTGATTTGACAACTTAAGTAAAGGCTCACAGCGCGATGCGTGTAAAGTGCATTGACTGCCACCGCCATGCATCATGCAGTGAGCTAGAGGTTAATTAGGGATTAAGAAAATGCTTAATTAATTCATAAATTACTTAGAGAACTTTAAAAAATTGTAACGTCTTCAAGAAAAATCAAAAAAATACAAGGAAAAATGCCATGGATAGATACTTTCATCTAGAATATTTTTAAAAAGTTTTCAATGTATTTTGATTCCCCTTTTTCTTTGAATTTAGGTTTCTTTGGGAATGTTAATAAGCAAAATATTTTATAATTAAGTCACCATTTAATCTCAAACTTCTAGGGTTTATTTTAGGGGATGACTTCTGCCTCCCCTAATTTTTTTAAGATTTATTGAGGTCTTGAATAAGGAAATTGCTAGATCATTCCCTAATTACCCAATTCATGTATTTAAGGGTAATTATGATGTAATTAGTGGGTTTTCCCAATGATTCAGTTGGATTAAGGTTAGATCCAGTGAGTAGGGGTTTTATAAAATAATATTGGGGTATTTTCCCTTAGCTAATAGTTCGAAGAAGGTTTGTATCTCACATCTCTAGTGTAGCAATGACATGTTCCTATAAATAAATACAAATATAAATAATAACTTTATAATAATAATAATAATAATCAAAGAAATAATGGATGTATTTCTGGTATATACTAGAAACCCGAGAACATGGGCTACCACATTGAGGGAGGTTCTTACTTCACATCTATAAAAGCAATATATATATATATATATATATATATATATAAATAATGGATGTATTTACTAGGTATATAGTCTAGAAACTTAGAACATAGGGGCTACCACATTGAGGGAGGTTCTTACTTCACATCTATAAAAGCAATATATATATATATATATATATATATATATATATATATATATATATATATATATATATATATTTTAATATAAAATGTATAAATATTTTAAATATTTAACCTCCTTCAATATTATAACATAATAAATGATTTTAGGGGTAGCCTTTTTTTAATATTTTAAAAAATTATAGATATAAAGAGTATAAGGCCTAGCCTTTTCTTTCTTATCATACAAAATCATATCTAATACAACAAACATTTCTCTCTCATCTCTCTCCATGACATCTTATGATGCTGAATAGGGTCAAAGAGGAACTAAGTCGTGTATGGATCAATCTAGATTATCTTTTTTAGGGTCTTCTTTTGATCTTGCAAGAATTTTTAAACGTTTTCAACAAATATTTTTTAGAAGAATGGGACAAAACTATGTCCAAATCATTTGAAGGAAAAGAAGTAAAAGAGGTGGAAGAATCACTTATGATCACCTTGATAGACCCTTTTTAGGGTCTACAAGGTACTCTTTAAGAATTATCACCTCTCTTATAATTTTTTTCAAGCTAATCTTTGAAAGTGAAGTAGTCTTCACTGGTATGACCTAATATCTAGTAACCTGGGTAATATTTTGGGTCATTAATCTTGCTGACTTCATCTAGCCTTTTGGATGTGAATCATCTTAAATTTCTTCAAAAATTATTTTGAAAATTTAAAGAAAGAGAAGGATCGAGGATTCTTTTTCATTTTTCTTAGTGATCTCATCTACCATGAAAAATATGTGATATAAGGTGTAATCATAAGATCATCCCATCTAAGTCTACTTCTGAATCTTATTCATGTCTTTTCTTTTCTTCATCATCTTATCTTTCTAGTCTTTTTGTCCAAAGAAGTGATTAATAAAGGATGGCTTCAAATTCCTCTATATAGGTTTTACTTAAATGTCTTATGCTTTTGAGTGGTACTTCTCTATCACCAGTGGCTCTAAAGGTATCCCTCATCTTAAATCTCTATTATAAGGAGATAGTGAGACATCTTATAGATATGAAATAAGGATGATTTTCTTTTTGAGGCCTACAAAGGTGATGAAGGTTTCTTCAATGGTAATTGGTGTTCTTCTAAATGATGGTGAGTGAGTTTTTTTCAAAATGCTTTAACAAATCCTTTTAGTTTCCTTAAGTGGTAATCTCTTTTAAAATAATGACCATCCATATGCTAGTAACCTCCTAGTGATGATATTCATCAAAGATAACAAAATAGGTACAACTCTCCTTCTATTTGGAAAACTACTTTTCTTTTTCATTTTTTATTTTGGTAGTCACATGTCTCATTAAGATCTCGCTTAAGAAATCTAGATTTGACCTGATGAGTAACTCTTCATTCATGTAGAACAGACACATGATCTGAAGGATCAAGTTTACCTATATATACCAATATGTTCTTTTTTTCCTCTAAAAAGGAGGTGAGATCTATTTAGATACATCTTCCCAAAGGCTATGAAAGAAGATGAAATCTACTACCTCTAAGAAGTCTTCAAAGGGTATATCCTTCTCTAACTTACTCTATTTCTAACATCTCCTTTATTTTTTTTTCTTTTTAAGGCCATTTAAGTCTCCTCTTTATTCTTTTTTATTTTAGTCATTAATAGAGGCTTAAGTAGACCCACCCCCAAAAGTGTTAATGAATGTCTTTTCAACATGTAGTTTAAGTTTCTTTTCATCCCATTTGATGGTCAAAAGAGAACTTCCTATATAGGGTGTTGTGGGTTACAATAAACTCAGAATGGATTTTTCAGTTACTCTCAAAGAATGGGAGCAAGAGTCACTCTATGATGTTTAAATCCACCAAGTAAAATTTGATGATAGAGCCATTTGGTCTAATGCTATAAACGGAAAAACTAATCCCACATGTAGTAGCAAAAATAAGCTATCCAATCATTTTCTATCTTTTGAACAAAACTAAACAAATTATAGCAGGCTCTTTTTAACATAATGTAGTCAAAATAATAATTTTCACCCATTAAAAAAATTTAGGCATTTATATTATGACAGGAGTTCTTAAAAGAAGTATTATATTTTTTTTAAAAATGTTGGAATAGAACCCTCATATTTACAAAAAAAGGAAGTTCTATAATTTGTTTAGTTAATGTTGAGTAAGCTCTACTAATGATGATATGGAGAGGTACTCAATGAAATGAAAGGAAAATCTTGAAATGCAAAACACAAGTACATTATTGATGTACAAATAAAAGTCTATTTCAAGATGTAGAGAGAAGCTATCCCACAAATACAAAAAATCTATGGAAATTTTATTTAGAACACCACATAGATCTTGGGGGTACTTATTTAAGTAATCAAATATATCATCAAGGGATAAATATATATTGAAAGATAAATATATTGTCCTATAATGGATTTGATTACTTAATAAGAACTCTTAAGGCTCATGGGTCTTGGATGTACTAGAGATTTATTTTCCTTGAACTACATGGAAAAGTAGGACAAGGTTTATTTTATACTAGGTTCATAGTTCCCTATAAGGGAAATCTTTTATAGTTAATTACATCTTAGGAAAAAGGGAAATCATCTTAAAAATACTCTCGACAAGATTTTAATAATTTTGACCTTTTGTTCTATGGATTTCAAAGCTTGTCTTAAAAGGATGTTTAATCTAAAATTTCAATAGGGAACACTTCGAAGGGGATGTATTTTTTTCAAAGTCTAATCAAGATTTAGTAAGAAATACTTATAGATGTTGGGATACTCAGTAAGCATTTCATATCCAATTTAATATGATTATGAACTGATATTTTAGTAGCATAAGATTATTGAAATACCTAATGTTTGAAGACTTATTTCAATAAGATGCTTAAGAGCCTAAGTATATAAATGCTTCTGACATAAGTCAAAGACTTGAACTAATATAAAATTTATAGGAATTATCAATTTTTTTCTTACAAGAGAAAATGAATCTATTCTCACTCTTCTAGACTCATAACCCTCCTAGAAGGATTTCCATTAACACCACCTAAACTATTTTTAAAATCATGAGTCTAGCCTTATGTATAAGATGGTTGGGCTATTATATTTTAGGAAAGAATCTAAGAACCTAAACACTCCTTATTCCTAGGATAATATTTGGCATGTTATGCACCTAACTAATGCAACAAATTTCTTCTTTTGAATTTTGACTCATGATACATTTTAAAGCTTGGGTAAGAATTCATGCCTACAATGATATAAAGTTAAGTAATCATTGGTCAAATCAAAACATGAATGCACACTTTCACTAGGAAAGGTGGTCATCCTCAAAGGTCATATGCAATGGGGGAAGCACCCAATTTAAGGAGAATGAAAAATATGCTCTTTTGGTTTGCAAAAGTTAATTTTTCTAAGAGCCGACATTCCAGGCATTTCATCATAGATCACAACAAAAAAAACCTACAAAAAGTATAAAGTTTTTATTATGCACTTCAAAATAAATCAAACTAATAGATAGTCGAGCTCTGCCTTTATATAGCTTGGCCTAGAATAAAAAAAAAATTTGATCTATCAGTTTTCTTCTAGAATTGTCACCTTCTTCAAGGACCTCTCAAAGAACCACCAACTAGTAAAGTTAGCTCTTGCTATTCCTAGACCTCATAGATCCTAACTTAATTCTAGGCACAAATGATATTTTAAAATCTAAATAAATTCTAATCCTTGCAAAATAAATGGCAAGAAATACAACAGACAACAATCTTTATTTCAAACATTGGGTTTAACATTAGTCTCTTGTCGAACCCACTTATGTTATTAGGCTATGCTTAGAGACTTAAATAAAACCTATAAATAAATAGTAATTATTTATATTTTTATTATAGTGGTTCCATTAAGCAAAACACCTTACAAGAAATAGCATCAGCTTAAAAAAAACATCCTAACATCCAAATTAGTGGGAAAAAAATTTTAACTATCCAAAAAAAATAACACAAAATAAACAAAGCATCATGTTATTTAATATCAAAAATATCACATCATCATCATAACCTAACTTTAGAGTTGGTGATCCAATAATCTTGTGTGTGAGAAAGTGTGGTATGTCTATGTTAGGATTTTCTTTAGTTCAAGTTAAAGTTTAATTTAGTTCGAAAAAATCTTTTCATTTTATAATCTTATTTCCTTCGCAGGATTGTTAAACTAAAGGTTAGATATCAAGACCACCAAAACCCCAAACCGGTAACCAAACTATATACCATAATAGTTTTATTTTATTTTTTATTTTATTTTATTTTAGGATTTATTCAACTTGTCACTAGATGATTTTGATTTAAATGATGGAATTGATTTATGAGTTTATTTTCATTTTTATATTTACTTTTGTATTAAGGTTGAAATTCATGTTTCAAAGAATGAAGAATAAAATTTTTTTTGCTTTGGGCAGAACCCATTCTATTCAATATCGTAAATCCTAGTAGAATGAGATTTTCATCTATTCTAAAGGTCAACCTAAGATCCTAAGTATCTTAATTAAATTATTTTGAATTCATTTGAAGGATTTATTTGAATTTAAATTTAATTGATGTTTATGTGTTTTGATTAGTATTTAACTTTTTATTTAATGTTTCATTCTCAAGTTTCATCTTGTGTTTATAAAAGTTGTTTAAAGATTCTTTATTCTTTTCATTTGAGTTGTATTCAAATTAATTAACTCATCTTGACTTAACCACATAAGAATTTAGATTTTATTGAATATTATGTATTTGATCGACTATCTTTTAATTTAATCAATGTTCGATCCTTCTTTTAAAATTTGATTTTAAATATGATTATGATTTTTTCTTCTATTATTTTTTTTTTTGATTAATGTATCTTAATTTTATTTATGACTTTTGATTAAAATTCAAAAATGTTTTTTGGGTCTTAGTTAGAAAATTTATGTTCTCATGACTTTATTTTATTTTCATTTTAGTTTAACTTGATATCAAATAATTTGATTCATTAATATTTATGTTATTTATTTATTTTTCATATTTCATGATTATATTTAATTTGATGTTTACTTTTAAGTTCTTTTAAGATTCAAGTGATTATATTTACTTAATTTATGTTATTTACCATTTTAAGTTATGTAGAATGTTTATAGTTTCATAGCTTAAGTTTTTAATTAGTATTCATTTAGTTTGATATATTATAATTAGTTAATTTATTTGATTTGAGTTGATCTTATTCATTTGATTCATTAATGTTTATGTTTACCATATTGAATGGATTAACTTAATTCACTTAAATTAAATTTTAATTCAAACTTAATTTAAAGGTTTTGTCTTTATCATTTGAATGATTTACTATATTTCAATTATATAAATTAAGAGCATTCATCAAGCTTAGAATTTTTAATTTATCATTTAATTTGATATCAAAGGATTATTAAACATTAAAGTTTTATTATTTAACTGAATATTTTAAAGAAAAGTTTATTTATTAATCATAATCTTAGAATGGGCATCAAACCAAAGTTAGGCCATTTTAAACTTCTAGGTTATTTAGATTTAGTTAATTTGATTAATAATTTTTTATTTTATTTGTATTTGTAATTATATTATTCATTAATATTGAATAGGCTTAAGTAATTTAAATATTAATAAAAATTTATTTATTTATGAAATTTAGAGGTTGATTAACTTTGATTTTCAATTGAATAATTGATTTATTATAATCTTATTAATTTCATAATTTAAGATTTAGTTGATTTATTATATTCTTAATTATTCCGTAAGCCTTAAATGTACAATTAATTGAATTTCTTAACTTCAGAGAGTTAAGAAATAGTCTAAAGTATTATGTTGTTAATGAAAATATTTTAAATTGGTTTCATAAATCTTTATAATCTCTTTAATTTTTTATTTACTACTTCAATTAGCCTAGAGATTGAAAATTCTATAACTCATTATTCAAAGATCATTTAGCTTTGAACTTTTTATGACAAGTGGGGTTCCTTGCCAATTTAATCTCTCTAAAGTTTCATCTTAATCTATTGTAATTTTAAGACTAATTGAAGTATTAATTATTTTAATATAACATAGATTAAGCCTTAATTAGAAGGAATTAATTAAGTATTTTAATTTTTATTGATTCCTCTAGAAGATGCATCCATAGAGGGTTATTTGGAATTTTAGAAGTTTTAGTTTTTATAATAATTTTTTAAAGTTCAAATAAATAAATTAAATTAATTAATTTAATTAATCCTTAATTAAAGTCATTTGAAGGTTTATTAAGTTTGAGAGTTATTATGGTGTTTTTAGACTCATTAAAGTTCATTATAATAATTTAAGTTGATTTTAAGTTTTTCATAATTTTATTGTATTAATATTAATTAAGTAAATTAAGGTTTATAGGTTAAAAATTTTATATGATTCATTTTAATTGCCAATAAATTTTGATATTTTTACCTATAGTGTATTTCAACCTTAATTTCAATCTCTAAAATTTTAAAATGATTGGATTAATGGTTTGAGTTTAATTTAAGTTTGATTATTTTTAATCAAACTCAATTAACAAAAAATACCAAATTAAAATTAGGGATTTTAGGTTTAATAGATTTCTATCATTGAGATAAATCCATAGAGTCCTTTTTGCTATTTTTTTTTGGTTGAGTATTTTATTTTCTATGAATATTGGAAGTTCGTATATTTTTCTATAATTTTAAACTAAAAAAAATCTTATCTTTCCTTTTAAAATAATGTGACATGAACATGGCTCCACTTTACACTCGGCATTATGTGATTTGGCCATGAAGGATCCATGTGGGTCCAATGCCGACGCGTTTTGATCCATGCCATCTGATCAAAGATCAAACAACTCTAGATCATCACGTGGTTTTTTTTAAAAGGATTAATCAAATGGTTCAACTAAATCTCAGTCGTTCATTTCTAATAGAAGGAATGGGAGGTGGAGATTTTGTCGCTCCCATCAACAACAAAGCCAAGCACTGTCGGTAAGGCAATTTAGTCAACGAGGATGCATGTTTTTGATTGCAAAAAGATCATGGGTCGATTTACAATCGATTTAAAATTTTGATCTCACTTTAGATCAAGTTTGCTTCATAAAGTACCGAACAAAGCTAAAGAGGAGGTCATGTTTGAGGCATACCTTGCCGACGTTGATCCTTTACGATGGAAATGTTTCAAACTCATTTGTTAAGATGTGGTGACCCCTTGAAGGAGCTTTTGTTTACTTCAATGTGTGCTCAGTTTTAGGATTTTCCCATAGATTTTCCTTGCATTCTTAATTTAATGTGATCCACATGCATTTTGGGGTATTTTTCGATGAAGATCACAGGAAAAGTAAGCCAAAAACCCCTTTTTTCCATTCAGTTTGACTATTTTTTTGAGCTCTGGTTCGCCAGATTCAGAAAAGAAGAGTAGCAGTCTTTCGATTTCCCATTCAGGGAAATGGACAAATGTGATTTCACGCCAGATCCACCCAATTTCAGCCCTTGGATCACACAGATCAATCTGGACCGTCCGATCTACAATCAGAGAAGAAGGAAATAAGTTGCCTCCTCACCAATCAATGTGAAGGCCAAGCTCCACTCATTTGCCAACCGTTTGGTAGAAATCTCGCTTGTCGGTGGCGTGGCAATTGGGGAAGGGATCGGCTCTCCTTCATTTCACCTCAGGAATGTGTGTGAGCACTTAGGTTGCCAAGAGAAACTCTATTCTTTCTTTTCCATGCTTGGTCGTAAGCTATATCCATGGAGAATTCAAAATGAATTTTGCTATGGTGATTTCCACCCTTAGAGGCTAGCTAAAAAGGTGGTTAACTAATTGGGGGTAAGCCCAAATCAATTTAGATAAGGAGTGGAGAGTGTATTGAGGAAGTGTAATGGGATTTAGCTTTTTATGTATGTGTTTTGACTTCTTTTTCTTTTCATTGACCCCTCTCATCCCTAGCTTTACTCTAACTTTATTTGGATTGAAGTTTTATTACTTTTAATTAGATTAGATATAAGATTTAAGTTAATTTGAATTCATTAAGTTGGATTTAATGATTGTATTTAAATTAATATCATTTGGACTTAAATGGATTTAGGTGGTTTGATTATATTTCCTTTAATTGATTGATCCTTGATTTGAATTTCATTCAATAATAATTGTCCAAATATAATTGGAGTTCAATTGATCACATGTGAGAGTTTGATGTGGTTTAAGCTAGGTTTGACCCTTTTGACCTAAATTAGTCAAATCAATCTCCTAGCTCAAATGGCCTTTTAAGATTTAAATTTAATTTCAATTATTAATTGACTATTTGTAATGATAATGATTAATTAATTTCATTTGATTTTGGTTTTGCTTTTGATTTTGACCCAATTGACTCAAATTAAGATTAATAGATCAAAATGGTTTCACTTGGTTTAAATGAACAAATTATTCAAGTTAAACTCAATTGATTGAATTATGTTTAATGATGATTTTCAATTAATTTAGACATTCAATCTAAATTGATTTCAATTTAATTTACATTTGAGTTCCATAAGGTCAACTTAAGCTCATTTAGATCAAATGACCTAATTAACCTAATTAATGTCTCATTGGATTTAGATTTATTTAGATTCATATTTAAACACATTCAATTGATGAATTTGAGCCTTTGGAATGACTTAATTTTGTCAAATTTTAGTGTCCACATTTGATTGGGTGGGACCCACATATTTTTAACTTTATGTTAAATAGTTGACCATCTTTGACTTTTATTTGAACTTAGTTTTAAATCCATTCATGTTCAAATAGTGACTTCATGCTTTTTATTTGATTTAATTTGAATTTCTTTGGATTTAGTTAATTTTGAGCTTAAGTAAGATAATTGGGTTAACCATCTCAATTACTTTGATCTAAACTCAATTGAATTAAGATTTAGAATGTTTTTGATTCATTCATTTATTTATATTTGAGTTTAGTTTGGGTCCACCTAATCCTATTAGGGTAGGTCAAACCCTAGAAAGATGCATTAGGTCATCAAGTATAGTGTCCTAGTGCTTAATTAGAAGGCTCTTAATCTAACTAGATGCCCTAATTACTAATTTAGAGATGATGTTAACTCACCCGAAATGTGGTCAACATTCATTAAGTCACATGTCACCAACTCGAGGCTCATAGAGGATTCTTTGACATTGAGGTAACAATGAGCCTGTCCTTGCTCCTAGCTCAAGACTCATTGAAGTAAAAGATAGTAACTACTTCATTTTTCACGCGTGAATCCATATTAAGCCTCAAGCAATCTCATGCATCTTAATTAGAACAATAGATAAGATTCTTTAATTGTAAACTATTTCTCTTCTCCCTTATCTCAATAATCATGGGCTTGTCTCCGTCTATGGACTTTGAAGGGCAAAAAGTTGATATAACATTGCATAAAAGCATATGATTCTTCACAGCCTTGATAATCAGCCATTTGGTATCGGTGAATATGGCATTCAACATCATTTAGTTGGTATTGGTAGTTTACGATACTTCACCATGCTCGCCTTCACATGCAAGAGTAATGAGAATTTAGATCAATCCTTCCATTTCCCTTTAGCTTGCGATGGGATAGAGAGATGAGAGTTAAGAGGTGGGTTAACGGAGAGTAACTAGAATGATATTTTTGTTGAATTAATAACTTTTGGGTAGAACATATGTAACATTATAGTGTTAGGGAAATTAATGTGTTTTAAATGTTATGTATGTAAACCCCTCATAATTTCAGCTTTGACACTTCCTTGTATATATACTGTGTAACCTAGCCTACTCGTATATCGACCGCTTCCTTCCTTCAAGATTATCTTGCCAACCCTAATTTCTATAACCAAGCACCCTCCTTAAGTGTCTCTCTGATCCTTCATTCTGATTTTCTCAGCTAGATTTTATCTTGATATACAAAATATTTCCTCCATGATCCCTCTTTCTTCTTCTATAAATCTGATGCTACAAGCCCTCAGTTGGATTTTTATTAGATATCAAAATTACTTACAGGAAAATTCCTTTCTTGTGTGATATTTCAGGAAATATGAGTGGCCACGAGAGCTTGATTATTTACATGGGAAATCTACCTGTCGATATTCATGAGAGAGAAATTGAAGATTTGCTTTACAAGGTCTTTCTTTTTTCTCCTTATTATTTACGTGGGCAATCTACCTTTAAAAATCTTTTAAGTTCTCTGTTTAATTAACTTCTTGCTTAGCAGACTTCGGGTGGAGGGGAATGCTTCTCTAACTTTCACTCAAGTTTTTAGTAAGTTTCTATTATGAAAATCATTTGTTCTTCCATTAGAAAAGGTTATACATGTGAAGAGAAGTCCAGACTTGGCCTTTTAGATATGCATTTTGTTAAGGTTTCTAATTTATAATTTTTCCATCATGGTTTTGCCACTTTTAGAAGGGGTGGGGTTCCTTTAATTGCATCAAAATTAGTTGTTATATTGAGAATTAGGAATTATTGTTCACACTAAAGCGCCTAACTCCATGTTCTTGTTATCATTGGTTGGAGCTTTTATCATGAGGTCTTAGAAAGGGTGAACATAAGGGATGATACCCTATCTCATAGGAAGGAAGTAGGAGCTTACTACTTGGAGAAAATGATAAACAGGGGAGTGAAAATTAGTATATCTCCTAGGAAAGAAGGTAATGCTTCAAGATCTGTGTATTATTTTGACATGTCATGCAGTAGACAAAGTAGATTCATAGAGGAGAAAATATAGTTAATAGGGGAGAAAATATATTAAAAAATATATACTCAATTTTTTTATTATTTAAAGCATTTTGATACACTCCCTTAGGAGTGAATTAAGTCTTAGTAAAATATTATTTTTGTCTAATATGTTACCCTAAATGTATGTTTATTTTTATGTTTAGGCTTTATGAAATACATCCTTTAGTTTATTCAATTGGTGAGGTTCTACTTCAATTTTCATTTTTGTTCATAAGCTATCTATAAATTTAGTTCTCTTCATTAAATATGCTTCTTTGACTTCAGATTTTGATTACTTTAAATAAGTTTAATTATTTATTTCATATATATGAGAACTAAATTTGTCTACTGTATATTATAGATATGAGTAAGCAATTTTGACTGTGATATGGAGGAAAGTATTTTTGTGTCATTTTTCTTTTCTTCCAAATCCTTAACAATAGTTTGTCTGATTTTCATTATCTCTTCTAGGAATGTTTACTATATTAATTTAATTTAATATTGGCAAAAATGTTTTCTTATTTTTAGGTATATTTGTTGATAAGGAATAATTTTCTATTTTCTATGGAATCAAAAAGTATTTGAGTCATTTTTACCATCAAGTGAGGAACAATCAACTATAATTTGTCTACAAGGATGCAATCATCAGTGGTATGTTGTTGAGTGTCTTGGCCATGTTATATAAATCTCTTTTCTAGGTCCTTTCAAAGATAATGTTGTTTAGGATCACTTGTGTTTTTTATTTTTTGTTTCAAGTTTTTATTTTGTTTTGTGTACATTTTGTTTCAAAGTAAGATATGTTTGATGGTTATTGTTATTTTTAAAAACACTCAGAACATCTAAAATTTTTTTTGAGTATTTTTAAAAATAATGTTGTTTCTTTTTTAAAATATAAAATATAAAAATTACATCAAACAAATATATTTTTGAAAATAGCATAAAAGTAAAAACAAAAAATACATAATAAAATTGATCCCAAATAGCCCCTAAGATAACGTCTTGTGTTTTTTTCAACTCATTGGTTCAGATAAGATCCACTTTGGGTAAGATGAGGGACTATGGGTGATCAAGTCCCTTAATATTCTTGTTTAGTTGATTTCATAAGATATTTACTTTTTCATAGAATTTTCTATTTGAATAATTACACCAAATTTTATTGGCATTAAGTAGGTTTTATGCATGATAGTTTTTTAAGGAGAATATTCATCACATTGAGCAATTTAATGCATGATAGTAGTGCTGGTCAAAAGCAATGAAAGTAATGTAAGTTCAATATTAGGATTTGATGCAAATTTGAATAAGTCACCTTTTATAATTAAATATTTTTTAGAAATAATTATAAAATTCATAGGGCGTTAATTATTTTTTAAAAAAAAATATTAAAGTTATGTGTGATTATTTATGTCAAAAAATAGAAATATTTCTTATATTAAGTTTTGATGAAATTGTGAGAATATTTTTTATTGATTACCAAGTACTCCACACCTTTCATATAAATCAAGGTAATTAAGACATATTATTTTTCCTTCTATAAATTAACTAAAACATGGAACCATAAGAACCTATCTACCATATATGATATCTCATGCATGTATAAAATCCCTAAAATCTTAAACAAAAGCTATATCAAAGCTTTTCTTGTATCCTCGACAAAAAAAGTAACATAAAAGAAGGTATCTGATCCTTCTTTGGATCACAATGAGACGAAGAACAAATGAAAGCACTTCTTATGAAGAGAAGATTATTAATCTTAGAAAACAAAATGGTGTATTAAGCACGTCAGTTCAATTCAAAGTAAATGACAAACAACACAATGTTGTGATAAAAGTGCCTGACAATGTTGAAGAGGATGACACGAAGCTAACATTGATCATCGATGGAGAGACGTTGCTGGAGGTGGAGACGAAGGGGCGAAGTCAAGGGGATTCTGAGCTAAGTATTGAGGAGATGGTGGTTATATTTACATGGGATCGTGAAAACCAATTTTCATTTCATGAAGGTCAAAGCGATAAGAAAAAGTGTGTGAATAGACTTTTATTTTTGTGTTTTAGTTTTCATTACTAATGTTTGCCATAGTTTGAAATATTTAAAAAATATGAATTAATTAATTAGTGGATTTGATTGTTGAAAATGGGAACTATCATAATACGGTCTTTACTTTGTGTTAATAGTAAATAATATATATATGTTATCTCTCTCTCTTTATATATATATATATATATATATATATATATATGATAAAAATTCTTTTTTATGGGACACTATTTTGAATTTTCAAATCAGTATTAGTGGTTTAAAAATGTTTTTAGTTAAAATATATTTATAAGAAAAAATAGCATAGATGTGAATGAAAAGCTTATTATTGATGATGTTTGATATTCTTATTTTTAAAGCATTGAATAATTATATTATTACTTATTTCATTGAAAATAGCATTCTCCATATAAGTGATTAAAAGTTCATTTGACCAGTGATCTTCAATTTTATTTTGTTGTCGATTTTTTATAATATTTATAACAAAAATGCTCTTTCAATACTTGTTATGCCAATTATAGAATCAATGTTAGTTTTAATAATTTGAAATAAAATAATATAAATAATATTTCTTTTTTTCGATCATTTTCTCTGCATGTATTTATGTCATGATTAAAGTAGAAAAATTGTTTAAAAAAGTATAGTTTATATTATTTTAATTGAATTTATTAAAATTAACATTGATTCTACAATTTACATAGAAAATATTGAAAGAACATTTTGTTATAAATATTATAAAAAAAGCTCCACGAGAAGTCCTTTGGAGAGTTCTAGGAAAGAAAAAAGTTAATATTAGTTATATTCAAGTCATCAAAGATATGTATGCTAGAGCTATTACTTGTGTCCAAACAGAAGGAAAATTAACAAAATATTTTTCCTATTTCAGTTGGATTACATCAAGGATTAGCTTTAAGCCCATATCTTTTTGCTTTAGTTATGGATGTTCTTATTGGGCATTTACAGGAGGATGCACCTTGGTGTATGCTTTTGCTGATGATATTCTTCTTGTTGATAAGACTAGAGAGTCCAAGAGAAACTTGAGTTGTGAAGGTCAACCTTAGAGTCTAAAGGTTTTCATTTGAGTAGATCTAAAACTGAATATATAGAGTATAATTTTAATTGTAGAAGTTTGAGTGATGGTGTAGTATTATTGGGTGATCAAGTCATTAAAAAGAGTGAGATAGATATCTTAAGCTCTATTGATCAAAATGATGGTGAAATAGACATGGATGTTAGTAGTACAATTCAAGTTGGATGGTTGAACTGAGGAATGCATCTAGCCTACCATGTGATAAAAAATTACTACTTAGACTTAATGGAAAATTTTAAAAAATGGTAGTAAGACCTACAATAATTTATAATGATGGCTGTAAAAAGCATGAAACTAAGTTAAGTATTATAGAGATTAAGATGCTCAAGTGGATGAGTGGCTTTACTCTTAGAGATAAAATGTAAAATGAATATGTTTAGAAAAAGGTTGGAGTAGCTCTAATGGCATATAAGATTAGAGAGAATCGCCTTAGATGGTTTGGCCACATAAAGCGTTAGCCATTCGATGACTTGGTTAGGAGAGTAGATGTATTAGATTTGCCTTTTGTTAAGAAAGGTAGTGGTAGACCTAAAAAAGAAATGGTTAAGATGTAAAAAAAATTATCTTAGTTTATAAGAATTAAATGAGAATTTGACACATATGTGGTGTTTTAATTTGGAGGAATATCCACTTGGGATACAGACTTGGTTGAATTGTTTGATTTGGTTTATTGATTTAGTTTGATTTTGGTTTGGTTTGGTGTTTGATTGAGTTTAATTGATTTGTTTTGGTTCCCCTTGGGATTTAAATTTAAGTTCGTTTTGATTTAGTTTGATTGGTTTTTACTCAACTGGGGATGTAAAATTGAGCTTGAATTTGTTTTGATTTTTATTAACTTTGATTTGGACCATGTTAGTTGTTGACCTCACTTTTGGAGTGAGGATTCAATCTTCCCATCATAGGTCTAAGAGTCTTCTAAACCCTAAGAGCTCTTTAGTCATAGGACACTTCTAGTGATTAAGTAAACACTTAGCCTAAACTTAGAGACTTTAGGAGGGTTTTCCATAGGATTAGGCTAAGCCTTATGACCAAAGGTGACTTACCCATCCCAACCAAGCTCATCTTCTCTTTTAGCCAAAATTCAACTTCAAATCAATGTACCCAATACCAATTGAATCTCATTTCATATCCCAATATGTTAGCTCAACTAAACTCAACAACAACCAATTCATTTGACCCATTTGGTTCTCTTGACCAAAAGTGACCTAAATGACTTGAGCCAACCTTCAACCCAACCCAAATTGGAGTGAACCAACCAATCCAAACTCTTCTATGATGATTATTGATCATCCTTGATTGATCAATTGGGTCAAACCAAGTCAATTTTGTCATTTAACCAAATTAACCCAATTAACCAATGTGAGCCAAATGAACCAAACCTTACCCTAAGCCAAATCAATTCAAATCAATGATTCATACCAACCTAAAATCAATCCTTGAACATGACTTGACCATCAATTGAGCCAAACCAAATCCAATTGACCCTCTTGACCCAAGTTGACCCAATTTGACCTAAATTGCCAAATTGGGTCAAATCAAAACCTAATCCAAATTGATTTATAACAATAGCTCAAATTCATTCCAAATTGATTATTGAACATGATCACAAAACCTTGATTGAACCCAATTTGATCAATTGAACCCAATTGACCTATTTAGCCCAAATTGACCCGAATGGTCAAATTGGTCAAAATCATTCCTAAATCCAAATTGATTGAAATCAAAGCCTACAATCATCATTAATTGATCAATCAAACATGAACCAATGCCTAACCTAAGCTAATTTGGCCAATTTAGCGAAATTGGTCAACTTGACTTATTTGACCCATATGAACTAGACTTCCTAACTTTGCTAAAGTTAATAGATTTGGCTCCTCTGCCCAAAGATAAATGGTCTTATTTCTTATCTGGAATATGAGAGGGATTGGTACCCTCTCTGAAGAAATAGAATCGTAATTTAGTTCTCTCTCATAACATTCATTTTTGGCTATTTTGGAACCCTTTATTCTTCCCTTTAACATTGCCTCTATTGAATGATTGGCTTTGGTAATTTTTTACTAATTTGAGCAATAAAATTTGGATTTTTGGAAGAGTCCATTTGTTTTACAAGTTATGCAGATTTACCCAGGTTGTTAATGTTAAAATCACACATGATAATTGGTGTTTCTTTGGGTCTTTTGTCTATGCCTCTAATAGGAATGGTAGAAGGCTATTGTGGGAAAGATCTTGTTAGTTTCTCTCTTCCTCTTGAATGCTCCTTGGTTTGTGGGTGGGGACTTTAACATTGTATCCTCCTCAACGAGTGGTAATGCTCCAAACTTGTTCTCCATGGAGGAATTCAATAACATGATTCTTGATTGTCAACTTGGATATTGGTTTCTTGGATCTCACTTCACTTGGAATTATCACGACTTTGGCAAAGATTAGATAGGGTCCTTTTAACAATATGTGGTTCAACCTTTTCCTATTACTTCTTGAGCATCCCAAGAGAACCCTATCAAACCATTCTCCCTTGTTGATCACTATAAATGTTAATGCTATAAACCCTCCTCTCATATCCCATTCTGATTTCAAATTATGTAGCTTATGGATGATAAATTTATGGATGTGGTTATTAGCAATTTGAGGGAACCTCTCCATCCGAATGATTCTATTTTCGGGATGATGAGATTGTGGTTCAAATTAAAAAGGCTTAAACAATGCCTTAATTGGTGGAACAAACACTTTCAAAAATATTTTGTTAATATCAAAGAATTATAACATGAGGTTATAGCTTTAGAAGATTGTGAATGATCCATCTAAAACTCCTTATTAACTCAAACCAAAAATAGGTTAAGATGTTTCCAAGACATGGAGGAGACCTATTGGTGGTAAAGAGAGTCTATAAAATGGATCTCTGATGGTGATCAAAATACCAAATATTTTCATGTCATGGTTAAAAATAAAAAGGTGTTAAATCACATTAAAAAAAATTAAAACTAATGATGATATCTGGTGTACTGATAATAAGGAGCTTACTGATTCTGGCATTTCTTTCTTTACTGAGCTACTTAATAAAAATGTGACTTATGATGCAATTTTCTTGCCTGAAGTTATTCCTAATATCATCTGATGAAGATAACAATATGCTTATTTCATTACCCTTTCAATCCAAAATTGCTAACATTTTGTAAAATATGAATACATTCTATGGTCCCGATGGATTTACCACCTTATTTTTTCAAAATGCTAGTATATCATTAAAGATGATTTGGTTAATGCTATTTTTGATTTTTTCAAGGGGAGTATCCTCCCTAAATATTTTGCTGGCACTTCCATTGTCTTAATCCCTAAAATAAAAAAATCTTGAACTTTGGAGTCATTTTTGGCCAATTAGCCTTATTTTAATAAACTCATCTCTAAGACTCTAGCTAAAAGATTATTTTGCTTCTAAATTATTATCTCCCTAAACAAATAGCTTTGTTAAAGGGTGCTTTATTTCGATAATTTTTTTAGGTCAAGAGGTGATCCATGATTTAAATGTCAAAGTTCAGTGGTAACCGCTTCTTACGGACATTTCCAAAGCTTATGATAACATTGGTTGAGTTTTCCTATATAAAGTCAATTTATTACTTTAATTAAGAATGGTATTGAGAATTCTTGGTTTTCTTTACTTATTAATGGTGAAGTTCATGGATTTTTCTCTTCCTCTCATGCTAAAGGGGATCCTATTTCTCCGCTCTTTTCATTATTTCTATGGAATATCTCTAGAAGTCTTGAGCAAATGTTTTATAAAATGCTTAACATGTATTACAAAATTTGGGGTGGTTTTTCCATTTCCCACCTCTTTTGCTTGATGATTTCATTATATTTTGTAATGGTTCTATTCTTTACATTAAAAAGTTATGTATGTTCCTTAGTCTGTTAGGTAGGGAAAGTGGTTTGAAGATTAATCCTGACAAAAGTTATTTTATCTCTAGCTCTTCTTTTCTTTATCTAAGATTAATGCTATTAAGAATATTACAGGCTTTGCACATCAAACCCTGTAGATCAAGTATCTGGGCACTCCTTTATATCGAGGAATGAAAAGATCTTCCTTATTTGATGAAGTTATTTAGAAAATAAATAAGAAAATCTCCCCTTAGGAGTTCCACTTACTTTCTTTTGGTACTAGACTTATCCTAATCAAAAGTAACCTTTGCTCATTGCCTTTGTATCTTTTGTCTACTATTGTGCTTACCTGCTCTATTATTAAAAGGATAGATAGACTTATTAACAAATTTTTTTGGGGTTCTACCTCTTCCTCCAGGAAAGTTCATTGGGCTAGCTGGCATAATTATTGTGGGCCTTTTAATGAAGGTGGTTTGGGTTGCAGAACTTTAGAAGACTCCATTAAATGTTTTTCACATAAAATATGGTGGAATTTAAGAAACAATCACATTTACTAGTCTCAATTTATGCTTTCTAAATACTGTAAGGGAAACACCCCCTCATGTGTACTTTCAAACTTGGGGACTCGTGGAAAGACCATCAAGTGGAATGTCGAGAATCTTTATCTCTTGGGGTGTGAATTTAGTACCTCTATCTTTTGGCAAGACAATTGGTGGGATAAGGTTCTATTGATTCTTTGCTTAATACTCATTCCCGGATACTTAAGGAAGTCATTTCATTACTCAGAATAATTAGGATGTGGACCAATTAATCTTCATTATTCCTTAGATGATAGTTGACAAAATCCTTTCAAGTTGTCCATTACCCAATAAATCTGACCAAATCCTCTTCAATAATTCCTCCTCTGGAGAATTTATTTTTAAGGATGTTTGGCACTCTTTCAGACTTAAAACTCAAAAGTACTTAGTTTTCACTAAAATCTAGAATATCTCTATCCATACCTCCTCTGTTTTAACTTGGCGCATTCTTAAGCAATACATTTCAGTTGATTTTTTAAAAAAGGTTTCCACCTACCCTCTAGATGTCAATGTTACTTTCACATTGAAACTATGGATCATGTGTTTGTGAATGGCCCTATTGCTGTTAAGGTTTGGTCGGTATGATAGTATGTTTAATAGTTTTCATTTCAATGCTTCATTTTCTATTGTGCAATTTCTTGAAAGTTTTTTCGCTTATACTCCTAAAGGCCATGTCAAAGTTATTTTAGCCACTACTCTTCTATGGTATATTTGGTTGGAAAGAAATGATGCTAAACATCATGATATACCTATGAACTATCATCGTATTATTGCTAGAGCCAAATGTAAAATTATGTCTCTTTATAAAGTTGAACTTCTTACTTCCTTTAGTTTCAAAGGATACAAATATATGGCTTTGAACTTTGGGATTAATCTTCCTTCTTGAGGTATTGCTCCTAACCATAAAGTTATATACTGGATGAAGCGAATTATCATGTCATTAAGGTTAACACTTATGGCTCAATTTCTAATGCATCTTAAGGTTGTGGGGAGATTTTGAGAGATTATAGTGGTCGTTATCTCCGCTCCTCTAGAATCTTGTTCTATATTATTTGCTTAAAGGTGCACTATGGGATTTCTATGCTTACAAAATGATTTTAGAAGATTTGGTTCGAAGTTGATGCTCTCCTTCTTCTTGAATTATTAAATTTGAGAGCTCATGGTAATGCTGAAGTGTATTATTTACTTAACCAGACTAGGAGGCTTCTTGCCAACCTAGATTATCAAATTTCTCATATTTATCGAGAAGGTAATTCTTGTGCTAATTTTCTTGCTAATTGGGGAGCCAAGTCCTCCTCTTTGAATCTGTTCTCTAATGATGATATTCCTTCTCTTTTAAAGGGGCTTGTGAATCTTGATAAAACTAGATTGCCTTATGTTAAAATTTTTTAAGCTTTTTATAATTCTTTTTCCTATGGAGATATGGCTTTTAGCTAAGCTTTGGGATCTATTAGTTATCATTTTCATCCTCCATTGGTTTGGGCTAGTCTTCATTTCTATGATGTTTGCTGTTGTTATCCCTTCTACTTTCTATATTGTTTTCTCTACTATGCTAGAGGTGGCTGATAGATGGCGTTGGGACCGCTTGTCCAATCGGGTGAGTCCTTTTGGATCTTCTGCAATCATTTTTTGATGCTTCCCATTTTGGTTGGTCGTTCGGGTTTGCTGTTTCTCTGGACGGTTACTTGCCATTCTTGGAGCAAGACTAGATGACCTCACCCTTTTTGATCTTTTCAGTCTTCCTAAATAATTGCAGGGATTGATTAATCTGGATAACTCTGGATTACCTTATCTAAGAAGTTAATAGGTATATGCTGGTGTTTACTGTTTGTTGTCCTTTCTATTTTATGTTTCTTTTGATCTATTCTATTTGTTTCTCATTTTTCTGTTGCATTTGCTGGTTATCCTGTTTTGATGGTATTTGGTCCCTAATCCACATCTACTGGTTTTCAACTGCCTTTTTTTTGCGCTGCTTTTTGCTGGGTCCTATTTGCACTGCTAATAGCTCTATCTGTTGGACCAATCTCTCATGGATCTCGGGTTTAGTTCCTACTCAACTGCAGATTTTAGGTGCTTTGTTGAATATGACTACTATTGCTTTTTCTCTTTTTATTGATGTGATTTGTTGTTCAGCAATCGCCTTGAATTTTTTCATGGAATCTTTTTAAGCTTAAGCTAAGCTCCCTAGTATAAGAGTTGAACTTCAACTTTTATGGTTGGATGAAACCAAGTGGAAAGAGAGATTAAATGCAAAGTGGAGAAAATGTAACATGCTTCTAAACTTTTCAATCTCTCATCCTTCCCTCCACCATGCCTTTTGCTTGACTTTCGGAAAGTCTACAGTAAATTAACCACCTACCACTACAACTTGCAAGCTCCAATTCCCTATGGTCGGCCACGTCCAAGCTCCATTAATGGAGAGGGTTGGCCATCTGTAAAATCTCATCTTTAGCCTATTTTAGCATTTTTGAGCATTCCCTATGTACTCACCATAATCTAAGGAGAGAAATTGAGCCTTTCCTCACCTTCCCAAACTGTAAATTGACCAAAATACATTAAAATTCGGTGAGAGTTGGCAGTGGTTGACATCCCCAATGACCGGAGAGGAGGCAAGTGAGTACACTTACCTTCGAGCTTTGTCTCACAACCAAGAACATTTTTAAATTGATTCAACCACTCGACAAAGGCTCGAGTGAGGTAATTTCATCAATCTTTAGCAGGCCATATATCTTTTTGTTTGTGATAAATTTTGCATGATCTTAGGAATATCCATTAGATAGCCATTGCACTTTATATTTTAATTGATTCTAATGTGAGAGCGGACATTTTTTGGCCAAATTCGCCAAAAAATCCAGCCCAAACTGATGAGAGGCGGTGGATTTCCGTTCGCCAGTTCTGGTTTGTAGTCCATGGGGACGTCGAGCTAGCAACCATCCAATCTCCATTAATTGGGATGAACGATTGAGATTAAAATGTTAGAAGATTTGATTTCATCCCTTTGATCAATAGATTTGATTTGGACCATTTGATCGGATGGTAAGACTTACAGACATGGTTTTCTCGCTCAATCCACGTGAATTCCACATGGACCAACCCAGTTTGTAATGGTGCACAAGTGCTGTGGCTCGACCGCTTAAGTGAGAAAATGAGGATTTATAAAATTAAAGAAATGCTAAAAATGGCCTAAAACTTTCAAAAATCATAAAAAATAAAATTCACAATAAAAAATTGCAAATAAGAGCACGGTAGATTCATCTTTATGAGAGGAATCTAATAAACTCAAAATCCACAATTTTGATTGGGTATGTTGGGCTTAATTTAAGTTTTAGGGAAGATAAAATTTTATTAATTAATCTAAAAATATTAATCAGATTGATCTGAAACTTTTAGGGATTCAAATTGAGGTTAAATGACACTTACCTTAAAATTTTGAAATCAACCTGATGAATTGATTAAGAGGTATTGAATTTCAAAGTTTAAATGCTTAATTTCATGAAGTAATTAATTTAAAAATATAGAAAATTGGAAAATCATCAGGTTTAAACCACTCTAAATAACATCAAATAACCTTATGAAAATAATATAATTCTCTGAAGTTAAAAAAAAAAAGCATTTAAAATTAGGGTTTAATAAACCATCAAAATTAACATTAATTGAATTTATCAAAGCTAAACTATAATGAATTAAAATAACCAAGCTAAGATCATAAATACCTCACTCTAAATTAAATCAAGTAAACATCACATAACCTTCAGTTGAAATTAAACTAAACCTAAGCTTAATCAAACATAAATTTGAAGTTAATTAAATCACAATTAAATATCAATTAAATCTGAAATTAAACTTATCCTAATAAACCTAAATCATCTTAACTTTATCGACATGAAATTAAATTAAAAGCTTCAATAAATAAATAACCTAAATCAAATCAAACTCTACTCAACTTGATAAGAAGACTAATCAATCCATGCTTAAACCTTAATTAAGTCAATCAAACAAATTAAATCAGTCAAATCAAGTAAATAAAGATAAAATTAAATTAAATAATTGAATCAAATGAAAATAATCAACATATGAATTAAATACATTCTAAACAAATTAAACATAATTGATCAAATCAAATCATAATTGATTTAGTTATGCAATCAAATTAAAATTCATTTAAGGAAATTTAATCTAAATAAGCTAAGACAATCAAATGCTTAATCAAATGAAACCTAAGTTACAATGAATCAATCTAAATGAAGTAATCACTAATCAAGCTTCTATTAGCTAATCAAATCAATTATAAACATCAATCATATCCAACTAAACCATTAATCAAAGAAAAAATTTAATTTTGTTAATCAAAATGATAAAGAATTATAACTAAACTCTAATTCAATTAATCATCTAAATTAAATTTTAACCAAACAAATTAAAATAAACAAGCCAACTTTAAACTATCCAATCAGCTTAGTTAGCTATACGAAGCAAACCAATCTAATTAAATCCTAATTAAGCATTGAATCTCAATCATATAAAATCACTTAAATTCAATAAACAATAAAACTAAATTGACCCCTAATTAATCATCAAACCCTAAATTAAATATATCACAACTCATAATCAAATCAAATCAAATGAAACAAAAGTAAACCTTAATCAATTCAATATATAATCAAGTTAGGTTCAATTCAGTCTATTTGAATTAGATGAATTAATTAATCATTAAACATACAAGTTTAATAATCAAATTAAACATGAACTATCATTGAAAGGCATTAACCAAATTCTAATAAATGAATCAAATTAAATGAAACTCTAAATACAAACAATCAAATTTAATTGAACTCAAAATAAACATTTAATTCACTTAACCTAAGAAAATCAATAAACTAATAAAACTTAACAAATTAAATCAATTAAGTCAAATTAAATAATCCTCAAACTAAAACCAATATATAAATCAAATCACCAAATTTATTAAACCAAATGATCAAACTCTTAATTAGAATCCAGATAAGAAGTTACTTTGAACCATGATCAAATAAGAAGTTGATTAAACTAAAATATTTTAATAAAATTAAATCAATCTTAAATGAAAAGATGAAATCATTAAATTTAGTTAACATTAAAATAATTTAATCAATATCATATAAATTAAAATCTTATATCGAAACCCAAGAGAAAAGAATTAGATATTAATTCAAAGGATATTGAATTATCAAAATTTAGTTAAATCAAAACATATAATCCAAAAATTAATCAATCAAAATACATTAATTTAAACAAAGTCAAACTTTAAAATCTAAATTAAATCAAACAAACATTAAATCAAATCAATTTAGCTAAATTATTTACATAAATTCACATGGACTAAGTAATAATATACTTAGGTTCTTAATTTGACCCGTAGAATAAACTTTTATCTCAAGATGAAAATTTCATTATATTAGGATTGGGATGTTGAATGAAATGGATTCTTTTCTATGCAAATTTATCTTATTCTTCATTCTTTAAAATCTAAAATCAACTTAAATATAAAAATGAACTTAAAGTTGAAATGAAATAAAAAAAATCAATTATTTAAATTGAAACCATCTAATGATAAAAATAAACAAATTTTGAATTCAAATCAAACTTAAATGAAACAAAGGCTAAAATACACTTGCCACAAAAGCCTTCTTTCCACACAATAGAATAATAGGTCACATACCTAGAATTAGGTTAGGTCGATGTGTTGATTGTGATGTGATACATTTTCTTATTTCATGGTGTACTATTTTAGACTGGATGGCTAGGATTGTTTGTTATCTAGTATGGATGTTAGGGCATTCTATTATTAGCCTAATCATATTTTCTGTAGAGGATTATGCTTAAGGGGTGTGGTGTTTATTTTTGAGATGTGGTCGGATACAATATTAAGGAATAATGTACTATCTTGAAAGATAGAAATCACCAACCTATAATGGACCTAATCACTTAATAAGGACACTAAGGCATGATGGATCTTCGAATATACCAAGATATTTCCCCTACATTACATGGAAAAGTAAAGTTGGGTTTATTTAAGCCAAGTTCGTTAAGCTCCCTATGGAGGCAAGCCCTCATAGTTAATTACATCATAAGGAATGTGAATTCCTTAAGAATACTCTCTATTAAAGTAGACAATTAGGGTCTCTAAAGATTTCAAGGCTAAGACTATCAAAGGATTGGCTATTTTAGAAAATCAAATGGGATAGATTAAGGATGACTTATTATTGGAAGTCAAAGGGAGATGGGTAGGAGCATTAGGAAGCCTAGTGAGCATTCCAATCTATCCTATAGTTGGCCTTTATATTTTTGAAATTGAAGAGAGTTAATTATTTGAGTTGACATTTTATTAGAATACTAGGACTAATAATCTCACAACATAAGATTGTGAAAATGCCTAAGAGGTGAGTATTTATGCTTGTTGCCCGAAAGAAATAGCTACCTCGGATCCTAAGCTAGGGAGCTTTGGTACAAATCACAAGCATGTCTTAAATCTAAGCGAAAGGTAGACATAATGGTCTACCTCCACAAGAGAGGATAGACCGTCTGATTGTTAGACTTACAATCGCCTGGAGTGGTCGCCAACTTACTCCTCCTACGCTTTAAATCCATGTAGGCAAGTCTTATGCTTTACAAGATTGCAAGGCTATTGTTTATTTAGAAATGAGACTAAGTCCTTAAACTCACTCCCTAAGAGACTAGAGTATGAGTTGTATGAAATCATGACTTAATCTAATGCAAATTTTATCAAATTTATTTCATTTTTTTGGACTATTTATTTTGACACATGCTATGAGATTTTGTATGCCTAATGCATGCGAACTTGATTGTGGGCCAAATCAAGAGAGAAAGAGGTGTTCTTCCATTAAAGGCTCTCCCAAGTTAAGCCTTTATTCTTTGGCACAGATGGAAGTCCCCTCTTGACAAGAGTGGAAGAATATGACATGCATGATATTATACATTCATTTATCTAGCTAACGGGTT
Source organism: Cymbidium sinense (assembly GCA_021442155.1). Taxonomy (NCBI): domain Eukaryota; kingdom Viridiplantae; phylum Streptophyta; class Magnoliopsida; order Asparagales; family Orchidaceae; genus Cymbidium; species Cymbidium sinense. Next base: position 58,820,617 of record CM038233.1, read on the forward strand.
GCTAAAAAATTTATTATCTTGATTTAATTCTTAGGCTTTTATGTGAGGTTATGAGTTATTTTAAAATTTTAGTTATGAGTTGTTAGTGGGATAGAAAATTTAATTTTATCCTAATAGCTTACCGTATCTAGGCCACACATTCAAACACCAAACATGAAGAAACTAGAAAAAGCATACAATTCTAATGCATAATCTAAACACAATATCAAACAATTTTATAGACTATCATAAAAGAATAAAAGGTCAAGGGTCTTCCACCCATACACCTAAAAGAGAAAAAAGTTGGGTAGAGCTCTACTCTTATACAACCAGATTTTAAAAAATAATACATGTTATGGGGTCTTCTTTTCTTCATTTCTTCCCTCTTCCTTTTGATTTGATTTGCTCTAAAGGCATTACAAAGCACCCCAGTAGGACTAAGCCTTCTGGTCACTCCATCCTAATCCCCCATAACACTAATCTTAATTCTTAATGCTAAATTTTATTAAAAATAGGAAAAGTAAATCTAGCTACACCTAAAAAAAATGTTAGCTAAACACACTATACAACTCAAGCAGTTATATGAATAATTTGGACTTTGCACCCCACACATGGGTAACCAAGCCCACTTGTCCTAATGTGGGTTATGCTTAGGGCTAAGCAACCTGCACAGCAAAAGCATTTATATTTTTATTACAATGACCCCTTAAGCACAACCCCCTATAGAAAATTTGATTAGGCAAATAATGGCCTAACATCTAGTCTATGAGGCATACACCCTAACATCTAGTCTAAAATATTACATCAAAAAACAAAACATCCATCATGCATACAATCAATACATCAACCTAGCCTAATTTTAGGGTCGGTGAACTAGTTTTCAAAGTGTGTGAAAAGAAGGCTTGTGTAGCAAGACTTTACTAAGTATCTTTAGTTTTAGTTTCAATTTGGGGTTTGAATTTATTTAAATTTTACCTTTGGGTGATTTCAATTTAAATGATTTAATGATTTTTTTTTATTTTACTTTTATTTGGTTAAAGTGATGTTTAGGTTTTCAAGAATGAAGAGTAAAATGAATTCCATTTGTAGATGAAATTCACTCTATTCTACATCCTAACTCCTAAAGAGTCTAATTAAGGTCCTTAAGTATCTTAATTAGCCCATTTGAATTTGTGTAATTTATTTGATTTGATTTAGATTTTAGAATTTGAGTTTTTTAATCTTCATGTATTTGATTGATTAATTTTGGATTAAATGTGTTGATTTAATTAAATCTTGATAATTCAATATCCTTAATATCTAATGAGGTTTAAGTTTGTTTAAATCCTTGTGTTTTTGATTGATTAATTTTTAATTAGATGTTCTGATTCAATTAAATCTTGATAATTCAATATCCTTTTAAATTAATATCTAATTATTTTCGCTGATTATAATTACATGATTTAATTTTATGTTTATTTGATTTAATTATGGTTTATTTATTTATAGTTCGATTGGATAAAATGAATTGAAAGTTTTCATTGATTTAATTGAGTTTGATTATTTATGATTAGAATTTCTTTTTAATTTCATTCATTTAAAATTTTATTAGATTTTAGTTTATGTTTTGATTTTACATGTTTTAATAATTAATTAGTTTATCTTATTTAGGTAGGTTGAAAAGATTTAATTTGATTACATATTAAATTGATGAGAGTCTTTCTTTATTTGATTTAATTTGATTTGATTAGATTTATTGATCTATGGGTTCGATTAGGTTCAATGTGATTATTAGTTTAATTAAGAAAGTGTGTTTAGGTTTATTATTAAATTAAATAAGGGTTTGTTTAATTTTTAAATTTGGTTTCATATTTGTTTAGGTTGATAATGTAATTTGTGACTTAATGATTTAAGTTTAAATTAGGATTTGATTGGCATTTAATTGCATTTTTATGTTTGATTAAGCTTAAGTTTAATATAATTAATTTGATTAACTTTAATTAGTTTATTTAGGAGGTGTGATCTAATTAATTAGTAGATAAATTAAGTGTTTGATTTGAATTAATTTTACAATGATCTATAAAGTAAATTTGGTTCATTAAGATGACATATTAATTCATTAAGTTTGCATTAATTAGATGTTTAGTTAATTAAGTTTGATTAGGGGTAATTAAAATTTTAAATTATTGGATTAATTAAAGTTTATTTAATTAGAGATTAATGACTTAATTACCCATATATGAGTGATTTGATTCAGTTAAGTGTTTTACTTAATTTTGATTTGATTAAAGGATTATTATTATTAAGTGAATTAACTCTTTATTTTATTTCAATTAAGTTTGATTATTTATGATTAGAGTTTTATCTAATTTGATTCATTTGTTATGTTTATTTAATTTTATTAACATGTTTGATTTAGTTATTAGGTTGAAATATTTAATGATTGAATAACTCTCTTATTCCAAATAGATTGATTTAGATATTAAATTAAATAAGTTCACTTTAGCTTCATTTAGTTTGATTTGGTTTAAGGAATGTAAAAGAGATTTGCTAATCCTAACCTCATTCCCCATGTGTGAGTTAATTTAGTTTAATGAAAAGTTGTTAAGTTGATTTTTATAGTTTAATTAGGTTAAGGTGTGAATTAAATGAATTAATTAACCCTTACTTATATCAACTTAATTTAATTAACTAATTAATATTGAGCCAATATAATATGCATATGCTTTGGAAATAAAATCATCAATGATCCTATGAAAATAAAAGGGCCTAATGCAATTTGGCTCACAATTTTTGGTTAATTAAACTAAGGGTTTTAATTAAGTACTCTTATAACCCTCCCACACATATAGGTTCTAATTTTCTTGGAATTCTCTTGGTTGTTGAACACCTAAGAATCTATCCAAGAAACTTAATTAGACAAGTTCTGAAATGATTATGAATTCAATTTGATTAATCAAGCCATTTAATTAATGAATTAAACTATTAAATTATCTCAAATTAATTAATCTCATCTCAAGTGAAATGAACTTAGGGAAAAGAATGGGAAAGAGGTCCTAATCTCATTCCCCATGTCCATCCAATGTCTCACAATGATTAGCAAGCTTAATTAATGATTTTTTTGTTGTTTAGAATATGAATTAATCACCTAATTAATTAAGAGATTAATTAAGGCTAAGACAAGTATCCCTAATTAATCAAGTGATAAATCTCAAGAAAATCATGGAGGTAGGTCATCCCATTAATCAACTTTAGAAAGTTTGGAACTAATTACTTGCAATTAGGATTAATTGCTATTTTAAGTTAAACCTAAATTAAGCCTTAGTTATTATTCAAAATTAATTACAATTACTTTTAAATTAAGTCCCTCTGAAATACCTTTAAAATGAGCCCTCATTTATATTTTTTGGATTTTTTTAGGATTAGTTATGAATTTTCAAAGTTTGAACTGATTTAACTAAATCTTATAAGGTATACTAATTTATTTAATTAAAATAGATCATTTGAACTTCTAAATTCAATATCTTTCAATCCAGCCATCATTTTGTTTTAAAATGTTTATGGTTAGTAGATTTTAAGCTGAATTTTAACCTCAAAAAATTTCAACTCAAACAAATTTATATTTTGAGAGCAATTAATGAAACATGATTTTATTAAAACTTAAATTACTCTTAATAAAATATGAATTTGATGATTTAATTTATATTTCTCTGAAGATAAATCCAACGACTTATTTGCAAATTTTGTTGGGTTTTTTTTTAATGAATTTTAAAGTTTTAGGCAATTTAATTAATTTTAAAAGTAGAAAATCAAATTTCCCAAATTTGCACACGCGGTGCCATGGCAACATGATAGCTCTGACGCGGCGCCGCGCACAATGCTGACGCCGAAAGAGAGGAAAGATGCGTGAACAAGCGACAGCGGATCAAATCGCCGTGGATCGACGGAAATCGCAAGGATCCGGGCGTAAGCCACATGAAATGCGCGCATGAGATTGTGGATCGATGGTCCAAGAGATCAAGAGCGAGATTAAGCGGATCATTGCATGAGACGGGATTCGGATCATGCAATCTGCATGATCCGAGCCGTTCAATCTCCCTGAATGGGAGATCAGATGGTTGCTACATCACGGGATTTGGTGAATAGTAAAATCAGGCATTTTTTTACTATTTTTGCTAAATTGGAATGAAATCTTGTCCAAATGGGCTCATTTTTATGGTAATTGTCACTAGAAAATCTCTTGATTGAGGACTAAATATGATGAAAAATGGCTTCTAAGGAAACTCCTAAAATTGTGGAAGGATTGTCACAAATAGAAGTTCTGAAGCTAGCTAAAGTTTGGTGAAATTACCTTGTGGGGATGGTTTAAGGTGGTGAACATTCGAGCTCTAGGTGCAAGAGGAAGCTTTGGAATGAGTGTAGCCTTCGCCTTCACTTCAAAATGATGTATCTTCGGGAGTTTGCCATTTTCATACCGAAATCAACATGATTTTGATGTTTTTGGCTCAAGAGAGGTAGGGAAGTGGTGGTTGGTTGCTTTAGGAGGCTCTTGGAGGCTGAATAATGGTAGTATGAAGAGGAATGAAGCCTCATTTCCCCCTCCTTTAATAGTGACCAAAAATCCTTCTTTTTTTTTAAATTTTTGGCTCCAAAATTGTTGTCATTTTGCTTGGGATATTGGGATGGATGATGAATTTTTGGATTTTTGCTCCAAATTCTTCTTTACTGTCATATGATCAACTCCATTAAATACCATGGAGGGGGAGTTGAATGCATGTGATGGGGAGAATTAAATGAAGGTGGGTGGAATCCTATGTGAGGGAGAATCCATGAGAGATTTAACTAGGATGGGTTAATTTTGGGTTGATCCCAAATGGGTTTGGGTCAATTTTGATCAACCCCCAATGGGTCATGGCTTGGTTTAAAGGGATTTGGCTCAATTTGGGTCATATGGGTCACATTGGGTCATATCGAGTTAGGTTGACCAATTAGTCAAATTGGGTCAAACCAATACTTATGTAAGGTTCAAATTATAATTTGAAGAGTTTTGGTATGATTAATTTGATTTAATTTGGCTTAGAATTGATTTTGGCTCATTTAGAATCAAATGGGCCAAATGGGTCAAGTTGACCAATTTGACTAAAATTGGACAAATTGGCTTGACTCATGGGCTGAAAATAATGATGAATTTAGATGAAATTTAAATTTGGGCTAAATGGCTCAATTGAGCTGAATCAAATTGTTAATTTTATGACTTTGATCAAGTAATAATCAATTTGGAATGAACTTGAGCCATTAGTTGCAATCAATTTATTGGGTTAGATCATGATTTGACCTAATTTAGTCTTTTAGGCTAATTTGGGTCAACTTGGATCGAATGGCCAATTGGGCTTGGTTTGGCTAAATTGGTGGTTAAGTCATATTTAAATATTAATTTTGGGTTGACTCAAACTATTGGGTTTAGTCAATTTGATGTAGGATGAGTTTTGGCTAGTTTTGGTTCATTTGGGCTAAGGGTTGACTTGGTCAAATAACTTGGCTCCTCGTGGAGTATAGCTCACATCCAAACATCTGATTGGGGAACGGGGCAACACCCATGAAGCTCCGAAAGGGAAGGCCTGCCAGGCCGTATGCCCATGGGTGCAGGACTCTTCAAAAAAGTGTGGGCTTCGAGACCTTGGCTGCAATGAATGAATGAAATCAAGCAAATTCAAGCTTTCCCCTAAGAGGCTTATGTAGTGGTCGGCTAACTAAAGCTCGCTAAGTTTTGCTTTTTGCAATCAGCCCTCCATGCCTTGTTTGACCTAATTATTTGCAATTGATCATTCTAGGGTGAACAACAATCATGGTGGAAGGTTTTGGTAAGCTTGGTTCAATCCAATTTGGATTGGATTGGAAGTTAGCTCAAATGGGTCCTTTATCCACTTTGGGTCAAGTGGACCTAAGTGAGTTAATTGGTTTGGTTTTAGTTTGATTTGAGTTTAGTTGAACTTATATATGAGCTCTGGATTGAAATATAAATTCAACAATAATCAATTTAGAGTCTAATAGATTTTGGCTCATTTGAAATTTTCAAGTCAAAAGGGCTAGGTTGGGTTTGACTTGAGTTGGCTTTGATTTGATTTGATGATTATAGGTTTCATTTATATTTGGGTAGATAATTGAATGAATGATTGATTCAAGAGAAAATCCATTAGTTTTGACTTGATCTGGATAGAATTTGGCAAAGTCCAAAGAATTGGCTAAAAGGGCTTAGATTGGATTTTGATTTAATTTTGGATATAGTTTTGGTCATTTGAATTTGGATTTCATTTATATTTGTGAATATAAATGAAGTAACAATTGATTTATAAAAAAATCAATTGAATTTGTATTGATTTAAAGGGAGTTTTGGCTAAGTTTATGAAGGTGGTTCATATGGCTTAGGAAGGGTCTTAGGATTTGAATTTGATTTTGGGTTTCAATCATTTGGAGTCAAATTTGGGATATGAATTTTGAATTTGGATTTAAATTTGAGGTTTGGTTTGAGATTTGAATCTTGGTTTGATTTGAGAAAGTGTATCTAGATTGGGTTTAGGCCATAGGATAGGTGATTCCTTAAGCCCTACGACATGGCCTAATCTTATGATTAATCCTTCTAAGTCTCTAGGCTTAGGTTAAGTGTTCTCCTAATCACTAAAAGTGTCTTATGACTAAGGAACTCTTAGTGTCTAGAAGAGTCCTAAGTCTAGGAGGTTGAGAGCTCACTCCAAAGTGAGGTCAATAAGGGGTTACTTAAAATAAATATAAATGTCTTGCTTGGGTTGCTTAAGCCCCTAAGCATAATCCAAGTTAGGATAGGTGAGCTTTACCCTTATGCAAGGTGCTAAGTCCAAATTATGAAATATAATTGCTTGGGATTATATGTATGTTTTTAACCTATTTTTGGGTGTTGTTAGATTTACTTTTTCTATAAAACTATAATTTTGCAAATAAGAATTAGGATTAGTGCTATGGGGATTAGGATGAACAGTGACTAGAAGGCTTAGTCCTCAGGTGCCCTATGAAGCCTTGGAGCAAATCAAATCAAGAGAAAGAAGAAAGAATATATAAAAATATGAAGGAATGAAGACCCCCATAGCATGTATTCTTCTAATTATAATTATTTTTTTATATTGTAGTAAGGGTTTCGCCTACCCATCTTTTCTCTTTTCCAAGGTGTACAGGAATACCCAGCTGCACCAGCCTTTTATTCTTTTGTGGTAATCTATAAAATTGTTTAATGTTATATTTAGATTGCACAATAGGATGGTATGATTTTCATAGTTCCTTTATGATTGATGTTTGAATTTGTGGCCTGGATATGGTAGCTTCTTAGGATAAAATTATTTTTTCTACCCCAACTAACAACTCGCAATTAAAATTTAAAATAACTCATAACCTCATCATAAAGCCTAGGACATAAATAAGATAATTAAAAGATTTAGCAACTTCTTAGCTATATTGTTGTATGTCTCACATCATGTATGTCATATTCCTATTTCCTTGAATATGGGGAATCTTCATTCTGGCACAATAGGGGAATGCTTGACCTGTGAGGGCATCCCTTGTGGTGGAGAACACCCTCTTCTCGCTGATTTAGCCAATATCTACATTTCATCATGCATTTAGACAAAAGAAATTCTAAAGCCTTTGTCCAAAATGATGAGTCAAAAATAAAATAAAAATTATAAAAATTTGCATTTTAGACTTAGTTGTGATAAATCCAAACTCATTTTAGAGAAACAATCACTTTGTTAATACTTTTAATACCGATGAGTACATCACCTCCTCACTGAAGTTGAAAATTTTAAGAAAATGAAACCATTACTAACATTAATAATAAAACACACTCAGCCTCTAAACCATACAAAACTTCATTAGATAGAAAGATAACATCTCTAATAAAAATATACCGAATATTTCAACAAAATAGTCAATTCAGACCTAGAATCTTAACTGAGTAATACCCTTCCCGCTCCTCCTGCCACTCTTCAAAATCGCTTCAAAGAGTTTAAAACACAAACTCCATTGGATATTCATTTAGATCCCATAAAGTCAATCATCCCATCAATATGAAACAAACATTTCCTTGAAATTTTGCCTTGTATATCGCCACCTCCCAAACAACTTTTCATCAATAACCAACCTCAATATCCCACCTTCGAACATTCTTTATTAGCCATATCAACATTGTGTGGGTTGCCATTGGCTATGAAACGAGCCGAGGGCGTGAACCGCCTTCACGATCTCTTAGATGCGGATTTCTTGTTGAAAAACCAAGTTCATGTATTGGAGCTTCCATAAGATCTCTTTGAGTAAGCTCAACAATGGCATTCAATGGCTGAGAATCTTCATCATCTACCACGCGAAGTTCATGAGCTTATTCATTGATTGAAGGAGAGAGCAATTTTGATAATTTTACTTTATTTTATTGTTGTATTCTTAAAAGAGCTAAAAATTAATTTATAGAGCTCTTACATGAATGAAAATTTAGAATTTCAAAGATGCATGCATGAGATTTTAAAAAAATTTTTTTTTGCAGGTAATAAAAATAAATTTTAATGATTCCAAAAATAGAAGGGTTATTGTGACTCTATGTTACCTAGTTTATATAAGAATTATAATGAGTGAATTACAAAGGATTTGGGGTGGATGTAATATGAGGGTTCTTTGTTCTTGACCTACTATTAAATGTGGTTGATAGTATAACTTTGGATGGAGATTAATGGAGAAAATTATGGGGAATTAAATCAAAAAATTTTAGGAGAACTGAATCTTGGGTAATCAATAGTTTTCCTTTTTTTTCTACTTTAATTAAGAAAGTGCAATAAATTTTGGCTTGAGTTTTTTTATGTTGGAATTGTCTTTGAAGAGGAAATAATATTGTCATAGTTACATAAAACTTTTGGACTCCATATGTTGGATTCAGATTATCTATGACAATGCTAAAACCCTGCTCGTAAAACTTACAAGGCTTCGTATGATAAAAACTAAAGCGAATATTAAGAAAGGAGGAGAAAGAGAGAGGGAGAGAGGAAAGGTTTAGATATTTTATTCATAGACCCAAATACTCTTAAAGATCCTCCTTAAATAAACATATTTTGACCCTTTATTTATAGGATTTTTGCACACTATAATGGATGTTATATTTTGAACTAATAATGAATAAATAAAGAGAATATATAACTAGATAGTTATAAATAAGTGGGAATCATGGTTGAAAAAATAATGAATACTCATGAGTATCTCCCATGCTGAGTGATCCAAGGGAGTCACCAACATGGAAGATGACATAAGCATGCCAACAAATGAAGAAGGTGATCCTTAGGCCATGTAGCCAATTATGTCTAGGCATCTGATCCTTAGGCCTAGATGATGGATTCCTAGGTCTAGGTAAGTGATCCTTAGGCTTGGACAAGTGATAAATAGGCTAAGGTGAGTACTCCTTGATGGGGATGGGTTGCGAAGAGAAGATGTCAAAGTGGATGGTGGAAAAAAGATGATCTAAGGATCTTCCACACCAAAGTGAAAGGGATACAAAGAAGTTCTACTCATCAAAGTTGAACGATAGTGAGAGATCATCGAATCCCTTGGATGATTGGCCATCAAGCTCCAATCAAAGAGTTTTCACTCAATTTTCACACATAAAAGCCAAAATACTTTCATTAGGTTAGAAATAGTGCTTAAATAAGTACAATACTACAATAGATTTGACCCTAGAGAGAGAACTACTAAAAACTAAAAAAAGTTAGAACCTTGTTTTGCAGCATAGATGTGGCATATAATAGCACCATAGTGCCACAGTCCAGTGCTGAGGTGCCATAGGTGCTAAGGTGCTAGATTCTCTATCCCCAAACATTAAATGCCGCGAAGTGCAACACCAAGACACTAGGAGGACAACGCTTAAGCACTAGACTGACACCTATGCATTTTAACACATGAAATCATATATTTTCAACCACATCACTTAAACATGATCAAATACATCCACTATAACATAATACAATATATGAAACATAAGTTCACAACACATAAAATCTGATAAAAGTATTTTTAAGATGAAGCTTTGGTTTCGAAATTTGTGATAGGTCATTTCCTCATTTGATGTGCTACATCACTCTTAAGCAAGAGTGAGTGACCCTTGCGGGTCGACCTGGACCTAATAAGTAGACCTTGGTCCTTAACACTTTTAGATATAAATTTAGCTCCAATATTCCCTTATACCTTTTAAGAAAAACCTACAAAAAGAGTAAAAGGATTAAGTTAAACATTTATTACTATAACTAATTAGTTAGAGATGTAAAAAAATAGAATAGAATTTACAATAAAGATTAGTTGTTGCATAAGGAATAGTGCCCAATTTATGCTTTAAAATGGCTCTAATTTAACTTTTGTGTATCATGTTATTGATCCAAACACATAACATGGTGTATTTTATTTGAGACTTGATCTTCTCTCTTAATCCTCTCCTTTTATCTTGATTAAGCAGTTCTTAATTAGCTAAGTAACTTACAAAGAAAGCTAAAGATGTTTTAATTGTGAGTTATTTTGGAGTACTCTTTACTAACACAAGCATTAATGTTAAAGAGGGGAAAAAGTATATATTATCTTGTGGTAATTAAGAAGAGAGGGTTAGTAAAAGGGTAGAAGGTAAAAACTCAAACAATAGTGAAGCAACTACTTTAAATGTGTTAGCTCTACTCAAACAGTTGCCCTGTGATTGTAGCAGATCTATATGTGCAAGTGCACATGAAACTTAAGTGTAATAAAGTATGTGAGTACAATATCTTTCCCATGTGAATTTTAAGTCAATTAATCATACTAGATTAATCCATTATTATTTGGATGGTGAAATTGGGGTGATATTACAAAATTAAAAGTTACACTTAAAAAATTTACCATAGAATTGACTAATTTAATTAACCAAGGAAGAAAATTATTAAGAGATCTCGATACATTTATAACATAGGGATTGGAGTTCGTATATATTAATTTGTGTGACTATGATTTCTAATTGTTGAGTTTTTATTGATTTTATTAAAGTCTAATCACGATGGCCTTTCTCTTGAAAACCTAGTGACCTTATTTTCTCTATATAGCCTACCCACATCTCAATGAAAAATTTAATATAGAAAAAAAATTCCAAAAATGATTTTAGGATCTTAACATATGCTATATGGCTTCTTTAGAAGTACTAATATATTTTTTTCAACATGAGTATGTTTTCCTCCTCTCAATTTCAAATAGACCCTTAGAACTATAGTTATAGGGTAGTCTATCAAAAAGTATAAAACTTAAAAAAAATATGATAATAAAAGAGAAAAAAAACTCTTAGCTTTTATTAAAAAAATTAAGATCAACATAAAACAATAATGGCTACATCCTAATTTGTAGAAAAGGGAGTTTAATTTAGGGTGAAATAAAACAAAATCATACAATAATCACATTCAAGATTATAACAATAATAGAAAATGTAAAGAATAGAGAAAACTTAAGAAGAATGTTAAGGTGCAACTTTTTGGCCTTATCTTGTTGGCCCTTTAGATTTCCTTTAAATGATTCCTCCAATACATTGAAAGAAACCTCCAAAATTCTTGCCTTAAGTCCTTACATTATTCTAAGAAAGAAAGATAAAAAATTCACTATAGAAGTCACCTAACTCTTCCTTAATAAATTATTAAATGGAGTTGCTCATTACTCCCTTTATTTGGACAGAAAATAAAGTTAATTTAGGGTAAATTGGAGCTAGCGCCCTATCGGTGTCTATGTGTTAAAGATGGATGCTTAGGAATCAAGCTCTCTATCTTGATCACCTGCTTGAGTTCAAATTTGGTTTCTAAATGCCAAGGTTTGAAGCTTAGCATCAATTTTTTATCTTCTAGTTTTAGATGAGTGTTTGGGCACTTATTTGTAGTGGCTAGGCACTAGGTTGTACACCTAAGTTCTAGCTCTAAATTTTCTTCTATTTGTACCAATTTGTAGTTAATTCTACTCCAGATAGCTTTTCATGGATTTAGCACATTTTTTAGTAAATGTTGCTTTTATTATTGCTCTATTTACAAATAAAATAAAGGTGAGAGAGACGAAAGTAGCTCGGTCCACATCACCATGAACTTAGCTCTGCTCCCCCTTAATTTATAGAATTTAGAAGCCTTAACCACTCCCTCCAACACCCCGTCAATGACAACTGTCTGAGAGGAGAGTGGGAGTTGTTAAGAGAGTGAGAGCATTTGAGAGCTGGCTCCTATAAGCAGAGAGGGTTAGCCACTATCTTCTTACTTCTAATCTTCTCTCCTCTCTTACATTCTCTAGCACTCCCTTCTCTCCATAGCACACACTCTTTGCTGCACGGGGAGTCTTCTTCTAACACGAGACAAGACTGAAACCAATCATTTATTGATTTCAAGTAAAATTCAAAATGAAAATTTCTTCTTGATGATTTCTTTCACCACAGAAAAATTCTGAAGACTTCCACCATTAATCTTGTATCCAATGTAAATGGAAATCCTCCCCACCCCATTCAATCTTGGATTTGGAGTAAGGGAGAAGAATGGGATTACATTAATTATAAAATTTTAGGCATTTCCAAGGCAAAGCCCTACCAAAAATTTAAGCTAACTCAAAATTTAAATCAGTAAATAAAGAATCTTGAAATCTAAAAGCCTTCACCATCAAATTTAGTTCTGGCATGAGTTGAAAATCCTCCCCCTATTGCTCTTGAATTCAGAACAAAGGAGAAGAGTGCTTGTTGTACTAAAAAATTATAAAACTTACCATTGCTAAGCTATTATGTTGCTAAATCTCATGAAAATCATCAAATCTCCCAAGAAATTTACCCTAGAATTGAGTCTCCCAACTCGTAGTGCTGCTACCCAGTGCTGAGGCACTGAGCTCTCAATTTGAACCTTGGCACTTCACTTCGTAGCACCACCACTCTATCCAGAGAGCACCACGCACTCTGTCAATGTCATGGCACTGTAACATTGCCTTCTTAAGTTGTAAGGCTAAAATGACCACTTCGTAGCGCCTCCGCGCTATCCAAATAAGGCCACAACATTGTATGAGCATCATGGTGCTATAACGCACCGTAACACTACCTTCTTGGGTTCTAAGATTGAAATGTTAACTTACAATGTTGTAGTGCAATCCAAACAACTCCTAGGTGCTATCAGCATCACAATGCCATTTCCCTGGCACCTAAGTATTGCATTGACTGATTTCAAGCTCAAATTCCACCATACAACATCACGACACTAACATTTTAGTGTCAAGGTGCAGTCTACTCAATATTGATAACCTTGAATTAAAATTTTATTTTAACTTTTAATTATGTTACAATTAAATCTTGATGATAACTCATTAACAGTTGAAATGACAAACATATATTGTAAAATAAAATTTTATTATAAATGTAGAATTTTATTATAAAATTTGTCAAATAAAAAATACATAAAAAAAAGAAAAATACAAAAAAGAGAGAAAAGGCTATCCTATAAATCATAATTCTCTTTCTCTTCTTCTTTTTTTAGGTCTGGTGGGGTGCTAACATAAGGGTGATAATGAGACGTTGCAGAAAAAAACTCTACTTGAGCTCACTTTAAAGTTTCAATTTTTAAACATCTAAACAAGTGTTGAGTGAACTCAACCATATAAGAAAATAATTATTGCTGCTGACCCATGTGATGATTATTTTTTTCCATTATGCTACCACCGGCTGCTTTCACCAAACCTTTTTCTTTTTTATGAGACTTCCCCTTAAATTTCTTAGAGTTGCTCATTTAAAGTCTTGGAGGATTTGGATATGGACTAAAGAGAACTCGAGCCTTCTCCTACTTCCATTTTCGATTTGAACCATTCAATCATTCTTTTAGTCAAGGGAGCCCTTCGTATAAGGACTTCTTCATCTGGCTCCCCCAACGCATTAGCCGCAACACATAAAGAGTAAATAAGTAGAGTATGACTCTATCCTAGTGTAGCACTACTCTTAAGCATATTACAAATTTAATTATAAATAATCTTCCCTACATTTATAATGAAGCCCTTCTGAATTTCAAAATTCAAAATGGCTCTATTCTTAGTTACCTTACTGATGTTACTAATGGGCATCAACTTGGTTGAAATAAAATAATGCCAAGCTTTAGCCTCGTAGTTAGGCCAGTGACAGGAAAATTGATAATCTTTTCCTCCAACTGATTTCACTAAGCAATCACATTTATAACAATAAAGAGACAAAGAATTTTATCAAAATTGGGGTGATTATTGTAGTAGAATAGATATTGATCATATTTGAAAATTCATAAATTGTAATATGTATTAATGATAGTACTATCAAAACATACCCAATTTCCCCATATGAAAACTTTATTATCCTAGTACTCCTTCATGTTAGCGAAGAACTCTCATACCACAAAAAAGATGTAAGTTATGTTGTCGTAAGCGAGATACTCCCAGCCTCTCTTAGTGATGATCCTCTCCATGCACCCACTCAGTTACGGAAGCTCCTTTCTATAATATGGTGCTTTTGGATAAAAGCATGGGTGAAGTCCTCTTCTTGCCCTTCTAGACAAAATTGATCAGCATACTTGCTGTCCTGGAGTTGAGTAATAACTTGAGAAGAAAAAGGGTTGTGAAAAATCCCAAGAGAACAAAAGCTTTAGAATTAATTTTTTGATAGCCTAGTGGCCCTATTTATAGACTGGACCAAACATTCTTGTGATTCTTTGACACTAAGGTGTTGGCCTCTCGGTTTCTAAGTTGTGAGACTAGCATTGTGGAGCTACACATGCAGAACTTAGGTGCTAGTTAGTTGGTCAAAATGATTATTGTGCAAGTCAAAAAGATTATTTATGAATATTTATTATCATTAACTTCATAACTGGCATAATCCATAAAAAGATGGAGCACCATGATGCTTTGACACAACATTACAATGCTGGTCAAAAGTTTTATCCTTCTATGTTAAGCTGCTTCTGTTAAACTTCCAATCTTTTTGAGCTGCTTTTTCATAGGCATTGCAATGTTACTTTTTCAGTACCTTGGTGTTGGTCAATCAATAAACCTAATTTCTTATATTATGAACAGCATCTAAGCACTGTATCACTGGCTTTATAGCATCGAAGTACTGCCCCTCTTTGATTTTGGACATAAATTTCTACTTTTATAATACTGCGATGATGATATCCCTGTGCTGAGATGCTATCCCTCTAGTGCATAGGCACTACTTATATAATGTCAAGATGCTGACACTTTAGCACCTAAGTGCTTAGTTTTTAGCACCAAGGTACTGCCCACAAGAAGTAGGAATTAAAAATTCACAAATGCAAGCCATCAAACCCATATGTTCACCATGCGAACATTTAAATCCAAACTGACATTCTAAATGGATGTAAGTCTAGCCTTTTTATTTACCATGCAAGCATCTAAATCTATCTAGCATTTCAAAGGGATGTAAGTACAATCATTTTATTTACTATGTGAACAAGCTTGAAATTTCCAAAAGAATGTAAGTCCAATTGTTATATTCAACATGTGAACACCCCTATAATTATGGCATTCCAAAGGGATGTAAGTCCAATTTGTGCTCACAATACAAGTACAGTTTAGACCCACCTACCATAACATCTACACTATAACTCTGGTCTACTCAGATATTTGAGACAAGGCAACCCATGGATGCTACTCAAAATCCCTGAACATTATGACAACTAGTCCTCTGATGTTAGTAGACCGGAATAATATAGTTATGGGATGATGGAACCATGGGATCTTGATCGGGACTACCCTTCTCTTTCCATTAGGCAGTCATCCAGAACAGACAACTAGACACCGATTCATATCAGAGATATGCTTATTTCTAAACTTAATTGAGAGTGCTTTCTTACAACAATAAGAGGGGTAATTAACTAGGAATGCTTGCGTTCATAGGAAGTAGAACCCATATGTAAATAAACCCTAACATAATGTTAGGGGAAATCTGATTAAATATATATCAATCTGTCTTATGAAGAACAAACTCCCTAACATCCTATAATGTTCGTAGTGTTGCAAAGGTGTTTTTCCTGAGTGATCATGCTCATATAATAAATTTAAAATTTGAATTATTACTTCCTCAACATTTATAAATTTATGCAAAATTATGTCATGCAAATAATCAAATGGAAGAAAAACAAAATATAATTTTCACTCTTGTCAAACTTTCCCACATTCAAATATTTGTTTATCCTTAAGCAAAATTCAAATATGTGGTTAATGATAGCATGTAATATTTTTAATGTGAGACAAAACATTCAATTAATTTTAAGGATCGTATGTATTGAAAAACTATTGTGTACCTATTTGATGGCAATCAATCTCATTCTTCTTATGAAAATCATTTAAATTTGTTATTGTTTAAAATAATCTACTTGGCAAAACACTATCACATTATTTTGTTCTAAGATATACTATATCAATTCACATTTACTACAAACTTATATACATTCTACAAATTCAAGTTAATTGTTAAACAAGAAGCCTTTCAACACGACTAACCCCAAACTCATATACATACCTTAAAAGGTTTATTTTTAGTGTATATACTTAAACATTTTGTGATCAGCTAAATAAATATTAAACTTCTTTTATAAAAAAAATCTTTTGATCTCTAAGCATTAGGCCATAATTTTACCTTATGGATGTAGATTTACATCCCCTATTTTCAATTTGAAGAACATTGATTGTATATATATGTCTATATATATATAATAATAAAGATTTTAACTTATGTAGTGATTGGGCCAATTTTGCCGCTAAATGCCTACTTAGCTTCTTTTTTTATATATAGTGCATAAAATCATAGGCAAATATGGTTAATGATACTAAAAGCTAGAATGGTTAATTATGCAACATATAATTCAACTAAAATATTTTATTCAATAAATTAATTAGAGAGTATACAATAGTGATTTTAATTTTATGTCTTCCCATTCTTATAATTAAATAAATAAATTTTTATAACACCGATCTAATCATGATTAGATTAATTTTTTCATGGTCTTACACTCTTATTCCTTCAAAAAAAAAGCTAATGTAGTACAAAAAAGTGGCCATTATTATGGTTCACACACAATTCAAAAACAAACATAACATAAATGATAAATTGAAAATAGAAAGTGTGATCTACCAAGGAGTACATAGTAACACATGTAATGATACAATTAATTGAATAATTTTTTTAATATTATATATATTTAACTTGTTTTAATAACTAAAAAAAGAAAATGGGTATTTCAAATATTACAAATAAAAATTTATATAAAATTTCTTTAATAAAATGGGTTATATTGCAAACACCTCATTACACCTTTAATAAACACCACATGATTGTGGACTCACCATGATAAAATGATAATTTTATAAATATACAATTAGTTATTTAAAAAGTATAAGAAATACGTAAATAATTTAATTAAATTTTAAAAATAAAAGATGTTTGTTCATAACTTATTTAGAATTTTTAGAAAGAATTAAATAACTTAAAAAAATAAAAAAAAAATTCTTATTTTTTAATCAATTAAATTTATCAAATAATATTTAAAAATCCTTATTAAACTTTGAAAGGTACCAAAACATGTCAGGAATATCACCATATTTTTAAGATTTTATTTTAGTTATTATCATTTTTAAATAATGAATACATTATTTAAACAAAAATCATAAGTTATGTATTTTGATTTAAATAAATATGGAATTTTTATAATGTGTTCAAAGGGTCATTTTAAACCTCCCCTATGACTATGAGATTTTTTTTAAATTTCATTAAGATATTAAATTATTAAAATAGTTAAAAAAGAATTTTAGAATTACAAAATGTATAAAATATAAAGAAATAAAGTTTTTTTTCTAAATTTCTCATTTAAAATCCTACTTAAATCTCATTTCTTTTAATTTGGTTTACTGATTATCTAGAGTAAAAAACTCAAAAGAAAATACATAAAATTAGGAGAGTTAGAAAAAATTATGGTTTAATTAAATCATGGTCAGTGATCTAAGAATAATGGCCATGATTACATCTCTTACTTTAGAACCTTAAGAATTTGTATGAACTAGAGCCTAATTTTTTCATATTGAGTGGGAGCATGATTCTCATATGGCCAATTTGAGCCATGTGCTCAGTTTTGGCCTTGGGTCAAGTTGGGCTGACCCAAACCCATTGGGTTGGGTGCACAACCCTTTATAGGGTTTACTTGACATATTAGGAAAGTATCAAGTAGGTATGAAGAGGAATTGACCAAATTCTCCATGGATTTGACCAAAATGTGTTCTATGGCCTAGGGGTAGAATGGTCATTTGGCTAGTTTTTGAATTTGAATATGTTGGGTATGTTGAGAAAATAGGTTTGGCCAACTTTCATTGGATTTGGAGTTCATTTGGTATGCTTAGGCTCATGTTGACCCATTTAGGTCAAAATGGGTCAACTTGGGTCAAATTGACCAATTCATCAAATTAGGTCAAACCAAGGGTTGGGTCAAGTTCATATGACCATTTGAAATGTTTTGGTTGCTTTGGTTTGATTCAATTTGGTTTAGGTTTTAATTTGGTTCATATGACTTCATTTAGGTCAAATGGGTCAAGTTGACCAATTTGACCCATTTGACCCATTTGACTTATTTGAGCTAGGTCATGGGTAGGTTTAGGTTTGGTTAGTCATATGAAGTGGATTGGTATCTTTGTTTCCATTCAATTTTAGTGAAGTTTGAATTTAGCTCAACATGACTCTTTATGTCAAGTTGGTTTCAAGGTCAATTGGTCTAGGTTAGGTCTAGTTGGGTAATTGAGGCTTTGGTCAAGTTCAACAAGTGATTTGGAATGAACTTGATCCATTAGTTTCAATCAATTTGTCTTAGATCAAGTTTTGACACATTTTGACTTTTTAGGTCAAGTTGAGTCAACTTGGGTCAAGTGGCCAATTGGGCTAGGTTAAGCTCAAATGTTGACTTGGTCAAGTTCAAACATAGTTCATGAATGAACTTAGATCAATGGTTTCAATCAATTTGGCCTATGGTGGATTTTGACTATGTTAGGTTTCATTTTGGCTAAGTGTTGACTTGGTCAACCCTTAGGTTTGACTTGGTTTGACCCAATTTGGATGATTGATCATCTCATGATGATTGTTGATCA
This sequence comes from Cymbidium sinense, assembly GCA_021442155.1. Classification (NCBI taxonomy): domain Eukaryota; kingdom Viridiplantae; phylum Streptophyta; class Magnoliopsida; order Asparagales; family Orchidaceae; genus Cymbidium; species Cymbidium sinense. The sequence goes on from CM038233.1 coordinate 58,839,754, forward strand.
TGATGAGAGGCATATGTGAGTTTGATTCAATCCAATTTGGTTAAGATTAGAATTTGGCTCACAAGGGTACTTTAGGTCACTTTGGGTCAAGTGAGCCTAAGTGGGTCAAATGGATTGGTCAAACCTTGATTTGAGTTTGATTGAACTTGTACATGGACTTATGATTGAAATATAAATCCATTTGCAAGTGGTTTAAAGTCAAATGGGTTTTGATTCATTTGACAATTTCATATTCAAAGGAAGAACATGAATGGATTTGGCTTGATTTTTGAATTGAGTTTTGATTTTGTGATTGAAGTTTGTATTTATATTTGGATTCATGATTGTATTATTGATTGAATCATGAAAAAAAATCAAGAGTTTGGCTTGATTTGATGTTGATTTGGCTAAGTTCAAGATTTTGACTTGAAAGGCTTAGGTTAGATTTTGAGTGGATTTGAGTTTGATTTTTGGAAGTTGTTTTGATTATCTGAATTTATATTTCATTTATATGCATGAATATAAATGGATTATGAAAAAATTTGATGAATTTGAAGTGATTTGATCATGATCTAGACTAAGTCCTTAAGAGAGGATTAAGGAACTTAAAAAGACTTGGAATTTTTGAGTTTGAATTTTTGAACTTGGTTTGATTGATTTGAATTTATATTTCATTTATATATGTGAATATAAATGAGTTATGATAAAAATTTCAAGGATTTGATTTGATTTGATCATTATTTAGGGTAAGTCCTTAAGGGGAAATTTAAAGGACTTAGGAAATTTTGGAGTTTGGAGCTTGAATTTTGAATTTGATTTGAATTTATATTTCAATTATATATGTGAATATAAATGAGAATATAAATAAGTTATGAGAAGATCTCATGAGTTTGAATTAGTTTGATCATGATTTAGGCTAAGTCCTTAAGAGAAGATTAAGGACTTAAGAAAGATTTGGAATTTGGAATTTCAATCATGGGTTTCAAACAGGGATTTCAATCATGTGGCATTGATTTGAGTTTAAAGAAAATCAATTAGGCTAGAATTGATTTAAGTTTGATGTTGATTTGATTTGGAGTTTGACTTGAAGGAAGGAAGGTGAGGAGTGGTTCAAGCTAAGGGTAGGCAAGTTTTCCTAACACCCCTAAGGCATGACCTATTCCTATGGCCAACTCTTCTAAGTCTCTAGAGCTAGGTTGAGTGTTCACCTAATCACTAGATGTGTCTTAAGACTAAGGATCTCTTAAAGTCTAAGAGGAGTCCTATGTCTAAGATGGAGGGGTTGAGAGCTCATTCTAAAAATGAGGTCAACACCAAGTAAAATGAATATAAAAATGAAAATTAAATAATTAGGCTATTTGAATTGAAACCACCCAAAGGTAAAAATTAAACAAAATCAAACATTGAATTAAAACTTGAACTAAAAAGACCTGGCAAAGACTTACCATACAAGCCTAACTTCTACACACACTAGATTACTTACGTCACAGACTCTAGATCTAGGTTAGATTGTTCATGATTTTCTTTTAATCTCCTAAGATATGTTGTGCTATGCTTCACATATCTGTGTGGTGTATTGCATTAGACTGGATGCCTAGGCTTGTTTGTTCGTTAGACTGGATGTTAGGGCATTCTTTCTAGATTTAATAGTATTTTCTATAGGGGACTGTGTTAAAGAGATTGTTGTAATAAATAAATCATAAAATTATTGTTTGCTTGTAGGTGCTGAAAATCTCTTAACATAGTTCATAGGACATGTGAGCTTTGTAAGCAACTAATGCTAAGCCCGTATGTTTGTGAAATATAAACTATTGTGTGTATTTCCTCACATCTATTTTGTAGGGCTTAGGATTTTTTTTTGAATTTTAAATGTAAATTTGAGCTTAGAATTAGGTTAGGATCTATGGGGTCTAGGATTAGTAGGAGCTAACCCAACTAGGAGATGGTGCGGTGGTCCCCTGTGGAGCCCAATGGATGTCCCAAGAAGAGACTTTCACGGAAAGAAGACCCATTGATCTAAACTTGTAGTTCTAGGGGGTTGTATAAGGCGAACTTCCTTTTTTCTTTCTTTCGGGGTGTACAGTAGTAGCTGCATTGGCCTTTTTCTTATATAATTTAATTTGGTTTGATTTATTCTAGGTGCACAATAGAAATAGCATGCTTCTCTTAAGTTTCTTTATGTGTTATGTTTGTGTTGTGATGAATGCCTGAACGTAGGCTCATAGGATAAACTAAATTTTCTACCCAACTAAATTAATCGAAACATAAAAAAATAATATAACTCATAATCTTCATATGAAAGTCTAGGTATTAAATCAAGATAAAATATGTAGCAACCCCTTAGCTGGATGTTAAAAATCATGCATAAATCATATTATTTCACTCTTGATTAAGGAAGGGCTTCCATCTTTGCCGGAGAACTTAAGCTTGACCTTTGAGAGCATATGATGGAAGGACACCTTCTTCTATTCTGATTTGGCCTATAACCTTTTTCTCATTGCATGCATTGGGCATAAATTGCATACTCATAGATAAAATGAATCCTGAGTCAAAAATTATAAAAATTTGAAAAATATACATTAGTTAGATGCATCATCATACCCTACATGATCTTAGAGATTAGGGAGTGAGTCTAAGGTCACAGATTTCTTTCTTAAAAATGTAACAGCCCAGTAATCTTGCATTAATATGACTTAGCCTCATGGTTTTAAAATTCTCATAGGTGGTGTTAGCGCCTTCTCCAGGCAGGTTGTAAGTCTAGAAGAGTCTGGGATAGGTTAGTTCCCTCAAGTGAGGAGAATGGCCAATGATTCTAAAGGATAGAACTAGGTCGAGCATCTACATGTGTAAAGCACCTAGACTAGGTTAAGCATCCTTTTAGAATAAGTCTTCAACCCTAAGCATTTCTGCAATCTTGTGCTGCTAGAATCTAAGCCCTATATTTCTAAGAAAATGATAACTCAAAATCTAAAATTAAATCCCAAAATTGAAGCCTAATCATAGGATAGTTGAAATGTATACTAGGTATCCCAATATCAATAGACATTTCTTACTCTTTCCCATTTGACTCTTGAAAATAACTCTCTCCAATTTGGACCTCTCCCAATTAAATTTTCCAAAAATTAATCCTTTGAAAGCTACCTTAGCAGTCTTTAGGAATAACCACTTACTTCTATAATCGAGAGTATTCTTAGGAAGAGATCCTTCTAAGATGTAATTAACTTATGAGGCTTGCCTTTATAGGAACCATGATCCCAAGATAAAATAAACCATGTTCTACTTTTCCATGTAGTTAGGAAAATACTCATACATGAAAGACCCATTAGCCTTAGAGTCTTTTATTGAAATGATCAAATCCATTATGAGCATGTTTATTTTTGAGATAATAAGTTTATTCCTTAATTATTTGGTCATCTAAATAAAATATTTCTAAACTCTATGTGTGTCATTTCTTTCTCTATTCGAGAAAACACCAAGTGGGTTTAGGAGTCTCTTTCAAATTAAATAACTACCCAAGCTATCTTGTAATACATAAGATTAGACTACATAGATTTGAATCATAGGAGGTGTTAGCTGGCGGCCACTCTAGGAGATTATAAGATTAGAAGTTGGATGAATTATCCTCTCTTATGGAGTTAAGCCATTATGTCCACCTTTCAATTAGATATAGGTCGTGCTTTAGCATCATACTAAAGCTCCCTAGATTTAGGATCTGAGGTAGCTATTTTTTTCAAACTATAAGCATAAATCCTCACCTCTTATGTATTTTCACAATCTTGTATTGATGGATAATATGTCCTAGCAATCTAACAAGATTTTAACTCAAACAAATAATTCTCTACAATTGCAAATACATAAAGCCTAACCATAGGATAGACTGAATGCTCACTAAGCTTCCTAGTATCATGAGTATTTCCTACTCTTTCCCCTTTGGACTCTAAAATAAGTCTTTTCCTTGAGCTTTCCCAATTGATTTTCAAGCATAGTCAATTTATTGATAATCTAGCCTTAAAATCTTTGAAGACTTTAATATCTATTTTATTGAGAGTATTCTAAGGAATTCACATTCCTTAGATGTAATTAACTATGAAAGCTTACCTCATGGAACTTAATGAGCTCAAATAAACCCTACTTTACTTTTCATGTAAAGTAGGGGAAAAAATCTGGTATATTCAAGACTCATCATGCCTTAGGAGTTTTATTGGGTGATTAATATTGTAGGGTGATGCTTCTATCTTTGAGATAGTACATCATACCTATGTTACAATCACTTCAATAAGTTCCCCTAAGATTTGTGTGGTGTCTCACATCCAAAAAACACCACCTTCATGACCAAATCAAATTCATTCAAAACCACTTCAATTTGACTTTTAAATAATTTGGAACATCATTTGAACTTGATTAAAGCTTGATTAGGACTCAATTTGACCGATTACCTCACTTAGCCCAAGTTGACCTAATATCAAATTCAATCTAATTCAAATCAAATTTGACCCACCTAAAGCCTTACAATCTCACATATACATATTGAACATAGCCCATGCTAAATTGTACAATTATGCCAATTGGTTTACTTTACCCGAATAGGTCCAGTAAACCATATTGAACCAAAATCCAATCCAACCCAAATTGGGCCAAGCCAACCTTTTAATTAATTTCAATTTAATAATTGAACATAACCCAACAATCCTTTGGACCCAATTTAAGTAATTTAATCTATTGCCAAATCAACCTAATTGAACTCATATGAATCATGTTGAGCCAAATTGCAATCAATATCTCAATTCAAATCAAATTAAATCAAACTAATCATGCTAACACATTCCAAGTTGATTGTTGAGTGTCATCCCATAACCCTTAGGTCTAATTTGATCAATTGGTCTACTTGACCCAATTTGACCTAAATAGACTCATATAAATCACATTGTACCAAACTTAGGACCCAATCTAACATGGCATGACTCATCATTACACCACCATAGACCTACCCAAGTGATCCCATGGTAAACCTAATTTAGCCCAAACTAAGTGAACCAAGGGTCTAAATGAAGACAAAATCCCCCTTTAGCTTGGGTAGCTATATTAACATTGCTTGAGCTCACCCAAGCTAGCTCAATTTGAGCCAAGGCTATATTGCCTAACCATTGACCAAAGTGATGACCTAATCACTTGGGACATCTATTTATTCATTCATCATGGGCTGCCCACTTCACCCCACTACCCCAAACTTGGTCAACTACTACAAGGACTCCTTTTCATCAATCTAGTCCTAATTCAAGCTTTAGTCCCTACACAACCACCTCCCCATGCCTAAACCAAGCCAAAACATGGGTTCACATATGGAGCTCCATACACTTTTAATTAGAACAACCTTAAGCACTCAAAAGCTTCACTTGCATCCCAAAGCTCCTCTTGCATCCTAACTCCAGCCACCATCAAAGCTCTTCTAAGCTTGTCCATCCCATCATTCACCTATATAAAAACTCATAAAAACCTCAAATAAACTCATCGTACATCTTATCCACACTCAATGATGAATCAAATCCCATTTAATCCGAGCACCGAAACATAGAGATTGATCAAACTCTAGCGAGCTACACTAGGCATTGGTCTCGAGAGCAATCGACAGGGAGGCAAAGGTGGATCTTCTTAGTAAGGTTTCATCATCACTAAATGAAGCTATCTCAGTCAATTAATCCTTTAGACAATGGCTAGTGAGGTGAGATTCCAAAATCATAGAATGGCCTTAGGTTCTAAGTCTTTCATGATGTGATTTTACATTTTGTTAAGATCAAGCCATAAAAACCCATTGAATTTTTTTTCTAGATCATTTTGGAATTGAATCGAACAAAAATTAGATCTTGGTTGCCTTGGATCAAGCACAAAGGTGAAAGGCATTCACTTCTCATCATAGTAAATAGATGATTCATACGTCATTTAATTTAATCTTCTAATAACCTTGGGATAGATTTGAGCCTTCCATCTTTAATTAAATAGCCCATATCAATACAAGGACAAGCCAAAACTTTGTCAATGCCATGAGAAATGATTGAAATAACCAATCCCATGTTGCCATGTGTAAAGCGTGACTAACTCGACGCTAATTGTGTAAATCAATTTAATTAGGATTTCAAATTGGTTTAATTATTAGAACTTTAAAATTTGTAACTAATTATAGAAAAATTTAGAAAATACAAATAAATACTCTCTAAAATCAAGAAACATAAGAGAATCAAAGAAAAATAAATAAAAGCCTCATTTTTTATGTTTAGAGATAGAGTAACTAGAGTTTAATTGAAATCATTAATGTCTTAACTAATTCTAAAGTACTTACCCAATTGACTTGAAACTTTTAGGAAATATTCCTAATAATGTCCTTTGCCTCCCATAATTATTTAAAGATATTTGAGTAATTAGATTAGGAGTTCGATATTTTAAATTCTTAAAGATGATTTTAAACTTAACTATTAATAAAAAAAATTTAAAATTTATTCGAAGTCACTACTTAATGATTAAACATATTTACATAACATGAAAACACAAAGAGAAAATTAATACACCTTCATGTTTTAAGTAAATCTCAAAATCCCCATTCACCAAATTACTAGGTAGTTAATAACTCATTGAACAACCTAGAGCTTAGAAAATTCAAAACTAACTAATAAAACTCTAAATAATTATAAGTAACTCCTCTTGGTGGTCTGTTAATAGAGAGTTAGCCAATAAAATCAAAAGTCGTAAATGATTTTGGGTATTGTGAGAGTAATGCCCTAATATTTGAATCTTAATTAGTATAATTAATCACAAAATATAAGTCCAAATCTTTGAAAATTTTAACGGTAAATTTTATATGTCATTATGCATCTTCATAATTTTTCTCAAAATTTTTGAGCTTATGCTTTATGGTTTGTTACATTTTTTAGGCTTAATTGAGGGAATAATTATATTATTTTTTTAAAATCTAAATCACATAATTAAGACAAAAATCATGAAAAAAATGATTGGATAAATTTAGTCTCTGCTAATTGCATTAACCATCATAATCAAGGATAATTAAGAATGTTTTAAGTGACTTACACTTATATAATCATGTGATCAATATTAGGACTATTGAATTAAAGAAAAATCTTCATGGCATTCAATCATTCTCATGATAGTGTACATAACTAGAGTTGATTAGATTGCTAAATAAATATCTTTAAATGTCCTTACAAGTTAAATATGTAGAATATAAAGTCATATGTGATTTATAATATATATATATATATATATATATATATATATATATATATATATATATATATATATATATATATATATATTATATATATATAACTTATCAATCATTCAATCATTCGAAGAAGGTTTGTACCTTAGATTTCTAGTGTAGCAATGACATGTTCTTATAAATAAATAGAAATATAAATAATAACTTTATAATAATAATAATAATAATCAATAAAGAAATAATGGATGTATTTACTAGGTATATAGTCTAGAAACTCGAGAACATAGGGCTACCACATTGAGGGAGGTTCTTACTTCACATCTATAAAAGAAATATATATATATATATATATATATATATATAAGTGTATAAATATTTGAATATTTAACCTCCTTCAATATTATAGAACATAATAAATGCTTTTTTTGGGGTAGCCTTTTATTAATATTTTAAAATTAGTATAGAGATATAAGAGTATAAGGCCTAGCCTTTTTCTTTCTTATCATACAAAATCATATCTAATACAATAAACATTTCTCTCTCATCACTCTCTCCATGACATCGATGATGTTGAATAGGTTCAAAGAACTAAGTCTTCGATGTCGTGGATCAATCTAGATGATCTTTTTCCCAAGTCTCCTTTTGATCTTGCATAGAATTTTTAAAAGTTATCATCAAATATTTTTTAGAAGAATGGACCAAAACTACGTCCCAATCATTTGAAGGAGAAGAGCTAAAAGAGGTGGAATATTCAACTATGATCACCTTAATAGACCCTTGTTCAGGGTCTACAAGTTATTCTTTAAGAATTATCACCTCTCTTGTAATTTTTTTAGGACAATCTTCGAAAGTGAAGAAGTCTTCAATGGTTTGACCTAACATCTAGTAATCTAGGTAATAATTTGGTCATTAATCTTGCTAACTTCATCTAGCCTTTTTGGATCAGGCAACTTGAAATCTAGCTTTTTCTTTAAATTTTTAAAAGAAATTTCTCAATGTCTCTCTTGAAAGAGTAAGTCTAGTTCATTCTTTCATTGAAAGGACTAGTATGAGCTTTCTTGGGAGGTGATAATAATTGTTGCTAAGATAGCCTATAAGGTGTAGGCCGCTCTACTTGGAACCTGAATTGGAGCTTTTCCTTTGTCTACTATAGAGACATTGCCTCCCTTCTATTCTAGCATTTTCCTAAGTTTTGTTGTTTTTGTAATTGATTGATCTCTAAGGAATGACATCCTATGAGCTTCTTCTTATAAGCTATGACTTTACTTAATAGTTTTTTAAAAGTTTTGATAGTAAAACCTTTCAATAAGAAGGCAATAGGACCATGGATATTTTGGAGTACTTCTACAGTGTGCTACTCTTATAGCTGAGGCTTGCACTTAAGGCTGAGAATCCTCCATCTTAGGATATAATCTTTAATGGATTCACCTGGATTTTGATTTTAAGTGAGTAGGTCACATACAGTGATGTGGTGTTGTGTGTCAATGAATTGCATTATAAACATATTTTTTAAGTTTAGTGAAAGTGCACATTGACTTATCTATATACTAATTAAAGGTAACCCCAATAAAATTGATGAACTAAAAATAGTGCATCACTTCCTATGGCGTTATAAAAACTCGCCCATAAATGTGTTAATTGTTGTTTGGGATTACTTGTCCTATCAAAAACTTAAAAAGAAGAAGGCAGAAATTCCTTTGGATATGGTACAATATTATATTCCTCGGGGTAGGGTCTACCCTTTGGAATTAGAGTTGTACCATGTAATTATGCCAAAGCTTCCTTCACATGTTGTTCTACTAGAGACTTCAAGTCAATTTTAGGAGATATATCATTTCCTAATTTAGGTTCTTAGTGATACTCTCCTAAACCAAGCTTCGTCTCATCTGTGGGATGGGATTCTTCTGATCTTTCTAAAGAATGTGGCAGAGAAGAGGAGGGAACTAGACTTTGGAGTGATTTCATAGTGGCAATCATCTCTTCCACCTTCTTTTTCATCTTCAAAATCAGGTATCATCCTTCTTCTATAATTTAAGGATAAACTATCGAGCAGGATCAATGGAAGGACCCTTATGTGTTTCTTCTTAATATTTCTTAGATGATCTCATATCTACCATGAAAATATGTGTTATAGCCTAGGTCATCATCTAATAGGTCATCATCTAAGTCAAAATGTTCTTGAATCTTACTGTGTTTTTTTTTTTCATCATCTTATCTTACAATAGTTTCCACTTCTTTTTTCAAAAGAAGTGGGATACCATTCTATAAAGGATGGCTTCAAATTCCTCTTCTATATCCATAGGTTTTACCTTAAATGTCTCTCTCTCATGCTTTCTTTGAGTGGTAGGACTTCCTCTATCACTAGAGTGGCTCTCAAATCGAGCTATCCCTCATCTGAAATCTCTCTATTATAAGGAGATAGCTGAAGTGACTCTATCTCCCTACTAGAGGTATGAAATAAGGATGATGTTGAGGTTTGAGATGTGAGGTGATGAAGGCCATTTCTTCAATAGGCCAAATAACAGGTGTTCTTTCTAACCGTGATGGTGAGTGAGTTTTTGGCTCAGGGGCCAATGGGGCTTTCCTGACACAAATCCTTTTTTAGTTTCCTTCCTATGGGTAATCTTATCTTTCCTCCAGCTAGCTGACTCATCCTTATGCCAGGCTAGTGACCTCCTTGAGTGATGATATTGATCTGGTATAACACACATAGGTAGATAAGCTCTCCTTCTATTAGGAAAACTACTTTTTCTTTTTTATTTTTTATTTTTGGTAGTCACATGTCTCATTAAGATCTCTCGCTTAAGAAATCTAGAGATCTGACCCATCATGACCCTAAGTAACTCTTCATTCATGTAGGAAGAGGACACAAGGGTTCTGTGAAGGATCAAGTTTACCTATATACCAATCTAAAGTTCTTTTTTCCTTTCATAAGAAAAGGGTGAGGTAGAGATCTCATAATTTTAGATACATCCTCCTCTCCCTAGGCTATAGAAAGAAGATGAAATCTACTACCTCCTAGAAGAGGAGAAGTACCTGAAAGGGTATATCCTTCCCTTGCCCTAACTTACTCTATTTCTAACATCTCCTTTTATTTTCTCTTTTTTAAGGCTTGTCTTCTAAGTCTCCTTTCTTTATTCTTTTATCTGACTCTTAGTCATTAATAGAGGCTCAGAAGTAGACCCCACCTCAAAAGTGTTAGAAAAAAGGGGGCAGGTGTCTTTTCAACAAGTAGTTTATGTTTCTTTGGCATAGTGCCCTTCTAGACCCATTTAGCAACCTCAGTAGGAACTTCCCTACCAATGGTGGGGGTGTTGTGGGTTACAATAAAACTCTAGAATGGGATTTTTTGTGTAGCTCAGCAATGGGAGCAAGAGTCCATTGGCAGTGATGTTTAAATCCACAAAGCCAGTTCAAAATTTGATGATAGAGCCATCTGGTGGTCTAATGCTATAAACGGAAAAACTAATCCCACATGTAGTAGCAAAAATAAGCTAAATCATTTTCTATCTTTTTAACAAAATTAAACAAATTATAGCAGGCTTTTTTTAACATAATGTAGTCAGAATAATAATTTTGACCCATTATAAAAAATTTAGCCATTTATATTATGACTGGAATTCTTAAAAGAAATATTATATTTTTTAAAATGTTGGAATTATAGAACCCTCATATTTAATTTTAACAAAAAGGGAAGTTCTATAATCCATTTAGTTAATGTTGAGTAAGCTCTACTAATGATGATATGAAGAGGTACTCAAAAAATGAAAGGCAATCTTGAAATGCAAAAACATAGTACATTGATGTAAAAAAGTCTATTTTGAAGATGTAGAGAAAGTCCACAACACATGAGCTATGGAAATTTTAGAACACCACAGATCTTGGGGTACTTATTTAAGTAATCAAATATATCATCAAGGGATAAATATATTATCTTGAAAGATAAATATATTGTCCTATAATGGATTTGATTACTTAATAAGAACTCTTAAGGCTCATGTGGATAAGATTTATTTTCCTTGAACTACATGGAAAAGTAGGACAAGGTTTATTTTATACCAGGTTCATAGTTCCCTATAAGGAAATATTTTATAGTTAATTACATCTTAGGAAAAAGGGAAATCATCTTAAAAATACTCTCGATTTAAAAAATAGACCATTTGTTCTATGGATTTCAAAGCTTGTCTTAAAAGGATGTTTAATCTGAAATTTCAATAGGGAACACTTCGAAGGGGATGTATTTTTTTCAAAGTCTGATTGAGATTAAGTAAGAAATACTTATAGATGTTAGATACTAAGCATTTCATATCAAATTTAACATGATTATGAACTGATATTTTAGTAGCGCAAGATTATAGAAATACCTAATGTTTGAAGACTTATTTCAATAAGATGCTTAAGAGCCTAAGTCTATAAATGCTTCTGACATAAGTCAAAGACTAGACCTAATATAAAATTTATAGGAATTATCAATTTTTTCTTACTAGAGAAAAATGAATCTATTCCTCACCCTTCTAGACTTATAACCCTCCTAGAAGGATTGCCAGCTAACACCACCTAAACTATTTTTAAAAATCATGAGTCTAGCCTTATGTATGTAAGATGGTTGGGCTATTATATTTTAGGAAAGAATCTAAGAACCTAAACTCACTCCTTATTCCTAGGATAATATTTGGCATGTTATGCACCTAACTAATGCAACAAATTTCTTCTTTTATGAATTTTGACTCATGATACATTTTAAAGCTTGGGGTAAGCAATTCATGCCTACAATGATATAAAGTTAGAAGTAATCATTGGTCAAATCAAAACACGAATGCACACTTTCACTAGGAAAGGTGGTCATCCTCAAAGGTCATATGCAATGGGGGAAGCACCCAATTTAAGGAGAATGAAAAATATGCTCTTATGGTTTGCAAAAGTTAATTTTTCTAAGAGCTGACATTCCAGGCATTTCATCATAGATCACAACACAAAAAAACCTAAAAAATTATAAAGTTTTTATTGTGCACTCCAAAATAAATCAAACTAATTTGAATTAATAAAATAAGCTAGTATGGTCAAGTACCACTGTAAACCCGAAAAAGAGAAAATAGATAGTCGAGCTCTGCCTTTATATAGCTTGGCCTAGAACAAAAAATTTGATCTATTCGAGTTTTCTTCTAGAATTTTCACCTTCTTCAAGGACCTCCACGGGCTCCATAGGGGACCACCAACTAGTAAAGTCAGCTCTTGCTATTCCTAGACCTCATAGATCCTAACTTAATTCTAGGCACAAATGATATTTTAAAATTCGATATAAATTCATAATCCTTGCAAAATAAATGGCAAGAAATACACACAGCACAACAACAGTTTATATTTCAAACATACAGGCTTAACATTAGTCTCTTGTAAAACCCACTTATCTTATTAGGATATGCTTAGAGACTTAAATAGAACCAATAAATAAATAGTAATTATTTATATATTTATTATAGTAGTTCCATTACCTACAAGAAATAGAATTAGCTTAAAAAGAATGTCCTAACATCCAAATTACTGGGAAAACTATCCTAACCATCCAGCCAAAAATATTACACCACAAAATAAACAAAGCATCTTGTTATTTTATATCACAAAATATCACAGATCATTACCATAACCTAACTTTAGAGTTGTTGATCCAATAATCTTGTTTGTGAGAAAGGGGGCTTGTGTGGTATGTCTATGTTAGGATTTTTCTTTAGTTCAAGTTAAAGTTTAATTTAGTTTGAAATTAAATCTTTTCATTTTAAAATCTTATTTCATAGGTATGTGTCATTGTTAAACTAAAGGTTTGAGATATCAAGACCTCATTCAAACTTGTAACCCTGCAATCTCGGGTGTCTAGACTATATACCATATGATAACTAGTTATGAAAAGTTTTATTTTTATTTTACTTCTTTTATTTTATTTTAGGATTTATTCAATTTTTCACTAGATGATTTTGATTTAAATGATGTAATTGATTTATGAGTTTATTTTCATTTTTAGATTTACTTTTGTATTAAGGTTGAAATTCATGTTTCAAAGAATGAAGAATAAAACAAATTTTGCATTGGACATAACCCATTCTATTCAACAACGTAAATCCTAGTAGAATGAGATTTTCATCTATTCTAAAGGTCAAACTAAGATCCTAAATTTCTTAATTAACTTATTTTGAATTCATTTGAAGGATTTGTTTGAATTTAAATTTAATTGATGTTTATGTGTTTTGATTAGTATTTAACTTTTTTAATTAATGTTTCATTCTCAAGTTTCATCTTGTGTTTATAAAAAGTTGTTTAAAGATTCTTTATTCTTTTCATTTGAGTTGTATTCAAATTAATTAACTCATCTTGACTTAACCACTTAAGAATTTAGATTTTATTGAATATTACATATTTGATCGACTATCTTTTAATTTAATCAATGTTCGATTCTTCTTTTAAAATTTGATTTTTAAATATGATTATGATTTTTTCTCCTATTATTTTTTTTCTTTTGATTAATGTATCTTAATTTGATTTATGAATTTTGATTAAAATTCAAAAATGTTTTTTAAGTCTTAATTAGAAAATTTATGTTCTCATGACTTTATTTCATTTTCATTTTAGTTTAACATGATATCAAATAATTTGATTCATTAATGTTTATGTTATTTATTTATTTTTCATATTTCATGATTATATTTAATTTGATGTTTACTTTTAAGTTCTTTTTGGATTCAAGTGATTATATTTACTTAATTTATGTTATTTACCATTTTAAGTTATGTAGAATGTTTATAGTTTCATAGCTTAAGTTTTTTATTAGTATTCATTTAGTTTGATATATTATAATTAGTTAATTTATTTGATTTGAGTTAATCTTATTCATTTGATTCATTAATGTTTATGTTTACCATATTGAATCGATTAACTTAATTCACTTAAATTAAATTTTAATTCAAACTTAATTTAAAGGTTTTGGCTTTGTCATTTGAATGATTTATTATATTTCAATTATATAAATTAAGAGCATTCATCAAGCTTAGAATTTTTAATTTATCATTTAATTTGATTTAAAAGGATTATTAAACATTAAAGTTTTATTATTTAATTGAATATTTTAAAGAAAAGTTTATTTATTAATCATAATCTTAGAATGGGCATCAAACCTAAGTTAGGCCATTTTAAACTTCTAGGTTATTTAGATTTAGTTAATTTGATTAATAATTTTTTATTTTATTTGTATTTGGAATTATATTATTCATTAATATTGAATAGGCTTAAGTAATTTCAATATTAGTAAAATTTTATTTAGGTATGAAATTTAGAGGTTGATTAACTTTGATTTTCAATTGAATAATTGATTTATTATAATCTTATTAATTTCATAATTTAAGATTTAGTTGATTTATTATATTCTTAATTATTCTGTAAGCCTTAAATGTATAATTAATTGAATTTCTTAACTTGAGAGTTAAGAAATTGTCTAAAGTATTATGATGTTAATGAAAATATTTTAAATTGGTTTCATAAATCTTTATAATTTCTATAATCTTTTATTTACTACTTCATTTAAATTAACCTAGAGATTGAAAATTCTATAACTCATTATTCAGAGATCATTTAGCTTTGAACTTTTTATGACAAGTGGGGTTCCTTTTAAATTTAATCTCCCTAAAGTTTCATCTTAATCAAATGTAATTTTAAGACTAATTAAAGTATTAATTATTTTAATATAACATAGATTAAGCCTTAATTAGAAGGAATTAATTAAGTATTTTAATTTTTCTTGATTCCTCTCTAGAAGATGCATCCATAGAGGGTTATTTAGAATTTTAGAAGTTTTAGTTTATTTATAATAATTTTTTAAAGTTCAAATCAATAAATTAAATTAATTAATTTAATTAATCCTTAATTAAAGTCATTTGAAGGTTTATTAAGTTTCAAAGGGTTCTAATGGTGTTTTTAGACTCATTAAAGATCATTATAATATTTAAGTTGATTTTAAGTTTTTTCATAATTTTATTGTATTAATATTAATTAACTTCAGTAAATTAAGGTTTATAGGTTAAAAATTTTATATGATTCATTTTAATTGCCAATAAATTCTCATATTTTTACTTGTAGTGTAATTCAACCTTAATTTCAATCTCTAAAATTTTAAAATGATTGGATTCATGGTTTGAGTTTAATTTAAGTTTTA
The DNA here is from genome assembly GCA_021442155.1 of Cymbidium sinense. NCBI lineage: Eukaryota > Viridiplantae > Streptophyta > Magnoliopsida > Asparagales > Orchidaceae > Cymbidium > Cymbidium sinense. The sequence continues at coordinate 58,855,158 of CM038233.1, forward strand.
TTATTTTTAATCAAACTCCAATTAACCCAAAAATACTTAATAAAAATTCAAGATTTTAGGTTTAATAGATTTCTGTCATTGAGATAAATCTATAGAGTCTTTATTTGCAAATTGTTTTTTTGGTTGAGTATTTTATTTTCTATGAATATTTGAAGTTTTGTATATTTTTCTATAATTTTTAAACTCAGAAAAATCTTATTTTTCCTTTTAAAATAGTCAGTCATGGCGCTGACATGGCTCCACTTTACACTCGACATTATGTGATTTGGCCATGAAGGATCCATGTGGGTCCCGCATGTTCGACGGTCGGGACGTGATTTGATCCATGTGTCTGATCAAAGATCGACAACTCTAGATCATCACGTGGTTTTTTTAAAAGGATTAATCAAATAGCTCAACTAAATCTCA